>BSBK01003624.1:600000-922893 GCA_027943335.1 Chamaecyparis obtusa | reverse complement strand
ACATATATATATTTACATATACATCTATATATATATATATATATATACATATATATATATATATATACATATATATATATCTATATATACATACATATATCTATATATATACATACATATATCTATATATATACATATATATATATATACATACATATATATATATATATACATATATATATATACATATATATATACATACATATATATATATACATACATATATATATATACATACATATATATATATACATACATATATATATATATACATACATATATATATACATACATATATATATATATATATATATATATATATATATATATATATATATATATATATATACATACATATATATATATATATAGATACATACATACATATATATATATATACATATATATATATATATATATACATATATATATATATATATATATACATATATATACATATATATATATATATACATACATATATATACATTATATATATATATATATACATACATATATATATATATATACATACATATATATATATATATACATACATATATATATATATATATACATACATACATATATATATATATATATATATATATATATATATATATAGATATGTATATGTATGTATATAGATATGTATATGTATGTATATATATATATATATGTATGTATATATATATATATATATATATATATATATATATATATATATATATATATATATATATATATATATATATATATATATATATATATATATATATATATATATATATATATATACATATATATAGACACACACACACACAATCAATTGTCATTATAAATCTCATAATAATGAATAGATATGTTATTAAGGGACATGTCTCTCCTAGCCTCATTCTTAATATAAATAAAAGAAAGATTCCTGCATTTGAAAAATACATACATGACAAGCATTGCTATATTACATTTGTAATGATCTTAAAATTAACATGGTATCAAACCCAGGCTACAAATGTAAGAAAGTTTTTAAAGAGGGAATTTTTTCCCCATATTTCTATGCATAAAATTGTAAAAGATCAAAAGAGAGAACGAAGGCCCGGGAAAAGGAAATTAAATTTAATAAAATATTCTTTCACCTTCCATATGGGCGATTCCTACAATCTCACGATGTGAGAGGAAAAGCCCTAAAAAGGATTGTGCAACATCACAGGTGTATGAGGGAAACAAATTTGTGGGTTTCTCTATTCATTTGGGAGCATGGACAAAGCATGGCTACCGACTGTTGTATAGTTCCCCAAAGATAGGTGTTGTCTCATGGAAATGATGATTGCAACGATGGCTTTGTTGAAAGGACTTTGAAACATTCTGGTGGAATTGTAGTATACAACCTATTATCTGTGAATGCAACAGTAAATGAGGCATCCACTAGCACAAAAATAGTGTGAGGAATTTCACCAGATGTTGTAGTTAGAGACCATTGGTATATAGTATAGTGAATGGTGGAAGTTGTAGAGAAGGGTATGAACATTCACCAAAGGTTGGGTAGATTTGTATGAAAACTATGAGTCCATAGAAATGACATGATTTTTTTTATGTCTATGAGTGCAATAGGGAGAGTGTTTGAACCAAAGAAGAGTGTCTTGAGGTTTCTATTCTCTACAGTAAGAACACAACATATGTGCAAGATCATGGTATGCCAAACTAGGCCCTTAAGTGGCAATGAAAATTCAGAAAATCAGGTTTTGGAAAGTTGACATAAAAATTTGAACAACTTAAAAATATTATATCAAAAATATGTAAGAAGAGAATCTGTAGAAAATTGAATTTAGTTTCTAAAATACTAGGCCTGTTTTGAAAAACAATAATTCTATATGTTGAAAATTTCAAATTTCAATGTAGTAGTATGAAAATTTTAGGAAAAAATTAAGAAGTAGGTGTATGTCTGACCACCTTAAAAGCAATCAAATGATTTATTTTTTTTACAAGGCTTTAGATATAAGTAGTAGACTCATGTCTAGATGTGACACATATTTTTTTGTAATTTTTTTCGAAGTAAATAATTAATTATGATTTTTCTTCTATAATTTTTCTAGAATACAAAAACTCTCGTGTCTGACCATGTTAACTTAGTCTAAACTTTATCAAATTGAAAAAAAAATAAAAATTTGGTAGCAGGAAAATCATAGAATGTGACAAATATTTTGGATTTCAAAAACATTATACAGTTTGAAAGTTATAGCTATTTATCAATAAGTATATCAATTAGGACTAGAAAGATAACAAGTAGGTGTATGTCCGACCACATTAAACAAAATGAAATGATAATATTTTTTTATAAGATTCTAGATGAAAGTAGTAGACTCGTGTCTGGATGTGATGTATATTTTTTTGTATTTTTTTGCCAAGTAAATAATTAATTATGATTTTTCTGCTAGAAATTTTCCTGAATATAAAACTCTTGTGTCTGACCACCTTAACTTAGTCCAAACTTCATAAAATTGAAAGAATTGTTTATTATTATTATATTAGGTGAAGCATAGAATGTGATGTATATTTCATATTTCAAAAATGTTATATTGTTTGGAGGTTATAGCTTTTTTTCAAAGAGTCTATCAATCAGGACTTCTTTCTCACATTGCCACTTTTTGGCATACCATGATCCTGCACATATGTAGTGATGATGTTGAAAAGGCTTTAGGAATTTTTTGAGAAAATGCACTTCACTCATGTAGAGAAAATATCCATTACCTTTCCAACAATGTTCTTTATTGCAATAGAAATAGCATCCCTTTGGACAAAGTATGTGTGTCCATCAAAGCATAATCAAAAGGAGTTTTTTTTTTAATATTATAAGTAGGAAGGTTTTATGGAGGAAAGCTCTGTGGGAAGAAAATGTTAATTTTTTGGTATATATCTCTGTAGAATGTGGCCTCGTAGTTTGCAATGTTTACATATCCATGCACCCAATGATTTGATAAAAGGTTTAGAAATCTTCTTACAACAAATGCCCTTGGTGGGGGTGAGGCAAGACTTAATAGCCTTCACCAAACACTTTTTTGTCCATGCCAATTCAAGATCTATGAACAGAGATTAATATTAGAGACTTGGTCAACACATAGCTATATGTGGTATTACAGTTTTGAATGGTTATAGTGGATATTTTCTAAGGTGCAAACAAGGAAACATGGGGACAATGAAATAAGTTTAAAAAATACATAATTTACTGACATTGTAGTAACTTTTATCAAGGATTTTGATGCACAAGTAAGTATTTATTATCCTTGAGTATTACATTCATGTACTCATTATAGAGAGAGCATTAGTAGTCTCTCTCTTATTTGTATTTCTATACATACTATAAGAGCTATTTGCCTTGATCTTTTTGGGGGATGCTCTTGCAGGAAAAAGAAGATTGATATCAGATTAAAAGGGAGTCTGACACTTCAAAGGTAACTTTGGATGAGGAGCTCATAAGATTGATATCAAATTTAGAGGGAGTCTGACAATATATCATAACCACTTTGGATGAAAAGAGTAACAAATTGATATCTTCTTAATGAGTTCTTCTCTATGAGAGAAGTTCGAGGTGAAATCCCTTGTTCCCACCCTCTGTGTTGAGGCATGGTGGATGTCATGTGTATGAATCCAAGATTTTTTTAATGGGTCTTCCCCCTATGTACATCATGAGGAAGTGACGACTTCAAAATGATTATCACTTGTATTTGTTAAAGTTATTGGAAGGTGATGATCTTACAATAACTTAATCTTCTATTATGATGGATATCTTATGATGTCTAAGTGGATCATGATATATTATATCTTGCATGGTAGATTAATTTCCTTAAAAAAACTATGAATATAATTTTCCTATGGTAATTATTATTAAGGATACGTGTGCACATACCTTATGAACTTTTTTGAGTATTTGGTGAATATCATGTGACTTGATATTCTGAGGCCATTACTCAGAGTACTTGTGAATATCACGTGACTTGATATTTCGAGGCCATTACTCTTGATATCATGAGATGATATCTAATGGTGAATTTCTTTTGAACAAGGATATTCTTAAATATTCCATTCTTGATATTACGCTGAGGTAATATTATATCATGTGTTTATCCTCCCTAGCTAAGAGGGAGTGTTGATGTTTTGTAGCTTCTATTGGATAAATACTATGAGACTAACTTATTTCCTTTTTTTTAATATTTGGCATGCTTTCTCATATAAATTAGTATGCACACTAAATTTAGAGGAATTTTTTTTATCAGTTATTTTTATTCTACTCTATTTAGATGTCATAAAAGAAAACTTTTAGAACCACACCTATCTCTTATTATAGACTAACTTATCCTAATCCCTACTCATGAATATTATATAAAAAACCTATCACTTCTAGTCATTTAAGATTAATAATCCTAGATCTTTTTCCATCATGAAACTAGGTCCCACCAATAAGATTGGGCCATAAATAGAATTGTGTTAGCATTATAGTTCTCTAATTTGTTTTGGTTGTCAAGCCTTCTACTTTCACATTCTAACTCTTTGGGAATATTGTTATTATCTATTTTATTAGACACAATATGTATTAAGTTGGGTGTATAGCTATTATTTTTAATCACAACATTATAGATCATTTTATGAATCAACAAATCACCAAACAACATTAAATTTCGGTACTGACACATTACAATCGGTCATATTAAATACAATTAATTTTTATATCAATTTCAATCACATTAGCATAAGCATTATGTATTTTCCATGTCTTCAATCTTACAACCTTTATCATGGAATATAATTTCTATCAATGGAATCAATAGTCTTCCCTCAATCAAAATTAAAAAAATGGCTTGCAAATTAAAGTAGTCTACTCTGAAGGGAAAAGCATTGAAAAGAAGTTATCATTTTTTAACAAAACAAAATATGCAAAAGTATAGACCAACACCTTCCTTTAAAAAACCACTTAGAAGTTCTAAGTGAGATGCAAGAAGCTGCAAAAGAAGGAAAATGGGCTTCTAATCTGTAAAACTCAAAACCCATCTCTCCTTAGAATAAGCCAAAATCGGGGATCCAAGTTCATGACAATAATTGCTGGTACAGAAAGGAGGATAATCAAATTAGGGTTTCAAAGTGGGGAAAGGAAGAGTTTTCTAATGGATTGAAAATGGTGTAGAGTCGAAGGTAAAAGAATCTTTCAGAGAGGCCTTCCATCCATAAAAAAATTAAGGAAGGAGGGAGGTATGTGGACCGTCCCTATTATAGATACAACCCCTTCCTTTGTTGATGGTGCAAATCAAATTGCAATAGGTAAAAAGGATAATAATAATGGAAACCCTTTCATGGAAATTCTGACGCACTCAAGTCAACGAATCAACAATTCTAAACCTAGAAAGGAAATTATGAAGGAAGTACCAAAATATAATTAGATTAATCTTTTTTATTAAGGAAGGATTTAGGGCATCCGAAAAATGCCAAAAAAAGTGATTCCTACAAGCCAAATGAACCCACTAAATCAATAATAATTAGTGACACCTACTCCGAAGGACTATGGGAACACTACAAAAATTACGAAGTATATATGAAATGGAAAGGCTATGGAATATTAGGCTACTCCATTTTTTAATTTCTTAGAACTTCCTTCCAGAATCAGGTAAGTATATCTAGCCTAGAAAATGGCTTTTTTTAATTGATTGGAAGACTACCACTTTGAAATCTAGTTTATTAGTTGGCCTTCTATTATACTATAGAGGAATTTTAATTAGATATTATGATTAGACTCAAAATTTTGATCCATACAGGAATAATTCTATCCCAATAGCCCAGTGGGTAAATATTCCAAAATTCTCATTGGAATTACTCCATAGTCAAATCTTGATAAGAATAGGGGAACATCTTGGAGGTTTTGAGAGGTTGGAGGAAAAATTTACTTCTTCAATAAATATCAAAATTTTGATCAAATATAATCCTAATCTAAAATTAGAGCCTCTAAAAATTATTACAAATAGGTTGATCTATACTCTCAACCCAAAAATGTTTAATGGTACAATTTACAATAAAATATTTTTTAGCAATCAAAAACAAGTAAGAGATCATGCAACATAAGGCCCATTAGGTCACAAATTCAATAAAAAACCCAACTCCATTTTAGACAAGAACATATCATTTAAATTTAACAAAGAGAAAGGGGTTTTTTTCTTACATCAAAAATCCCCTGCTATAACTCAAAAAATTGTTCCACATAGCAATATAGAAGAAGGGGAAATCATTGAAAACATACCCTGCATGAACCCCAATATGGATTTGATGGCCATTTCTTCCTATAAAAGAGAGAAACACCTCTCCAATACAACATCCAAAACCATAGAATCTAACTTACAACTAGAAACCTAAAAAAATCAAGACACAAAACCTTTAATTAATTTAGATTATACTTATGAAAATCAATACAATTTTAATTTAGAAAATATTCACACAGAAAACTTAAACTTAGAAACCACTCAATCTTTGATGGATATTGATCACAATATTGAATCTCATGAGCTTTTAATTTGTGAAAATCTAGAAAATCTAAACACATAAAACCCTTTAAATAATCTTAAAGAAGCACCCTTTGATTCAACAAGTAAAATTAAACAAGAAGAATAGGTAAGAAACATAGAAGATGAAACGCACTTTCTCAATGAATTAATAAGCGGCATAATGGTTGTTCATGATGAAGTAAGAAATGAACTAAAATATTGGTATGATTAATCAGGAAGAAAGATGGGAGACACCAAAGAAGAAACAAAAGATGGAACATATACATCACCTATAAGAAATAACAAATAAGACCAAATTCTCCCTAACATAGAGGAGGAATAGGATATAAACTAACATATCCCCAAACACTAAAAACATAAATATAGAGGAACTAGAAATACAAATTCCTATGTAACTAGAGGCAGGCTATGACATGATGGGTATAAACTACGAATTTGAAGAAGATGACATTAGAATAAACACAACAAATATTAACAAAATTATAGAAGAAACATATACACTGGATATAATGGAAAAATTGGATAAAGAATTGGAAACAAAAATGGATAACTATAATAAAGAAACCAACCTACTAATAAAAAATAATGCACAATGCAAAAACAAACTAGGTATTGCAACCAACATCTTAGCCATAAACCTCCCCAATTGTGGAAAAATTCAAAAGAAGAGAGGCAAAAATTCTTCTTCTGAACTCAGCAAAATAGATGAGGAAGTGGAAAATCAGATTAAACTATCATATTTACTAAATTAAGGGAAGGGGAAGTTCCTTCCCACCGTGTAATGAAACTAACATCTTGGAATGTTAAGGGGTTAAACATCCCTAACAAACAATACTTAATAAAAAGATACTTAAATATAATAGAATAAAAAATATTACTAATAAAAGAGACCAAAATTAATAATAAAGAAATACTAGACTAACTACCTAAAGATAAGAATCTAGAAGATAGACAACACACATGTAGAAACAACCTTTAGAGGACTAGCCATTTTGTGGGATCCTAGGGAGGTAGCCTTTAATTGTGAAATGAAAAGTAGGAATTGGATGGGGGGATGGGTCCAGAGTATTAAAAGTCCCTTAATCTTTTTCCTATTAAATATATATGGACCTATTACCATCAGAGAGAAGTAGGAACTATGGGAAAAGATTGGTCAATTCTGCGATACTCATATTGATAGATGTAATATATTGTCAGAGGATACTTTAATGCAATTTTTGGCATCATTGAGAAAAGGGGAGAAATCTAGGGAGAATCACAATCTCTTAGAGACTTTAGAGAATTGATCAGTAAGAATAATATGATGGATATAAAAACCAACAATGGAATTTATACTTGGAATAATAGAAGAGATGGAACTAACAATATGGTAGAAAGAATAGACCGATTTCTATTCCTACGTGACTTAGCCTCTTTCAATCACACCTTATAAGATTATATTCTGACCTTCTCAGGATCAAATCATTTTCCAATCATTTTAGAGATAATGGAAGAATCCAAGCCAGCCATAAATCTATTTAGATTTAAAAATATGTAGTTTCAAGTTATCAAATGTTTAAACCTTCTGGAACAATGGTGGATGGAAGAGCAATTCAAAGGGTCTAAGATGTTTTTATTCACTTCTAAAATTAAAACATTAAATTTATAAAGATCCTTAACTTGAATAAAATTCACTTTAAAACCATTTTCAAAGAAAAGAATCAAGTAGAAAATGATATACAAGACCTGAATGAAGAAGTAATAAAAATAGGCATAGAAAATAATAGATACTTTAAAGAAAAAGAACCACTCAAAAAGTATGAAGATATACTCAAAAAAGAAGAATTTTTTAGGAATCAAAAATCAAGGGAGCACTGGCTAACAAATGGAGAGAGGAACATATTTTTTTTTCACAACAGCACAAGACAAAGAAGGAACATTAAAAAAATAGTTAAAATTAAAACAAAAATGGAAAATAAATAGAGAATCCTAAATAAATAGCTATATTATTAGTAAACTTTTACCAAAATGCCTTGAAAATTTGGGATTTCTCAGACCTTAATGCTCAATAGAAACTACTAAGAAATATTCCCAAGATACTAACCGAGGAAGACAACAAAATTCTTAACATAAATTTTACTAAAGAAGAGATTAAAACAACTCTATTTCAACTAAATGCGGATAAAGCACCAAGCCGTGATGGGTTTCAGCCAGAGTTCTTCCAAAAATGTTGAAACTTTTTAGGGGATGAACTCAGCAAAGCCATAGAAAATATGAGAAAGGATGGAAATCTTCTCAAAGAAATCAATAACACATTTTTACTCTTACTACCAAAAAAACTGAGGTAGATGAACCAAGAGATTTTAGACCCATAGCTCTTTGCAATACAATCTACAAAATACTATCTAAATCCCTAGATAATAGACTCAAAGCACTCTTACCCATAATTATATTAGAGGAACAAAGTAGTTTTGTCCTAGGAAGATCAATATTTGATGGAATCATCATAGTACAAGAGATCATTCATTCATTACAATACAATAAGGGCCCATGCATGATAATTAAACTTAATATCCAAAATGCTTATGAGAAAGTGGATTGGAGATTCTTATGCAAATGAATGGAACACTTAGGTTTTTCCAAATAGTGGATTAATCTTATATACAATTTTATTTCAACCCTAAAATTTTCATTCTTGTAAATAGAACATCAGAAGGTTTTTTTGATATATCTAGAGGTCTGAGGCAAGGAGATCCTATATCACCATTCTTGTTCATAATAATGGAAGAGGCCTTTGGCAGAATGATGACTAAATCCAAAGACACATGACTAATAATAGGAATGTAATGCCCAACCAAGTACCTTGATAGTTTGGACTGACAATATTATTACATTGAGTATTATGGATTATATGTTTTGTTTATTTTGATTACATGATAAGGCATTTTGAGTATATTTTTGGATAATAAAACTATTTTGTGAAAGTAATAAATGACTTATAGTATTAACATGACATATTTTTCATATATTTGATTATACTATTGATGAAGATGACTCATTTCTTGTTTTACATTATGGAGTTATGATAATTTTGGAGCTAACCGTACTAATCCAATTATTCTTTAATATTGATATTGTCGGATGTACTTGTGGGATGAGGAGAGGAAGTCATAGTCACTTCTACAGGAGATCCACATGATGTCACACTCTCTCTCCTTGTCTTCCACTATATATATATATATATATATAGACACACACACACACACACACACACACACACACACACATATATTTGTGTGTGTGTGTGTGTTTCTCTCAACTTGATGGTGCAAGATGCAGGCAACAAGCATCAACTTCCCCTGGCTACACAGGTATGAGCTGTTGATCCCTAAAGTTTTGTTGTTTATTAGTGTCTTACACTTAGTCATTTTTTAGGCAATGTTGGTCGGTCATCACTACGACTGAGTGATTATATATAGACCGAGTCATGTATAATGTACATTTACTGAGCAGTAGTCACTGCTGAGTAAAACAATGGTCACCGAGTACTTTTGTACTAGCCAAGTCATCTTTTGCCAAGTTATGTAAAGAAGACAATGCCGAGCACCAGGATATAAAGAATAGTGAATGCCAAGTGCCAGAGATATCTAATGCTGAGCAATAAATAATTGACATATGTGTTTGTTATGGCACAAACACCTAAGTAAACCATTTTGGCTAACATTTATATTTCACTTGTTGTTTGTTGAGGAAATAACGGAGATGATTACGCTCTTTTATTTTAATCATTAATCTGTATGTAACACATGGAACCAATTAGAATCAGGGAAAAGTTAAGAAGACAAAATAGATAATCTAGATCATAGATCTTAAATCTTGGAGAAAGTTAAGTGTCTATATAAGATGAGATTTGAACCCTAAAGTGATGTAAGAGTGTGACAGAGAGAATATCTTTAGAACAAAGAAGTATTGTGATAGATTTCAGTGACTGAGTAGAACAGAGAAAAGCATTGAATGGAAGAACAAAGACATACTTGATAGATGAGATCAAATCTATACTGGAAGGAGAAGATCTATAATTAGCATCACAGTGCAAACTGAAGGATCAGGTACTAGAAATTTTAACAGGTGTATCAAGGTAAATATTTTAATAGAGTGGTTTTGACATACCTTAGTAAATCTCTTAACTGATTGCTTAGTTTTAAGTCTTAAATCCTTTTGCAAGGTAGATTGTATAAATCTCAAAGCTCTTAATTGGGTAGACCACTCATAGGGTAGATCATATTCTTTGCTCAAATTTGTAGCCCTAACAGGAAAAAATTATACTGTAGTAGTGAAGATTTGTGGGAGTCATCTCCATCCCAGTTTTACCTTTCAAGGGTTTGTGGGTAACCAAAATCATTGTGTTATGCTTATTTTCATGGATGATGTTTAGATTATTAGATATGTGATATACTATTGAGTTTTATTCTTATGTTATGCAAGTTTCATTTATGTAAAAGAGGATGAATTAGTGATATCTGATTCACCTCCTCCCCCCTCTCAGTATCACATTTTCCCAATTTGATAGATTTCCAACAATTGGTATCAAAGCCAGGTTTCCTATAGAAGTCTAACCAATTGTGAGAAAAAGATCTTGAGATGGAGGTTTATAAGTTGGGAAAAATCATAGAGAATTAGAAGATTGACATTCATCTTGCATTACAACAACTTGAAGCAGCTAGAGGAGAACTAAAGAAATCCTTAAGCAGAAGAAGAGAAATAGCTATTCAACAAAATGAAACACAATATCGAGAAGAAGATACTACTGGACTATTTGATAGTGAGAACTCTACAAAAAGTGACAAGGCCATAAAAGAACTAATGGAGAAAAGCAACATACTAAATGAGGACATCATAAATATGAAGAGACAATAATAAATTCAATCTATAAGACTCTCTCAAGTAGTTGAATAGAAAAATAAAGCTAAAGAAGACAAGGCAATGGCCAAAGAAGATAAAATACAAATATCAATGAGACTTGATGAAAAGAAAAATGAGATGCAAAGGTTGACAAACAATCAACTAGACAGGGTAAATCGACTACTACTGGTTAATCGAGAATTGGGTAGGAAAGATGTGGAACTCACTAATCTGAGATCAGAAAACATTCAACTGAGGTATGAATTGAGAGCTGAAAAGGAAGTTAATGAAAGGATGAACAAGCCTAATGAAGTTGTAAGATGCTTTGAAGAGTTGTTAAGGTCACCTAGAAGATCTAGTGATACATCAAGACTTGGACTTAATGAGAAATCATCATCCATTGAGGAAGGAGAATCATCAAAGAGTGGAGAGCAAAGGAATGAAAAACCAAAGAACAACAAGCCCACATGCCATCAATGTGGAAAGCTAGGACATACAGCCAATGTCTGTAAAAGAAAACATGGTAAGTCTGATCCTTAACCTAAATTTAATGGACATTGGTTTAACTATAAGAAACATGGACATCAAGCACATGAATGCAGGACAAAGATTAGTAATCCACCTACCTCACCTAAATTCCAAGGACACTATTTCAACTGTCAGAAAAATGGACATAGAGCATTTGAATGCAGATCAAAACCCAAATGGTCATCAAATCAAGAGATGAAGTCACCTTAGAAGGGTAATACATACAATTGGGACTACAACACTTGGTACAATTGCCATTACTGTGGAAAATATGGTCACATTGGAGAAAATTGTTTGAAGACACATTTTAGGGGTAAATCCAAGAGTTGGATGAATGGAAGTATGGTATGTTATAAATGCAATAAGATAGGTCACCTTAAGAAATATTACAGACCTCACCCATACTGAGCAATGAGAAAATAAAAAATGAAGAAACCATTGAGAAAATGAGAAATTAGATGAACAAAACATGGAAGAATAAAGAAGAGGGAAGCAATAGTGAAGCCAGTGCACCTGAGGTCACCCAATCCAATGGATCAGGTGATCACACTACTTCAAACTAAAAAAAGAAGGTATGTATGGAATTGAGTCCTACAATGTTTAGTCTTACATCAATTCTTAATATTTGTTGATAAAAAGTCCATATCTGCATAGATTAAGATGCACTAGGACATATTTGAGAAAAGGACTACACTGCATATTTGATGTCGAGCATGAGTATTTTAGTCTATAGGGATCGAGTCATGAATATATGTCGAGTACCTATGATAGCCAATACGTGATGTACACTGAGTTGTAACTGAATGGTTGTATCTACTGAGCTTATTTTGACTGATTTTAACATGAGATTTCTGAGATAGGTGTATCTCACCTAGAAAGTGTATGGATCATTAATGAAGCCCTAATTCGACCATTTGAAGTCTATAAAGTGGGAAGTTATCATTTATTTCATTTCACCAGTGAATTGAGAATTTTTAGAGTGATTCAAAAGGCAAGTAACTAGTGCGATTAGTGCTAAGTACGATTTGTAGAAATATTCATAGTGTGTCATCAGCAAAAACATCTGAAGAACACTTGTGAAAGGTATTTTACCAAGTAAAAATATTTTTAGTACTTTAAACCCTTAAGTTGAGAGACATGGCATCATCATCATTATCCCCAATGAAGAAGCAAGGAAAGGAGGTCTTTAATGTTCAATAAGTGAGGAATGAGGCATGCAAGGCACAGAGGTTTCAGACCGTTGTAGAAAGTGTGATCATGGGAGATCTGACTAGAGCCCTGTCATCAATTCTGAAGAATGTTCTAATGATAAATGATATTTGGTCATGTTATATGTGCAATATTAGAGAAATAGGTGATTATGAACTTAGAGAGGCATACAAGAAACTATGCAGCAACGGGGTGTTGAAGCTAGAACACCAGAAGGTTTTTGAGCAAGTGTTGGTTCATGCCCTTGAATTTTTGCAAAACTTCAAAGTAGAATAGATCCGGATTGTACTTAGAAGAGTACATGACATGAAAATATGGCTGGAGGATGGACCAGTCCAAATCACCAAAGAAATGGTTCACTAGGTAACTGGATACCTTAAAATCCCTAGAAAGAAAACTATGAGATGTCAAAGAAAAGAGGAAATTCAAGAAAATAGATAGGCAGTATGGAACAAGTGAGGAATGACTATCTCTACTATCACTGATTTGAAAATTGAGTTTGCAGTAAGGGTGATAGCACACAAATTCTATCAGTCAAGTCAGTTGGATAGTGTGCCATGCATGGTTGTGGACCAAGCTTGGAAAATAATTAAGAAGGATCACACATATGACCTTGCCGGGCTCCAACTAACACAACTTGCCAAGAATATTACATCAATCCGAAAAGAAAAAAATTCAATGTGTAAGTTTGGTTCCTTACTTTTTTGTCTATTCTTCTATATTCAAAAAAGTTTTCCTATTGTTGGAGGATTAGTATGGGATAAGAGTATGCCAGTGACAGTTCAAATAAATGTGTTTTTTAGTCAAATGGGTGATAACTTTGAAAGCATTATGGAGAATTATTTTGTAGAATTTAAGAAGAAAATGAGGAAGAGAACTAGGATTCTTGTATCCTTAGTAGAGAAATACGATTAGGACATATGCTTCCTAGTTGACACTGACCTTACATATGCTCATGCTGTAATGCCGAGGGTATCATGGATAATGACATTACCTTGTGAGGTAAACATTGATGAAGCTACAACAACAACCACAACCTTGTTAGCTGAGGAAGTTGGAGGAAGTTGATAAGAAGGCTACATATTTTGGAACCTATGAGGAAGCAAAGGCTAAGATTACCATGGGACTAAAGTCTACTACCATTGAGAGAAAGAGGAAAAAGATAGTGAAAAACATAGAAAATATGATAGGAGAAAGAGAGGTAGATGCACCTGTATAATTGAATCAAGGATTAGCAGAAGATAAATCAAGTGAGTCTAGTGAAAGTGAAGAAGAGGAGAAAGTAGTAGAAAATAAAGGAAAGAAGGCATCAGTTGCTGAGCCTGTAAGAAAAACAATGCAGAAACCAAAGCCTATCTCCTCACCTATTCTTAGGCCAAGAACTAGGGTAGCCTCTACAGCTGTAGTTGCCGAGCCTCAAAAGAAAACCCATGCATCAGGGAAAAGAAAAATTGTTCAACCTAAGGTAGTGCCGAGCCAATTAAAGAAGAAATTGAGAAGGAAAATCATTTTGGAGAAGGATGATGAGGAAATAGATAGTGATGAGGAAATAAAGAAGAAGGTTTCATTACAAAAGAGAACATTGATTATGGATGAAATATGCCACAACATTAAAAGCACTATTGGACTAGCAGGTTTGAAACAAATCAAGTTTGAGAGGATGAATATTGAGGACAAAGAAAGGGTAGAAGAAGCAATGATTGAGATGCTATGAATTTTCAAAATGGTACCAATTCAATTAGGGAAATTGATTCCCGATGAACTATATCAAAGACTAGCATAGAAATGGGAATATGCCCTTATGATAGAAAAAAAATTAGGGGAAGCACACTTGCTCAAGTCACACCAAGCTTGTCCCCTACTTACATTCAACAATACATGGAGTAGTGCAAAAATAGATTTGTTCCTAAGCTCTAGGCATACTCTATCCTTCAAGACAAGGTTGAAGATGTTGTTCAACAAAGTCTAAAGGTATGGAAGATAATTTTTGGTCTTATAATTGATAAGAGCACACAATAGGATGCTAGTACATCTAAGGGAGTTGAGATAGATAATAAAGAGGATGTAATTGAACCTCATATTCAGGAGGAAGTAGCTCAGAAGACTGAGGAAAATAAGAAGACATCTGAAATAACTATTTTTTATATCACAGGACACCCTAGTGAAAACTCATGTATTGATCAAGGAAGAAATTTAGGCCGAGGTAGCAAAAGATACATCTTTGCAGAGCAGTAATCCTATTTTATTACAAGGGATAGATTATCCACAAATTGTGGATACATCAACTATTAAATTTACCTTTGCCAGTCCACACAAAGTTATAGTTGATATACTAGCCGGTCATAGTACTACCAAGGAACAAGACAAGTCGGTAATCACACCTATATCTACTTCTGCCAAGGAGTCAAATTAAGGACATGCCCAATAGTCTGCATTAGATATAGTAAATCCTCATGTGGAGGAAAAGGAACCCAAAAAGAAAGAGACAGGAAAAGCAGTAAACACTCAAGAGCCTAAGGAGAAAAAGGCAATAAATTCTCTTATACAGATGCCAAGTGGTACAACACCTAGAAAGAAGTCAGAGAAAAAGAAGGAGAAATCTCCCACCCCACAGGTGACACTAGATGAAGTTATTGTGATTCCTAAATGGGACATAGATAACTTGACCTATGATCAGATGCAAATTATGTAGGATCTACTGAAGAAGAAGAGAAAATAGGAAGAAATGAGAAGGGAACATCAACAAAAGCAAGTTCTTCATGAAATAAAAGGTATGTTCATTGATGCTTTTGAAATCAGTGATGTAAATGACTCTGACCCTATTCTAGAACAACTTGTTCATATTGTCAAGAAAGTGACTGATGACAACAACGGGGCCAATGAAAAGTTATTATAGCGGTCAGAAATAAAATTTGAGACCAAGGTACTTAATAAGGTCTCTGTAGATATAGTAGTGAAGCAGGTAGACCTTTCTACCTTAATATCAAGTTCAAAAGAAGTTGTACTAAATGCACAATCTTTGTACAAGAAATTATGTGATGTAGAAATTTTCACCAAGGACAACTAGGGGCTGGTAGATAAGCTATAGCTAGACATTCGGTCTACTAGTCACTCATTGAGCTTGGATGCAAGTTCCAGCTCTATACATTACACAAGGCTTCTACATACTCAAGGAAGGTTAAACAAGTTGATGGCTAATGATGGTAAGATAAGGGCTCGCTTACTCTCCATAAAAATAATATTAACACCTCATCTAGAGGATATACAAAGAGAGTTAGCTACACCTGAAGAACTTCAAGTGATAAAAACAAGGGGGAAATAGTAGTGACATGACATGTTAAGTCACAAAGAGGGAACATAACAGAATCAGAGAGTAGAATCAGACTGAAGAAAGAAGAAATGAATGGTATGACATACTATGTTTTGTAAATGTTTATATGTATTCGAGTGTATGTCAAATAAGGAAGTCTTATATGTACAAATGTAAATATATTTTTTTTGTAAGACCGAGTTATGATTTAGGGGGAGTATTCTATATATACTTTTGTTAGTACTAAGTAGTCTTGTAAATGTAATGAAAATGTCATGGCAAAGTGTTTTTGCCACTAATGTCAAACGGGGAGATTGTTGATCCCTAATTTTTTGTTGTCTATTAGTGTCTTACACTTAGTCATTTTCAAGGCAATGGTTGTCAGTCATCACTGTGACCGAGTCATGTATAATGTACATTTACCGAGCAGTAGTCACTGCCGATTAAAACAATGGTCATCAAGTACTTTTGTATTAGCTAAGTCAGCTTTTGCTGAGTTATGTAAAGAAGACAATGCCAAGCACCAGGATATAAAGAATAGTGAATGTCGAGTGCCAGAGATATCTAATGCCAAGCAAGCCAGAATTGACATATGTGCTTTCTATGGCACAAACACCTAGGTAAACCATTTTGGCCTACATTTATATTTCATTTTTTTTTGTTGAGGAAATCACAGAGGTGATTATGCTCTTTTATTGTAGTCATTAATCCCTATGTAACACATGGAACCAATCAGAATTAGGGAAAGGTTAAAAGCGGGAAAATGAGATAATCTAGATCGTAGATCTTAAATCTTGGAGAAAGTTACATGTCTATGTAAGATGATATTTGAACCATAAAATCATGTAAGAGTGTGATAGAGAGAATATCTTTAGATAGAGAAGTATTCTGATAGAGTTGAGTGACCGAGTAGAACAGAGAAAAGTCATGAAGGGCATAACAAAGACATACTTGATAGATGAGATCAAATCTATATTGGAAGGAGAAGATCTGTAATCAGCATCATAGTGTAAATTGAAGGATCAGGTACTAAGACATTTTAACATGTGTATCAGGGTAAATATTTTAACAGAGTGATTTTGACAGACCTTAGTAAATCTCTTAATCGAGTGCTTACTTAGTTGTAAGTCTTAAATCCATTTGCAAGGTAGATTGTATAAATCTCAAAGTTCTTAATAGGGTAGACCCCTTACAGGGTAGATCATATTCTGTGATCAAATTTGTAGCCCTAATAGGAAAAATTTATACTACAATAGTGAATATTTGTGGGTGTCATCCCCACCCCAGTTTTACCTTTCAAGGGTTTCTGGGTAACCAAATTCATTGTGTTATGCTTATTTTCATGGATGATGTTTATCTTATTAGATATGTTATACTGTTGAGTCTTATGCTTGTGATATGAAGTTTCATTTAAGTAAAAGAGGATGAATTAATGATATTTGATTCATGCCCCCCCTCTCAGTATCATATTTTCCCAATAGATTTCCAACATGAGGGTGCCATCAATTCCTCGAATGCTATTATTTGGAGATATTTCCAAGATACTCTCAAGGAACCCTTATTGAATTAGGTTCCTATTTAGGAAGTCACCTTAGTTGGGCATTTGGGAAGTATCATGATTTTGTTGATTTCAAGAGAATTATATTTTATATCCTTTTTTCGTTGTTTCTTTATGTATGGGTAAGTGCACTAAGATGGTAGACAGTTTAGTGGCCACATACAAAAAAAAATTAAAAAAATAAATTCATAACCCATGTAGGTTATGCAAAATTCAAAATCATGATAGGCTTAGTTTTTCCAAGCCTAGCCAAAAGTAATTAAAAAATCCAATAGCACCTCAAAACCCATACGGGTTTTGAGGAAGAGAAATGAACCTAAAAAGATGTATGAATTTTTAGGAACATTATATTCCCCTAAACTTGTAGCTTTGAACCAATTCCAATGCCAAATGAAGGAACAATCAATTGGGTAAGACAATTTTCATCATAACCTAAGTGCGTTTTGGTTCTATTTTCTTCCATTTGCATTTTTCATCAATTTACAACAATGGCACCACATCAAAAAGGTAAAATTTTATTATTTTTATTTTTTTTGTTTTTATTTTATTTGAAGTAGGGTTTTTAATTAATTTATGTTTTTATTTTAAATTTTGATGTCAGATTCTAGAAAGAATTCCCCAAAATGAGAAAGAAAACAAAGACCTCATGCACAAGAAATTGATGCAGGAGCATCTTGGGTCTTTGAGCAATCTTGCATCAACCAAAAATATTTCCTATTTTCTATACATGTATGTTGTTTGCATTATAATATTTTAATTTATTGGTTTCATGTTGTGCGAAGCTTACATGATGTTGAGGACTTGTTTTGGAACCTTCTCCTATGAGCACATAAGGATTGGATGGACTGTTTCAAAGTTAGAGTTGTTTCCTTGCTGCCAGAGCCGTATTTTCCTGCTTTTTGCATGTTGATTGCATGTCGTGTAGCCGTTGGTCCTTAATGAATCAGCCTTTTCAATCTTAAGGCCTTTAAGAGGACCTAAAGTAATATCTTGACCTAAGACCGCAAATCCTAATTCATCATGAGTTGGGATTTATGACCATTTTTCTAGGGTATCGATTTTTAGCCAGTTTCACCTGAAACATGGAGTTTTTCATTTTGTGTGGTTCTGTGTAATGAGATTGGATCTTGATAAGTTAGGGAAATTTTATTGGATCATGTGTGGACCTAAATGTAACCTCACATTGATTTTTTTTTCATTCTTTCTTTAGTTTTGGTTACTCTTCTAGGTTGGACCTATAATGTAATTAAATGCCTAACTGGATGACTTGTGGCTTTGCTGGCTATATATTTGGAGCTTGGGTTGTTGTAGAGTAGTAGTTCTATAGGAGTTCTAATTAGAGGATGGTAGAAAATAATATTGAGTGCAAGCTATGATTCTGATTTCATAATTCATTGTATAAGGCTGAAACCCAGAAGGCCTCATAGGCGGGAATGTTGAAAGATCTAATATAATTGTACTGGTGTTGTTACCAGTTTCTTGTCTCATATCCATTGTGTTTTCACTAATTTCATGTGGTTTTCATATTGCTTTTCTATTTAACTTTGAGTAGGGCTTGTTTGTTGATTCAAATGGGGTCAATTCTGCTTGATTCTGCTTGTATCTACCCTGTCCCTACATCAAGTGGTATCAGAGCATGTTCTTTCTTATGGATTGGATTGTGGAGAAAATTATTGGATTGGTTGTAGGGTGGAAGATCTAAGATCTAACCTATAACTTGCAAAAGGTTACGATCTTGTTGGAACCTGATTGTCAAGATAGTTCATGGTAGAGTAAATGATAATGCTATCATGGATATGTTGAGGAAGATTACAACTAGGCTTGAAGCTATAGAGACAACCCAGAGAAGAGGCACACATCTTGAAGATGTTAGTGATGAAGAAGAAGTAGCACCTAACCTTGAACCTAAATTTGAACAAGATGAGGAAAGACTCTTGAGATTTTTGTCTAAGGCTAACTCCAGACCTATGGTTGAAGTTTCTTGCTATGATGGAAGACTTGAGAATGATACACTTTTGGATTGGGTCTCTGAGATGGAGAAATATTTTGAGTATGAAGGTACTCTTTGATGTAGAGGTGGAAGAAGATGTGGTGGATCCAAGGTACAACTACACTAAAGAGACAAAGCAACAATTCAATCTATTGACCCAAGATGGCTTCACTAAGTGAAATGGAAATGATACCCCAAAAAGACCTAAAGTGTGATCCAAGAACTCCAATTTATGAAATCCAAGGTGTTTTAATAGATTCCAAATTTCTCCTAAGGTTTCAACACCAAATCTTCAAAATTACCAAGTTAGGCTTAATAACCTTGTCTAATAGGTCTCCAACAAGCCTCAACCAAAGATAAATTTTATGTTTCCCAAAACAATAGATAAATAAACCAACTTTTCAGATTCCCTTTATTGAGTTTGATAACATACCAAAAGAATAGAGTAGGTTGTTTTGGAAAGTATGTGACTGTTTGCACCGTGTCTCAATTTTCCAAGGGCTAAAAAACATGCATTTACAAAGGAACTCCTAACCAGTCAAACTCCCATGCTTCAAGCTTTTTCATAGTGTCCTGACTAGGTTAAAATCAAAGGAATATGGAACCAATTTTATTCCAAGAGGCTTCTAGATGCAAAAGCCCCAAATTGCACTCTCTAAACCCTGAAAACTAGGGCTTCCTCAATGTCACACTTCCCAAGGTTTCCTGAAACAAAAAATGGTTGGATCACCTTGTCCTCAACATGTATACACACAATAAATCATCCAACAACCCCCTTCTTAAGGTATATTTTTTGTTGTTGTAGCATTCCAAGAAAATTCATTAAAATTCCTTACAAAATATGGTGGCCACCCAAACATTTCTTCTTAACTGCACATTAATGGATTAGTATACTATAATACATGTCAATATTTAGTCATTTCATGTGTTATATTGGTTATAAATCATGGAATGACCATATTCAAGTAAAATCTATCAAGACTATTAACCAAAATGCTGAAACAATTTTGCCAGTCAGAATTCAGTGAATGTAAATGCCAGTATAGACTTTACAAAAGCATAGATGTGGTCTAAGATCAATATATAATTACTCAAAATTAATTGAAATGTAAGATAATGAAAAATGAATCCAAAATCACTCTAAGAACTCAAGGAAATTGCATTTGAAAGAAGTTTATTCATCAAAATCTCAATACAGTCTGTACACCAGGCCTCCTATGATGTACAATGGGACTTTGGCATATTTGATGGACTCCTAGAAACTACCCCAACCAATCCCAATTGGTTGGATGGATTATTTTTCACTAAAACATAACAAAATCCAATTCCCTCCATTTTCTAATAATCGTTGCATTTCAAATTTTTGAATTTGCAACATTACAAATTTGGAGTTTTTGAAACTTTTAAAGACAATGAAGCCTTAAGACTTTGAAATGTGACCTAAATGAACTTATTAAGCATTATTAAAATCAAATCTAAACTATTATAAACTTGCAACACCAAATTCCATCCTAGGCTCTTATTTAGGTCCTAAGGCTTATTAGGCCTTTTAGGACTTATTACATATTTGCCATGTTCATTGCATGGAATGACCTTATAGGCCATTATAGGTGCCAATACCCTCCAATTGATTTCTCAAGATGTCTTCATGTTCTCTGATGTCTTCTTGATCTCCACAGGTGTTTGGAACTTGTTGTGTGCTCTAGGTGCCCCTGCACCATGTTCCCTAGCTTTGAAAGGATTCTTGTCCCAAGAATCAGTCCTTGCATTGGATATCTGAGTGTGAACCTATACTTCATGAATATGCTACCTTGGGGAAGGAATGAAGACCCCTAAGGTCATTGGCCTTCTCTTGTAACCTGCACACACCTTGTGAAAAACATTAGTACCAAAAATTTTATGTGGAGAGTCTGATTTTAGATCAGATTGTTGCCCTGTTGTTGCAACTAGTGGACTTGGTACAGTATGCAACTTCTCCTCCATGATCTGCATCATCAAATATTGTAACCCCTATTCTTTACTATTGTCTTTGTATCCTTTGATGGTATAGTAGATGGAGCCAACTTGAATTCTCTTGAAGCCTTCAAATTATGAATTTTGTAGCCCAAAACATCTCTAATTTGTAGGACTGTCCTGCTCTGTCCTATTCAATCCATGATTATACCCATGCTTCATATACCAACCTGTATCATTTTTTATGTTTCCTTGCTCATGTATGGGAATATTATCTCCAAAACACATTATTATCTTGTTCTTATCCCTGCAAGTCAGTGGATTCAACCTAAAGTTCTCTTTCCCTTTATGAAAAATATATGTATTAGAGTAGCCATCATGAATTGTCCTTCTCATACAATTCCATGGTCTACCTAATATCATATGTATTGGAAAGTTGACTATATTGTTGTGTATGAATTAATTTAGTGTTTTCATTATGGAAAAAAAGTCATATAGTGTTTTGGAGTTAGCACACATGATAAGAAGATAAAAAATTGGATAAGTACAGAAGACTGGATAGTTAGCAGTGCACCGGTAGTTTAGAGCATCAGTGCATGTGCGTATGACTGAGTTAGGGTATGTGCCCTAGAAGATAATTTGGTAAGAGTGTATTCATGCTTAGTCTATGAGTGCATGATCAGATATGCAAGTATGACGAAGTTACAGATAGTTGAAGTTACACAGCCAGTGATTGCCAGAACGAAATAGTACTTGTAGCTGACTTATGGTAAATTGATTAGTGACTATAATATTGTTATGTAAGGGCTATGCACCTATTATAATTAGGTTGTAGACATATAATTATTTTTGTTTGTAAACACACTTGAGCCAATTGAATTGGAAGGGTTGTATGTAATCCGTTGAAGAGCCAACCTAGTTAATTGTTTTGTATGCACATATAAATATTAGATGTGCCCTTGTAATTAGGCATGAAGTTGAGATAGAGTTGAGATAAGAAGAGAAGAGATATGTGAAGATTTTTTAAGATGTATTAGATATTTTCAAGAGGTCAAAGCATTAGCGCATCAAAGGAACTGATCAGACAAGTAGTGTCACAGTACCAATTCATCCAGCAGATATATAGTGTGTATCTAAGATTAGAAGGTTGTAGCCTTCACCACTTGAGTAGTGAGCTCTAGGATAGTGTGTCCCCACCCCTAGTAGGATTATTTTAAAAGACTCCTAATAGGGTACAACCCTTGACTAGGTCACTGCACTAAATACATTGTAAAGAAACTCCTAACAGGGTTAAGGATCTTCTAACAAGGATCATAAAACACTAGTACAAATTATTAAGTGGGTGTCAATTCCCACCATTTTTTTTACCTATTTGGGTTTTCTCGTAACCACATTGGTGTTATGTGTTGAGTTCATCTATCTTGTTTATGTTAATGTTCATTTTAGTACTTAAGCATTCAAGCTAGTTTTAAAGAGCAAAGTAAAAAGATTTAATATAATGAACACTGATTCACACCCCTCCCCATCTTAGTGTTCCCATTCCTAACAATTCATATCAAAGCTCTAGTCCTCAACAAATATTTTTAACCACTTGAGGAGATCATGGACAAATCATAAATGAAAAATCTGAAAAGAAATCTTCAAGCTACTCTTGAAGACCTGGACAGATCTAAAAAAGAAATTGAAGAACTAAAAGAAAAAGTTAGTGATGCTCAAGTAGTCATCAAAAGGCTAAGAAAAGATTTGAAATAATTATCTACCAGTGATTTAGGGATAATGATCAAGAAGATGAATGAAGAAAAATCATCCCTAAAAGAACAGATTGAAGAATTGGATGATAAGCTAACCAACAATCAAGAAGTCTATGATGAACAGATCAAAGAGAACCTTCAATTGAATGAAGAATTGAGGCAGGAAAACATGGAAATCTTGTAGCTAAGAAACAATAAAGAAATCTTGGAATTTGAATTGAAAGAGGCTAAGAATCACATTAATAAATTACACACAAGCAAGGATCTGATTGAATCTCATTTGTATGCTCAGAAGCTTAAAGGAGATACCAGTGACATTGGATTCAATGAAGCACAAAATTAGATTGACAACATGCAAGCAAGAATGAAAGCACCAGAAGACACCGCAGATGCTAAGGAGGCTAGAAGTTAGACTAAAGATCATGTTGAACCATCCAAGAATGAGCGCAAGCCAATAGATCAAACTTGTTATGCATGTAACATGCATGGACATATAGAAAGGAACTATATAGAGGTAAGACCTTTCAATGGTTATTGTTATTCATGCAATAAATTTGGCCATAGAGCTATGAATTGTAAGACAAGTTAGAAAAACACTCAGCATAATCAGAGAAATTAGAATTAGTCAAATGTAAGAAATTCTCAAAATTTTACATGTCAGATATGTAACTATAATGGTCACTCAGCTAGACAGTGTAAAATGGTAACCCATGTCAATGTGCTAAGGAATATAAGGCCTCTAGTTATTTGTCACTCATGTAACAAGGCTAGACACATCTCTAAGTTCTATAGATCCAGAACATAAAGTCAAGAAAGCCCTAAAAAGCTAGAAGAATCAATACTAGATACCAAACAAGAAGTCAAGTTTGTAAAAGCTTCAGAAGATGTGAGCTTGATTTTGTCAGAGGTGAAGAAGGACAAGATTGATGAGAATGTATTGGATGCATCCATAGTGGATGCACCCTCTACATCTGGATGAATGGCCCTCAAGGTCACAGGGGGAGCTATTTTAGCTCTTGACCCATACGCGGCCAGTATACTCACCCTTAGAGAATGTGCCTTTGGATTTAACCTTTTGGAGATTATGTGATGACATGTGGAAGAGTGCACTAGCTGATTGATAGCAGAATGAAAGTTGAAGATTTTCAATAAAAGTCTGGTTTACACGGCAAGCATTAATGGCAGAATTTTTACTTTAAAGTACACAAAATCTTTTAGATCTCTCATTGCATTCAAATTCAAAGTGATTGGAGAGTAGAGGAGCCCTAGAATTTAATTGTGAAGGATTGTAGATTGATTCACCAGTGATTAGTAGTGCATTTTATCAGTTGAAGAAGCCCTAATCCGTCATGCCGATTCAAAAGTCTTTGAGATCATTTGGAAAGTGATATACAAGTAAGTAATGACTACTCCCATTGTATTTGATGTGGCAGAGAAGAAGAGATATGTGTTTAAGAGGAATCCATTAAAATCCACACTAGACAACCTAGAAGGTGCATTGTACCACACTCCCATGGGTGTTATGCATGTGGAAGATATCAAGGCATACATATATTGCAAGAAGGAACCAGTAGGTTTGGAGAGGATAAGATCACACTTAGAAACCATGATGAAACTAGATAAAACCTTCCTGGATGAGTATGCGCATCTTGAAAACCACCTGATAATTGAATATGTGACTGCATATGAGTTCTATGAGTCTGAATGGATAAAGATTCTACTTAGCAGGATTCATGATGACCTATTCTAGATAGGTGAAGTTCCAGTAAGGATCATAGGAGACATAATTCATGAGATGACAAGTCTCTCTAAGAAAGGTGTCATTCTTCTCATGGGAAAGGATGTCAGAAAACTTGTAGAATAGGCTTGTAAATAAAGAAGTGATAGGCACAAAATGACAATAGAGCCTATAGAGGAGAAAGACATCAAATTGATGTCCATGATACTAGGATATGGGTTCCAGCACACCAGCAAAGTAAACAGTGTGTCAATGGCCACCATTCTAGCAGCAATAAGGTTGGTAAAAGAGAATGGAGAGTTTAATTTCTGTGAGATCTTGCATGCACAATTAATAGATAACATAAGAGCCATCAAGAATGACAAGACCAAGATATTTAGGTTTAGGTCTTTAATAATCTATATGTACTTCCATATTCTTTGAAAGGTGTCTGATTTATATCTAGACAAATCTATTCCCACTATGCCATAGATATCCTTTAAGGCATCCACAAAAAGTACCCTTAAGGATTACATGGAATTGGAGTTGAAAATATTCAAAGTGAGAATGCAGATGAGGTATAGGATACCTGAAAAGATAGTTGAAAAATACAAGGATAGTATTTTTTTCATTGTAGAGACTGATAAAACATGCATGGAGGCTGTTGAACCAAGAACAAAGTGGATTCACCCACTGGGATATGAAGTTTAAGAGCCTATTCTAGAGGCTTATGCTCAAGTTCTGTTGTCAGCACCTAAGGACCTCAATGAACCTAGATGGGTGACTTATGAAGAGAAAACAAGAGAAGTAGATGTTGTATTGAACAATGCAACAAAAAAAAAGAAAAGTTTCCAAGGTTACTTCAGAGATTTTAAAAATTTGTCGAGTATCTCAAGCAGACGTAGACAAAGAAAGGCAAGAGAAGATTGCTTTGGAAATAGAGAGCACAACAGTAGAAAAGTCAAAATCTGATGATCTAAAGATGAAGAAGATAAAAGTAGAGAAGTCTGATGATCCAAAGGGTAAAATAGTTGTTGCCCCTCCTGCACCCACATAAACAATTGACCTTACTGCTCCTCTCGAGTATAAGGAAATTCATAAGAGGAAGAAAGAGATCGGCACTAGTCATCCATCCTCACGAGCAACAAGAAGCAAGAAGAATACTCAAGCACCTCTAGAAGTAAGTTTCATATCTAGTCTTAGTGTGCTGAGTACAAGGATTATTGATGAAGGTGGAATAGATCAAGTAGGGAAGTTCTATGAGAAGTATAGTGAAATTGAAAAATCAGAAATTCATGGAATGATTGTCAAACATATGCTGAAGTTCAAAAAGATAGTCCTAGAACTAATGACTATGATTCCAGATAATGTGTGGAACATCTTAGAATTCCTAAAGAGATAGGCTATTGAAGAGGATCAAAGGATAAGAGAAAAGACTTTAGATGAAACCCTCCTAGTATGTTCTCTAGAGGAGAAATCTTTGTTGTTAGATTTGGTGAAACCGCACCTCCAAACTAAGACAAGAACACTACACATCATGGACAAGAATTATGAATTGGTTTCTAAGGAAACATATAAAGCATTTGAGAAGGTTTTCATGAACATGCATGTAATGCCCCGCTAGGGAACCTAGGAGAACTTAACCTAAACATGCTTCTAAGTTTGGAGAATAACAATAATTTTTTTTTAAAAGTTAACATACAAGATAAACATCAATGCAGAAGCAATTACCATTTACTCACAATAATACAATAACCAACACAAGTAACAACTCTCAAGGGTTCCTCGATGAAGATTACATAAACATTAATTAATTAAATTGATTAGGTACAATTACAAATCTCATATAAATAATGAAAGATAAAAGAAACATCACATCAAAGATAACATAATTACAACTGTTACCATAAGGTATCCATAAACCTACATCCGCTACACATGTTGTAGGGTATGTAATACAATAACTGAAAAGAAGAACACAAGACATGTCTGAAGAACTGATACAAAGATACAAGGTCACAAAGAGGAAGAAGAAGAAGAGTACAACTCCAGAAATGAAGATCAAGAAGGAACAACTACTACAGGGATCATCTAGCACCGGTACACGAACGTCAAAATCTCAAATGGTAAAAGAATCACTACCACCCGACCTTGTGAACCAAAAAAGTACACTCCCACTCGGATAACAAACATCAAACAGATCAAGCTAAGGAAAGGATCTTGAAAGCTCTCTAAATCAAGGTGAAAAAGTAATAATGCCATGAAAGACTCACTAATCCAGACGCAACCAAAACATGTAGGATAACTAGACTATGCATAGGAAGGTGTCATCATGTATGTCTAACCCTTGAGTCTCATCCTAGTAATCTTCCTGGATCCCGACACTCAAGTGACCTTACACGGTGTCAATGACTTCTCATACTAACTAAGCTATCAACTATGCCAACTCATCCCTTTAAAGGGGCCTAGTCATCTTCTCAACACCATCTTAGTCTGTACTAGCACTAACGCCTGGGTGAGGACCACATCTTATTAGGTTCATTTTTAAATCTCTCAATGTTATATTAAGTTATCACTTGATTAAGACACTTAACAATAAGTGATCCTAGCAGCCACTTGTGGGCCCTGACACTTATTGCAAGCCACCTCCTACTACATATCTAGGTAAACTACCCTAGGCTCACAGATCTCTCCTAGATCTAATCAGGTATACAACTACGTAACCTGATATCTATTTTCACACAAAAGAACTAGATATGGTTACATAGATACCACAAACAAAGTACAATACATCATGAGCCCAATGGTCAAATAGGAGTGATAATTAGAAAAGTACATACACATCAACACATAGCTGAAAATAGAATCATCTGACATACACCCCGGCCTCTGTTTCTCCCCCTAGGTCATCTAGTGCCCAAAACACATTAAGCAAAAGAAAACACTCCAGGCACGAAGAAGACACATTGCATCATAGAAGATTGGATTCTAATTCCATAAACAATTTAATTTCCATATTGAACAACAACTAAAATTAAGTATAGAATTTCATTCCTCCTGAGATAAACTAATCACAAACATTAATACGATGACATAATGAAGGAATAATTCCTACAATCTTCCTATATGTATAACAAAACAATAACACCCGATTTTGATATAAACATAACTTTGTAAAATATAAGTAAACCAATTAGGACTTTTTAAATAACTTATAAATCCAATACATATGCAAAGAACATAACATCACGCAATTACTCCATGCAAAAGTACAACTAATACATAAACATTCATACATTAGTTTACTAATTTCTATAATTACAAATAAAACTAAGCTTACTACAATGATTGAGCAAGCAAGGATTAACTAACTATTTAACCCAAGTTCGATGAATTGAAAACAACTTTATAATAGGAACACCCTAATCATTTGATCATAAATTTGATTCACAATTTAAACATAATTCTCTTAATTAGAATTAATCCAAATCATCCTAAATTTTCGCATATCAATTAAAGATATAAATATTTCAATCAATATAAATAACAATTAAGAAACAAAGTAATTATTAATTCATGATGACTGATAATTAAAAAAAAAATAGACATAATACCCTATTAATTAAATAACACAGTAATATAAATCCATATTAAATAAAAATTTAACAAGGTATAAAAATTGCAAGTTAAAGTATAACATAAACTAAACCATAGAAAATTAAATTAAATCTAAAATAATTATTAAAAATGTTAAAATTCAAATTAAATGTTACTATTTTAAAAACTTTATGCAAAAGGTCAAAAAGTGAGACACCATGGGTCCCACGGTACCTACTGTACCATCGTGACAGTCCCCCATTGGACTAGGCACGGTGGCCAGTGGATCTCAGGGCAGCCCACGGGATGACGTGTCATGCCTAGATTTCCTTAGGCAAAAACACAACTAAATTTTTTTAAAAAAAATATTAATATATATATTTGTGTTTTAAAAGTGTATAACTTACTATGAAATCTTCTAAACACATTTTACAACAACAGTACAAGCACAGGTAAAGACAGATTATCACAAAGCAAAATAAATAAATAAAGTACATTAATCTTCCTACAAGTTACAGCTACAATCAAAGAGATACATCAATAAGCATTTTCTTTTTTTTAATTACAACTTGGAAGCATATCACTTCTTACACACACTACAAAACTTTACAAGAAGACTCTATCTTACAAGATTTTATAAGAAGAAATAGATGAAACAAGACTTATATTACATTTTACAAGGTACACTTTACACCCAATACCACATTGAGGGGATTCTCAAACACTACACTCTTTCATAGCCTTGGCCTGGTCCAACCAAGATATCTTGAAAAACCTGCAAAGAAATAAAACAACTCTTCCATGGAATACTCTCCTCCCTACCATATGGCATCATGAGACCTCGTAGGTCCTAGCCAACCCCCAAGCAAGGGGAAAACAAGCCAACAAAGAACACCCATACAACCCTCAAATATTGCACACATCACATTACTTCATGAAACCACAACATATACATCATTCTTGCCTTCACACAAGGATTTACAATGAAAACTTTTCTTACATGGCCATTCACAAACAAGGATCTACTAAGACCCACTCAACAAGAAGGAAATAAGAACTACAAGCAAAAAAAACCATGTCTCATCACTAGCTCACATAACATACACATTTATCACTACAACATAAGAGATTCAAAACACTTTGCCCAATACTCTTATGAATGAACTCAAGGACTTACACAAAGCATAACAACAACTCACAACACACATATACAAACTGAAATACCTTCCTACTCATATGAACTCATAAAATGCATAAAATCCATTAATGGAGATTGAGCTGCTCGTACTTTCACCTGAAGTTATGGTCAATAGATGAAGTGAGTCTTCCCTTTTCTTCCCTTTTTCTTCTCTAACTTTCTCCAAACTCGTAGATTGTCTCCAAAGTTGGAGAGTGGGTGATTGGGCAACTCCATCCAAGTTTGCCACTAAAATAGGCTTCTCACACTCTCCCATGCCCTTGGGAGAGTTGTTAGCTTCCCATTGGGTGACCTTTCCAGAACCTTACAACTTTCCTAAGGTGGTACTACAAAAAGGTGCATGGGGAAGAGAGTTGGAAACTTTTTGACTCATGAAGTTTCACATGTGGGTTTTTTATTTTCGTCATTTGACAAAAGCCCACTTTTGGAGGGCTTCCCAAGGTGGCTCTAGGGTGTCCTGTGGTTAAAAAGGACCCTTACCCATAGGTATAACCCATGGGCCTACTATTTTTGTGAAAAACAACTCCCTAGGGGTCAATTTGACCCCTCAAAACCCCACCTAAAAGTGAAATTCGAGATTTAAGGAGATGTGACTTCCCATGTGTGTCCTAACCAAGGTAGAGGTATGGGGAAGACCAATTTGTACTAGAGTTGGATGGTGACAACTTCCTTATTACCAAATAAAATTAAAATGCAACTAAATTCACATTACAAGTGTCATATACAACTCCAAAACACATCACTATCTTACTTGGCAAGGTCCACAATTAAACAAGGAAATGACAAAATTAAATATACACATAACCCCCTTTCTTTTAAAAAATAAGACACATCACAATAGGCCTAATCCCCCCTTTAGGACACAAATTTGGTGTCATGGGAGGCACACAAAGAATAGCTTGATTTCCCCTTTCCATGGTTTTAGTCCTGCACACTCAATGTAATTATCAGTATTCCCATAATAATCAAAGCATGATCAAAATACAATTAAAACTTAACTTTCATTTTATCAATACACTTTCAAGTTAGGTAACGAGGTATCCTCTAAGGAATCCATCAATTCTCTCATGATACTAGATTTCAAATGCTTCAATTTACAATTAATCCAAAATTCCAATCTATGAAATCATCACTATTTTCTTTATTGAACCAATCTTATTCTATCAAGAAATTATAATCTTCTCAATTCCCAAAAGTAAGATTTAATTTTGAATAAACATCATGACCTAAAGTTAAAGTCACATAATTATCAACCCTTCATTATTAATCCTACCTCAGGGTATACTAGGGACTATGGTAAAATAGTTACCCGTGCTATTTCAAACTTCTCATTTTAACTCAAGATTAAGTAACCTAACCATTCATTGCAGTTTCACCTCTAGTTCATAGCAGTTAATTGTCTAATCTGATTTGTCAGGATGTTCCAATTCTACAATAATAAACTTTGAACAAATTGAATTAACTATTAAATCCATAATTATATGAAAGTGAAATAAGAGTTTCATTTGTACATCATTTCCTAGCTTAACCATAATTATTCATTAGGGCAATATTTTAATCCATATAAGCTCCTTATTATAATTTTTGATGGAATTTCCAAGCATCTTAGAGTAATATTAATTCTATCATGTAAGCATAAGTTTACACCTTCATGTTCTAATACCACAATAGTTAACTAAAGGTAATATCATTTCAAAACTATATCTTAAATTAACATATTTCATGAATTCATTTGAAGATGAAATCGATTCTAGTTAAGTTGACGAACTATAGTCAAGATATCTAATAACTTCACATAAAATCTATGGAAAGTTTTGCAAGAAATAACAGTAGCGCTTACTAGAGCATTCTTACCAAGATGAGGGAAATGGAGGGGTCCTACATGACGCATGTCCCATGAGGCTCCGTGCGTCAATCCACGACATTGGCAGAGAATCTGTAGGGTACGGGAACAGGGGACAAGGTACTGTACCCCCCCTTCATTAATATATATTTTGATATTTTATTATATATTTTTTTTTAACAATCATTCCCAATACAACAATTTTATTAAATATCCAATTTTATTTTTTCTTTTAAAAAAGTGAAATCTATTTTTCTTACAGGGTTTCTAATTTTAAAAAATGGAAATATTAAAATAGTGAGCCTTTTTCCAAAAAAGGTAAAAGATCCATAATTTATCTTTACAACTAATTTTGTCTTTTTCCTCTTTACATATTGACTGTGGAATTTTATCTTTTGACTTTATAAAATTTTCAACCAGAGAGTGATACCTTTATCTAGAATTGATATTTACACCCATATTGGTTTTTTTTAAACAAATTATTTTTCTTCCACAAGGGAATTAATTTTCCTACCAACACTATAGTTCTACTATAGTCCAGGATCAATTTTTCATTTTACAAGCAAACTATAAGCAACCTTAAGATGAAATTTTGCCAGCATAACAATACAATGCCAAGTAATCATAAAAACATAAACTATCAGATCTGGGGTTTCTCTAATACCCAAAATTCAAGAAAACATACAGATCTAATGAGATAAAACTAGATCTACTCAAACACAAAATTTTACCAAACAGAATAATAGAAAACACACAACAAGAATTCCAGATCCTACCTTGAATCCAATGCTAGAACTGTAATGAAACCCCTATTGAAGATCTAAGAGAGATTTCTTCCAAAACCAATCCTACCTGCAGATCTGAATACTATGATGAAAGCAAGGACCAGATCCAGATGCACAATCAAACCCCCAAATCAACAAGCAACCAGAACAACCAAGAATACTCAAATTCTCAAGCACACAAGCTCTCCAAAAATTATCCTCCAAAGAAACTTGTCTCATCTCAAATGAATGCAATAATTTTCCTAATAAGAATTCCATTCCCAAATTCATGCAATCCCTAAAGACAACTCAAAAAGCTAACTCACAATTCAACTCCAAATCAGAAATGACTCATAAGACAACTCCTGATCAGACTCTAACTCCAAAATTGAAAGTAAATATTAATTAATAAATTAAAATATCTTTTAAATGCACAACACAACTTGACTTTTGAAAACTAGTTGTTCACTTTTTAACAACAACTCACTTTTCAATTATGCACATGTTAATAAATTAAAACACATATTAAATAAATAAAATACTTAATGCATACTAAAATATCAAATTAAATATTTAATTTATTTAATAATACTCGTAAACATAATAAAACTCAATTATTAATAAAATAATCAATTAAATCTAAATAATCAATTATTTGATTTTAATTAAATTTCATTAAAACAAACTTAGGACATAATCAATATTAATTTCCAAATACTCAAATTGTAGTACCCCGCCCATAGTTCGCTTTTAGGATTCTTTATGTTTCAGTGTTTGACCGAACTCTTTTAGGTCACTTTTGATGTGATCAATTATTATGTTAATAAATGCAAATTATGGATTATTGTTCAGCTTATGTGTATTAGGTATTGCATAGATTAGATGTTGATATCATTTGATATTATGTTTATGTTTTATATTGATTCATGGTACTGATCCCATACTGGCATGTGTATGGTTATCATGTGTTTGCATCTGTTTGATGTGTTTGTTTGGTAGAGCACGAAGGCGTAGTTACTTGCATAATCAAGATCCACACGACTGACCATACCCTATCATTATTTGATATATATTATTGTATGTACATGCTTCATCTTGTGGTGACAGGTTCGTAAGTACAGGGCATCGACTTCCCTGAATTGGTAGGAGTGAGCATGCCCACAAACATTCATCTCAATGGTAAAGAGGGGAGATAATACACATACCCAAACCCTAACCTAAGCCAAATTGTCCTAGGATTGGACAAGTGTCAGTTTGACTACCCTGTAAGAAAACTTAGGTGCGGAAATAGCTTCCTACACTAATCTCTAAAGGAAAGTATTGTGCAAATTCTTTCTAAATCCTTACAATTTCAGATTCGTTAACTAGTTTAACAAAGATATTGCAGCCATATACCATACATACAGAAAATAGATAGAGAAGATTGAAACATATAAACACAAAGATATGCTGGTGGGGAAAAACCTTTTGGTAAAATAACCCCTCCCCTCCAAAACCTGCACAATGTATTATCTTCAACACAAAGACTACAACACACTTGCAATGCAAGTTCTTTCAGGAGATGAGAGACTAGTAAAACTTATATTTCTCCCATAGAAGCAACATCATATATATAGACTCCTCAAGACCCAACAAATACCCAAAAAAGGAGTTTGGCATCCAACCACCAAGACCCATGCACAAAGCCACATGTACATAGCTATTACATGAAATCCCAAGAATAAGCATCCATCCCTAGAATAGACTATGACAACTTGCCATAGAATCTACCAAAAATAACGGTCACAAGAGAAGTGTAAGAGAATCTGTCATACCAACCTATTTTTGGCATATTCTCTTACACACACCAGCCACTTTTTCTTGGGTGCCCAAATAGGCCCAAGTCATAAGATGCTCTTACACCTGTCATAGCACATTCCTTAAATAGTTCTTACGCATCATAGGAATCTGTCATGACCATTTCAGTCATGATCTCCTTACACATAAGATGTTGACACATCAAGTGTAAAGAGAGGAGATAATACACATACCCAAACCCTAACCTAAGCCAAATTGTCCTAGGATTGGACAAGTGTCAGTTTGACTACCCTATAAGGAAACTTAGGTGCGAAAATAACTTCCTACACTAATCTCTAAAGAAAAGTATTGTGCAAATTCTTTCTAAATCCTTACAATTTCAGATTCGTTAACTACTTTAACAAAGATATTGCAGCCATATACCATGCATACAAAAAATAGATAGAGAAGATTGAAACACATAAACACAAAGATATGCCGGTGCGGAAAAACCTTTTAGTAAAACAACCCCACCCCTCCAAAACCTACACAATGTATTATCTTCAACATAAAGACTACAACACACTTGCAATGCAAGTTCTTTCAGGAGATGAGAGACTAGTAAAACTTATATTTCTCCCATAGAAGAAGCATCATATATATAGACTCCTTAGGACCCAACAAATACCCAAAAAAAGAGTTTGGCATCCAACCACCAAGACCCATGCACAAAGCCACATGTACATAGTTGTTTCATGCAATCCCAAGAATAGGCGTCCATCCCTAGAATAGACTATGACAGCTTGTCATAGAATCTGCCAAAAATAATGGTCATAAGAGAAGTGTAAGAGAATCTGTCATACCAACCTATTTTTGGCATATTCTCTTACACACACCAACCACTTCTTCTTGGGTGCCCAAATAGGCCCAAGTCATAAGATGCTCTTACACATGTCATAGCACATTCCTTAAATAGTTCTGACGCATCATAAGAATCTGTCATGACCATTTCAGTCATGATCTTCTTACGCACAAGATGCCGACACATCAAGTGGAGTGACACATCAACATGCCAACTAGACATGTACACTCACACTTAATTTCATTATTTACAAAAAATACATTTACAAAACAAATAATAAGAATAGGAATTATCCAAGGTTGAGACACCTTATTCCTAACATACCCTACCCAAATTCACCTGGTTGGCATGAATTCATGGATCCCTTCTCCTATGTTTGCTTGATTTATTGTGTTTGATTTTACTGTGCATGATTCAGTTGATTTATGGTTATGTGGGTGATTATTAATTTATTGATTATAGTTGAATTATGTTAATTTAGATTATTTTATGTGAATATCAATGTTAGGTGCATAGTTGAATTTAATGTTTAATTATGCTTCTAGGATTTAATTGAGGGAATTAAATTAAAGTTAATTATTTTAGTATTGGAAATTAATATTGATTATGTCCTAAGTTCATTATGATGAAATTTAATTAAAATCAAATAATTGATTATTTGGATTTAATTGAGTATTCTATTGAGAATTGGATTTTTATTATGTTTGTGAGTATTATTAAATGATTAAATAATTACTTGCATGAATTCATGATGCATTAAGTATTTAATTTATTTAATATTAGATTTTAATATTAACATGTGCTTTGTTGAGTTTGGAAGTAATTTGTTTGAAAATGGTGATAACTTGTCTTTAGGAGATTATGTTGAGTTGTAAACAATTATATTTATTTTTAATTAGAAATTAGAAATTTCTCTCAACAAAAGTGGGAGAGTTTGATTAGGAGTTCTTTGTGAGTCATCTAGGGTTTTGCTTGATTGGTGGAATTGATTTCCAAATAGAGGGAGTTTGCATTCATTTTGCATTCAATCAGGTTGTTGGAGCATTTTTTTTGGAGAGAGCTTTTGGAGTTTTTGTGCTTTCTTGTGTTCTTGAGCTTTTGGAGTGTGTTTTTGAATTCTAGGTGAAGATTGCTTGCTTTTGGATTTGGGATTTGCATGCACTATGACTTAGAATCTATAGGTTGAGCTTTCCTATTGTCAGATCTGAGAGATTTAGCATTCTACAGGCAATCTTATTCAGTTTCTAGCATTGCAATTGAGGTAGGGCTTTGAGGAACTTTCCTATGTATTTGTTTGTGTACTTTCAACAATTTTCCATGTTTGATTTAGCTTATAGATTTAGATCTGTTATCTGTTTATACTTTCAATTTGAGGATTAGAAAACTCATTGGATTGTCATTTTATATTTTTATACAAACTTGGCATAGTAGGGTTATGCTGTCAAAATTTCGGGGGAAAATTCATCCTAGAACACCTAGAAAATGAAAAAATGAATCTCTCTATAGTTAGTTCTATAGTATGACTGAATTAAATAAATGGGTTGTTAACAAAAACCCAATTTGGGTGAAAATTCCTTATTCTAGGAAAAAATCTCATTCTTTGTGTAAAAATATTCAGTCAAAAATAAAATACTGGATGAGACAAAATTGGTGTCCCATGTTTTAATTGGTTGAGTATTTAATCAATATTGTTAAGAGGAAAAGATAGATTAGAGGAAAAATAAATTATGCTACCCCAACTTTGTAATTTGCCAAATTTCCATTTCTGGAAAAAAAGTACCAGGCCTGTTATTTCCATTTTTGGAAACATAGCCTTTAATAATATAAAACAAAGTTTAAAAAAATTTATAAAAATAATTATAAAACAAAGTTTTAAAAAAAATTATATAAATTTTTTTTTTTGATTTGATGTGGGAGGCGGGGGCCACCACATCCCCACCTCCCAAGGCCTGCGCGGCAGGGCTGACCTGCCGTTAGTACCCATGGGTACTGCGCGGTAGGCACAACCGTCGGCCTACCACTGCCTGAGGCGGTACCGTGAGCAGTATCATGAATAGTACTATGCGCAGGGGTCGGTGGGGCCCTTTTACACCCCCAATTTGCTTTTTGATTTTTTTTTTAAAGAAAGGTTTTATTTAAATTTTGTTAATTTGTAGATTATTCAATTTATAATATAGTTAATTCATATTTTTAATTAATGTACATTTTGGTTTTAGTTTTAATTTATGTAATTTGTATTTTATTTAATATTTAATTAATATGTAATTAAATTTGATTTGTAAATTAATTTAAATATTTTATTTTATATTATGTGGAAGTTTATCATAATTTTAAGGCTTTAATTTTAGTTTTAAATTATGATTTAATTTCTAGAATTTAATTATCTAAATTAAATTGGATCTAAATTAATTGTTTTATTTTATAGTTATTTTCAATTCATTTCTTTGTTAATATCTAAGGTTGAGTTTACATTGAAATAGATGTTTACCTTAGGATGGGTGGTTTCGCATTATAATGTTAAATTTTATATGGACAATTTTAATAAATTGAAGTTTATGTACTAAAATTGGGCATTTTCATTATGTTGGAAACTTAGGTACTCTATAGGGAGTTTGTTTTACTTATATTATTATTTGAAATGATTGATTTTAGTATTTCCTAGTAGACCTTGTATTTGAATTAAATTATGATATTTACAGAACGTATTTGATTAAGATCCTTATTTCAGTTCAAATTAATGTGAATGTGTAATCTTCGTGTTCTCTTTTTCATTATGGGTTGTTAGGTTCTAGATGACCTAGGGGAATACAGAGGCTAGGTTATGAGTCAGATGTTCATGTTATCAGTTATATTTGGTGTGTGTGCACTTTATCTAATTATTAGTCCTGTTTGACCATTGGGCTCATGTTATGTTGTATTATGTTTGTGGTATCTTTGTAACCATATCTAGTTCTTTTGCGTGAAAATGGATATGAGGTTACGTAGTTGTATACCTGATTAGATCTAGGAAAGATCTATGAGCCTAGGGTAGTTTACTTGGACATGTAGTAGGAGGTGGCTTGCAATAAGCGCCGGAGCCCACAAGTGGCTGCCAGGATCACTTATTGTAAGTTTTAGTAATCAAGTGATAACCTAATATAATTAAAGGGTATTTAATTGAACCTAACAAGATATAAGTCCTCACCCATGCTTGAGTGCTAGTACAGGCTAAGATGGTGTTGAGAAGATGACTAGCCCCCTTTAAAGGGATGAGTTGGCATAGTTGATGACTTCATCAGTACGAGAGGTCATTGATGCTGTGTATAGTCACTTGGGTGCTGGGATCCAAAGAGATTACAAGGACAAAACTCAAGGGTTAGACGTACATGATGACACCTTCCTATGCATAGTTTGGTTATTCTACATGTGTTGGTTGCCTTTGGTTTAGTGAGTTGTACCTTTATCTTTGTTGTGTTTATCTTGAGTTAGAGTTCTTTCAGGATCCTTTTGCTTAGGGTTTTATCCTTGTTTGGTATTGGTTATCTGATTGGGGTTTGTGGTTATCTCCTCAACACGGTGGGGTAGGCCTTTGTGGTTCTACACAGATGGGTGGTAGTGATTCTTTACCATTTGAGATTCGATGTCCTGGTGTCAGTGCTTGATGGTGATTCTACAGATGGATTCCTTATGATGCTTCATTGATGTTTCTTTCTTATCTTCATTATTTGTTATCCTGTATTAGTGTATCACATGTGATACCTAATCTGGACATTGTATTATCATAAGTTAGATTTATAACTACATACCTTGCAACATGTGCAGTGGACGTCAATTTATTTGGATATCATGGAAGTCCATGAGAATTGTATTTATTGTTATTTCATGTAATTGTAATTTATAAGTTATGGAATCTTTTATTGATGTTAGTTCTAGTTGTGTTTTATTCTTACATAATTCTACGTCATGGATCCCTTGAGTCTTGTAATCTATGTTGGGTGTTGTATCAATGTGAGTAAATGGTAATTGCTTCCGCATTGTTGTTTAACTTGTATATTAACTTTAGAAAAAAAATTGTTCACCAAACTTAGTAGCATGTTTAGGATTAAATTCTCTTGGGTTCCCTGGTGAGGCGTTACACAAATAATCAACTTTAATTTAATTTCCTCAATTAATCATAGGAGCATATTTAATCATAAAATTCAACTATGTACCTAACATTGATAATCACATAAAATAATCTATATAAACATAAATCAACTATAATCAATAAATGAATAATCACATAAAAATCACCCACATAACCACAAATCAACTGAAGCCAAACTAGATAAAATCAAACAAAACCAAAACTAAGTAACACTAGAAAGGGATCCACAAACTTTGCCAACCTGACAAATTCAGATAGGGTAGTCATTAGATACTTATCCAACAACTAGGATAAATGGGTTTGGGTTAGGGTTTTGGATCCGTGTTATCTCCCCTCTCTTACCATTTGAGATATTGTGATAGGGAACGCTCATCTTGACAATTCAGGGAAGATGATGCTCGATACCTATGAACCTGCATACAACACCCACATGTACAAACATATATAAATATATAATAGATAATGGCGGGGATCGGCCGATCATGTGGATCTTGCAAGAAATTAAATATGACTCCATCTCTCAACCACATTAGGCACGACAAATAGAAGTATTAAAAAAACACATCAACCATACACATGCAAGTATGGGGTCAGTAAAATCATACACATCAATGATTTCCTAACATATAATATATCATCCTAAAGTAATCATATCATTTATATAATCAGACTAGGGGTAGGAGTACTACATCACATGTACCCACCTATTGCACCTACAGCTCAAGTGCCCACAAAGGAAGTCAAGGTGGTAGAGCCCACTAATGTACCTATGACGGGTCCTCGGGACTCAGCACCTATAGTTGAAACACATACAGAGGCAGATAAGTCTACACCCATGATAGAGTCACTAAAGGATAGCACCATCATTATTGATAATGTTGAGATTGAAATGGTAGCTACAGATAAGGACTTGGAGAAGTTTGAAGAATCCTTTGTAAGCACACAAGAGGCTGAAACACTATGCGATAGTAACTCACCTAAGATAGAAAAATAAAAAAAGATAGAAATAGAAGAAGGAAAAGAAACACAAATAGAAAAAGGAGAAGAATATGGAAAAGGAAATGAACCAATAGATGAACCATCAGTTGAAATTTTAATCAAAGTAAAGCAATAAGTAGTGGAGAGCACTCCTATCACTCCTTATGTATCATTGTTTTCAAGATTGACACCAAATGCCACTAGTCTGGATTCTTGGGGAGAAGAAGACCTGATCAAGATCAGTGTCTTAGCCATGGAAAAGGCCAAGGAGAAATAGGTAATGAGGAATCCCCTCTTTATAGAATCAGTAAATATCCTGAACAACTTGTTACTAGCAAATAAGAAAATGTCCAAGGTACACTCTGTTGATGATGTAAGTGCAATTCTTTCATAGTTCAAGAGTAATTTCTCTAACTTGGAAGAATCAACATCATTAGTTGCTGAAGAGAAGTATATGAAGAAAAGACTAAATGAGTTGGTCAGTAACTTCTCACTAGACCATAGTTCACTCAAAATTGGACAAGCAACTTTGAAAGAGTTTGTAGCAAAAGGAAGGAAAATTATTGTTGACTATATGAATCAAGATAAGTTGATAGCCGATCACTACAAGAAGATTCAAGAAGCAGAGGCCATGATTGAAAATGTGAGGAAGTCAGTAGAAGATCTCTCTATTGATGTAAAAATGTGTAACAATGTATATCAGGGACAGATTGACAAAATTGAGAAGGCAAAAAAGATGTCAAAGATAAGGGCTAGGCAGACTCAGCTTAGAAATGCTCTTGTACCCTCCCTAGATGTGTTGAATCAAAATATCAAGGAGATCGATGCCACAATGGTGACATATGATCAAGGTCCTAGTTCAGATTTTAAGAAGACAGAGAAACTACAATATGCCATATGCGCCCATCTCCAAACAATCAATGCATTGATTGCATTTTGGAAGCAAGAGATCCAAAATTTGCAGATCGCATACCCAAATGTACTTTCAGTGTAAGTACTCATACAGATTCAATTTTGTAACACCTTTGTCATTAATTTCAAAGGGGGAGTATGTATAGAATATGGAGATATAAATATGTAAAGAAGATGTATAGTAAAGAATATAAGGGAGATATAAGATAGAGTATGACAAAAATTTTTGTATAAGAGGACAGTTAGTAACTGTGCCATATTCCTTTGTTTCCATCAATGAAAAAGGGGGAGATTGTTGGAAAGTTTACTATACTATTGTATATGACTGAATATAGTGTTGTCATTATGGCAACAAAGTCATATAGTATTTTCGAGTCAGCACACATGATAAGAAGATCAAAAATTGGCTAAGTACAAAAGACTGGACAGTTAGCAGTGCACTAGTAGTTCAGAGCATCAACACATGTGCATATGACTGAGTTATGGTATTGTTGGTAAATAGATTTGTCCTTCAAGAATAAATGCAAAGAATGACTCAAAATACCCAAATAGAAGAACAACTTCCACCAACAGTTGGAGAAGTTATCATTGAGTTGATAGCTTTCCTCTGAATTGAGAGGTACAGCTCCCTCTTAACAGATATGTGATGAATAAAAATAATGATATGCTTTTCACCAGAAAGCAATAAAGGTGCTAACATCTACCCATAGCCATGCAAATAGATGCAAAATCTTGAGATTTATAACCGGGTGAATGCTGGAAAATGATACACAGCCCATTCACCCACATTCACAAATGATAAATAAAGAGAGGAAGAATTCATATTCTTCTCAATAGATGGCTCAATCTGAAATCACAGCTTCAAAATAAAACACATGCAAAGCTGATATGATAAAAAGATGCTGAAAGTTAACCATAATGAGAAACAACTCAATATAATCTTTAAGACAACAATAATAAATTCACAGATTTAAAATTGTTTCCTTGTTCTTCCAATATCCAAAATTTTGAGCTCACAGTCTCAAATTTATATACATTTCTGCTGTATTGAAAAAAAAATATATACTCTTCCTGCTGCAAAAAAAAAGCTTCCCTCTCTTCTACAGTTCACTCCCTTTTTTTGAAAAATAAAAAAGCCCTACTCTTATCTTTCTTTTGCATATTTAATTCTCCTCTGTCTGATGGTTTCTTTTCAGTTTTAATAACTGATTCTTACAAAAATAACTATTTTCCTTTTATCTGTTTGACTTTCTTTCCTTATAAACTTTGATTTTTAAAGTTTATAATGACATAAAATATTTATAAGGATATCCAAATGATATATGGACAGGTGGCGTTTGGATATGCTGGTCCAAAATAGAATCATCTTTTATGCTGGGCGAATTTGAAACTTTTCTGGCAGTTTTGATAGTGGTTGACTCAGACATTTGTATCTCCTAAAACATTCATAATTGTAAAGATCGCTCCAGTGAGAATCTAGAGAAGTATTTTTGCGACAACATATCCAAAAATGAGCCAAATCCAATGGTGGAGTTGGGAGTTATGCCCCCCGCAATATGACTGATTTTTTTCTTCCTGAAAATCCATGATTACAAAATCTTCATCAAATTTTCTTCTGTAGAGTTAAAATGGTTGCCAATATGATTTGATGCCCCTAAAATAGAGATCTAGAAGATAAATATGATCTTTGTGTTGATACCAATGCTGCTCTCAAGCTGTAGATGATGTAGTTTTCCATCATGTGCATTACATATCTCTGCTTTAACTTGTCTAATCTTCATTTTTACATTTCCTAAAATTAGGCATGTCGTTAGCTCCTCATTTTAATAATTCTCTTGTGCTAACATGATTTAATTCTATACCCAATACTCCAGCATTTTCTGTGACTCACCGATAGATAAATCTCTTTCATTTGTTTTCCAAACTGTCATGTTTCCATAAGAGTACTAGAATTTTAATGGACTACCTTGAACACCCTTGAACACTTTTCAAGCATGTTCAAGGGTTCAAAGGTGTTCAAAGGTGTTCAATAGAAACAAAGTTTATTTAACTTCAAGAAGTTCATAATATGACCAAAGGACTAAAAGTTTTTATGACTGAACTTAGGACATGCAAAGCAAAGGAATATGGATCACAAAGAGGAAGATCCATCTGGTGCAAGATCCAAACAAAGAAAAGAGGGACAAGTACCAAACTGGGACTAACATAGGCTCTGATTAGGGACTACTTTTGACTCGAAAGTAGAGAGCTCCATCATTCTCTGGTTAAGGAACAGTGCATAGCATCCATTGGGCAACAGAGTCACAAAGAAAAGAAAGGGAACTACTTGCAATAGGGTGAAGCGGAGAAGGGCTAAACTAACAAGCCAAAAATTGAAGCTAACAAAGAAAGCCACACCTTAGCACAACAAAAACTTTATTTACAAGGAGCAGGGCAAACAGCCCATACCTTTAGAGATGGATGTGGTTTCTCAAGTGAAGCCATTTACCGGTTGAGAGAAGTAGCTACCGAAGTGGAAGAGTGGTTGAAATGTAAGAAGTATCATCACCAATAGGCATTCCACAACTACCATAAGAAAGGACCCAACACCAATCAACTGTAGAAGCTCTTCGAATAAAATATTAGGTCCAAAAAGCCACCTTGCATCACATACTTCTGGCAGCAATATATCAATACCATGCTTAAAAGGATGGTTTGCATTAGGAATACCAACACTTTCTTCATGATTCTTGGAAGTACAAATTATACTTTTGATAGAGTAACCCTCTTCTAAATTATGAGAATCCTTTGCAATAATTTTTTCATTAATATCTGAATTTGCACTTACTAAAAAGCTGCTCTCCAAGAATACATAACCAAGATCATCTTTAAAACAAAAAGATTCCAATATAGGGTGACTACTGGATAACTCATCTTCATAAACAAACTTAAATACCTCCAGTTCAGAATGTGCATATGATGTCACAACAGAAGTAAATAAGTTTTCATTAGTTTGTACTTCAATTTTCTCATAATTCTCTAGTGCTCTAGGCTGTAAAAACTCATCATTATCTTTCATGCAATCAAATTGGAAAGATTCAAAGTCTACCTGCACATCAAGATGAAGAATATCCTCTACTTTCTCACCAACATTCATTTCTTGTTCTTGCTACTTCTCCATATTTTCTTGATCAAGACCACTTGCTGAAACTGTGTCAAAGGCATCAAATGTGGTTTCAAAATCTGAAAAAGAAAAATCATCTGGAAAACTACCATATGATCTTTCACTGTCCAATCTTTTCTCAATAGGAAATGTATCTACACATGCCATCAAATTTTATGATTTTGAGTCGTGAGTATCATCATCTTCAACATGTAAATAATAGGTTCCAGCAACACTATGAGAGATATTTCTAGCCATAAGACATGGATGGAAATCTTCATCATTAAAGACTGTTAAATTTTGGTGGTAAGAAATGGGTGATGTTGGTTTTGCTGCCTTTAATATAAGTTTCCTTGGCTGAAACTTTTCTATAGATTTAAAATTCTGATCATGAAAACAAATCTTAGATTTTGTGACCTCCATGACACTTGCTTCTATGCATTTCATCCCACTTAAAAGCATATCATCATCTATCTCAATAGCCTCTTTTTGTGCATCTTTCAAATTTTGAATCTTTTTTCTTTTTAAAAGAAATTTAATTTCAGCTTGTAATGCAGCAATAAAAATACATAGCTGATTATTTTCATTTGGCTAGCAAACTTGAGGAATTTTACCAACACACCTATTAAATCTATCAACAAAATCTCTCATAGATTCATCCATTTTCATCTGAATTTGAAAGAAATTCAACAATAACTTATAAGTATCAACCACAGGCTGAAATCTTCCAAGAAATTTTACCTTTAAATCATCCCAACTGGTAATACATCCATCTTGCAAATTTTGAAACCAATCAGCAGCATTTCCAATGAGACTTTCAACAAATAGCCTAACAAATACATTTTCTTCCTGCACTCCAAGAATTTCGCAGGCAACAATGAATGCTTTGATGTGATCATTCGGGTCTTTAGTTTTATCTCCAGCAAACTTAGGAAGATATTTTATTGATCTTTTAGGCAGGGTTGAATATTGGGGCAATGCAAAAGGGCCAATTTGTGCCCCCCATGGCTGAGCTACAACCAAAGCCATAACACACTAGAATTCTTTCACCAAAATATTTTTGAGTTAAACACAGAGTCGCCAATCCCTTTTAACATAGAGATATTAAGTATTATTGAGGAAAATAAATCTTTCATTGTTCCTAATTTTTGTTTCCCCAGTAGAGTTGCCAAAAATTTGTTGGTAAACAGATTTGTCCTTCAAGAATAAATGCAAAGAATGACTCAAAATACCCAAATAGAAGAACAACTTCCACCAATAGTTGGAGAAGTTATCATTGAGTTGATAACTTTCCTCTGAATTGAGAGGTACAGCTCCCTCTTAACAGATATGTGATGAATAAAAATAATGATATGCTTTTCACCAGAAAGCAATAAAGGTGCTAACATCTACCCATAGCCATGCAAATAGATGCAAAATTTTGAGATTTATAACCGGGTGAATGCTGGAAAATGATACACAGCCCATTCACCCACATTCACAAATGATAAATAAAGAGAGGAAGAATCCATATTCTTCTCAATAGATGGCTCAATCTGAAATCACAGCTTCAAAATAAAACACATGCACAACTGATAATGAGACCATAATGAGACACAACTCAATATAATCTTTAAGGCAACAATGATAAATTCACAGATTTAAAATTGTTTCCTTGTTCTTCCAATATCCAAAATTTTGAGCTCACAGTCTCAAATTTATATACATTTCTGCTGCATTGAAAAAAAAATATATACTCTTCCTGCTGCAAAAAAAAAACTTCCCTCTCTCCTGCAGCTCACTCCCTTTTTTTGAAAAAGAAAAAAGCCCTACTCTTATCTTTCTTTTGCATATTTAATTCTCCTCTGTCTGATGGTTTCTTTTCAGTTTTAATAACTGATTCTTACAAAAATAACTATTTTCCTTTTATCTGTTTGACTTTCTTTCCTTATAAACTTTGATTTTTAAAGTTTATAATGACATAAAATACTTATAAGGATATCCAAATGATATATGGACAGGTGGCATTTGGATATGCTGGTCCAAAATAGAATCATCTTTTATGCTGGGTGAATTTGAAACTTTTCTGGCAGTTTTGATAGTGGTTGACTCAGACATTTGTATCTCCTAAACCATTCATAATTGTAAAGATCGCTTTGGTCAGAATCTAGAGAAGTAGTTTTGTGACAACATATCCAAAAATGAGCCAGATCCAACAATGGAGTTGGGAGTTATGCCCCCTGCAATATGACTGATTTTTTGCTTCCTAAAAATCCGTGATTACAAAATCTTCATCAAATTTTCTTCTGCAAAGTTAAAATGGTTGCCAATATGATTTGATGCCCCTAAAATAGAGATCTAGAAGATAAATATGATCTTTGTGTTGATACCAATGCTGCCCTCAAGCTATAGATGATGTAGTTTTCCATCATGTGCATCACATATCTCTGCTTTAACTTGTCTAATCTTCATTTGTACATTTCCTAAAATTAGGCATGTTGTTGGCTCCTCATTTTAATAATTCTCTTGTGCTAACATGCTTTAATTCTGTACCCAATACTCCAGCATTTTCTGTGACTCAGCGACAGATAAATCTCTTTCATTTGTTTTCCAAACTGTCATGTTTCCATAAGAGTACTGGAATTTTTATGAACTACCTTGAACACCCTTGAACACTTTTCAAGCATGTTCAAGGGTTCAAAGGTGTTCAAAGGTGTTCAATAGAAACAAAGTTTATTTAACTTCAATAAGTTCATAATATGACCAAAGGACTAAAAGTTATTATGACTGAACTTAGGACATGCAAAGCAAAGGAATATGGATCACAAAGAGGAAGATCCATCTGGTGCAAGATCCAAACAAAGAAAAGAGGGACAAGTACCAAACTGGGATTAACAGGTATGCACCCTAGAAGATAAGTTTTTAAGAGTATATTCATGCTTAGTCTATGAGTGCATGATCAGATATGTAAGTATGATGAAGTTACAGACAATTGAAGTGACATAGCCAGTGATTGCCAGAATAGAACAGTACTTGCAACTAACTGATGGTAAATTGATTAGCGACTATAATATTGTTATGTAAGGGCTATGCACTTATTGTAATTAGTTTTTAGACATATAATTATGTTTTTTTGTAAACACACTTGAGCCAATTGAATTGGAAGCATTGTATATAATCGGTTAAAGGGCCGACCTAGTTAATTATTTTGTATGCACATATAAATATTAGATGCACCCTTTTAATTAAGCATGACGTTGTGATAAGAAGAGTAGAGATATGTGAAGAGTTGTTAAGATTTGTTAGAGCTTTGCAAGATTTCAAAGAATTAGCACATCAAAGGAATTGATCAGACAAGCAGTGTCATAGTGCCAGTTCATCCAGTAGATATAGTGTGTATCTAAGATTAGAAGGTTGTAGCCTTCACCACTTGAGCAGTGAGCTCAAGGAAAGTGTATCCCCACCCCTAGCAAGGTTATTGTAAAAGACTCCTAATAGAGTCTGACCCTTGACCAGGTCACTGCACTAACTACACTGTAAAGAAACTCCTAAAAGGGTTAAGACTCTTCTAACAAGGATCATAAAACACTAGTATAGATTATTAAGTGGGCGTCAATTCCCACCGAGGTTTTTACCTATTTGGGTTTTCCCGTAACCACATTGGTGTTATGTGTTGATTTCATCTATCTTGTTTATGTTAATGTTCATTTCAGTACTTAAGCATTCAAGTTAAGTTTAAAGAGAAAAGTAAAAATATTTAATATAGTGAACACTGATTCACCCCCCCCCCCCCCCCGCCTCTCAGTGTTCACATTCCAAACAATATGCCCACAATTCATAGATATGGCATCACACCAAACATGATCATCATATGGCCCAATTGAAAAATTTACAAGAGCCCTCTGACTAACCTTCACATTCAAATCTTGGTTTACCCAAGTGGCACTATAAGGGTTAGGATGTTCTACTAATGCCAATCCCAACTTAGACACCATATCAACAGAAACCAAATTGCTATGTGATCTTGAATCAATAATTAGAGTACATACCTTGCCTTGGACCAAAAATCTTGATTTAAATATACCTGCTTGTGCCGATGTTGGTAATGGTCCTCCTTTCCTCATGAGTAGAAATTCTCCTACCTCATGGTTTTCTATTTTAGGTTCATGAGTTTCCTCTTCTTCAATCAGATGTACCCTCATTTCCTTGCCTTGATCAGAGTCTATCCATTTAGGACACCTAAAATATTGATGTCCAACTTCATTACAATGAAAGCATCTTCCTGTGAAGATGCCACTTCCTCTTCCTCCTATGAATCTTCCACCTCTTTGAGTGTGTCCTCCTCTTGCCTTTGGAGTAGTTCCCTTGTCATTTTCTTCCCAAACCTGATTTGTCCTTCCTCCTCTTCCCCTCATTAAAGAACCTCCTATGTTGTTGCTATTCTATCTTTCACTTTTCCTCTTCAATTTCTCCTCTATTCTAAGGGCCAACTGGTAACATTCCTTCACACTTTGGGGGTTAGAAGCCACAAATTCATCTTGGATGTTAAATCTTAAACCACCTAGATATCTAGAAACCTTAACAACTTCATCTTCTTCCAGTCCTAACCTTATGCTTAGTTTACAAAATTCATCTGTATATGATTTAACATCTAAATATCTTTGCTTTAAACTTTTCATTCTTCTATGCATTTGTACATCAAAGTCCTTAGGAAGAAAATTACCTTTCATTTTTTCTATCATCTTGTCCCAAGAGACAATATTTAGCTTACGTCTTCTCCTTCTGTCTGCCTCCTCATGAGTTTTGTTTTTGCCAATCTGCCCCTTTGTTCTTCAGGTACCTCTTCACTTTCAAAGTAGGCATCCATTGATGCAATCCATTCCAAAAGCTCTTCTTTTAGAATTCCATCATACATCATGATATCTCCCTTCATCTTATGCTGCTCATTCTTCAAAGCCTTTGATATCTTAATTGTCCTCTGCTCTTTAGGATCTACTTGTTCCTCTTCTTCCTCTCCTTCCCCTTCCTTAAGGGTTTCTTCCTCTTCTTCACTATCAACACCTTCATCTACTGCTCTTATTTGATTGGATTCCAGTGCTTCAAGCCTGGCCAAAAGTGTATTGTAAGATTCTTGAAAACTTGTGTTCTTCTCCTTCAACTCCTGGATCTCCCAGGCAGTACCTGCATCCCTAGAGGCATTTTCACAAAAAATAGTCAAACTTCTTTAAAAAATTATTCCTCTATCCCTTTAAGGATCTACTAGTGTGCTTTGATAACACTTGGTATAGAGGTGGCAGAGGATGTGATGGATCCAAGGTCCAAGTACACTAAAGAGACAAAACATTAATTCAATCTATTGACCCAAGATGGCTTCACTAAGTGAAATGGAAATGATACCCCAAAAAGACCTAAAGTGTGATCCAAGAACTCCAATTTATGCAATCCAAGGTGTTTTAATAGATTCCAAATTTCTCCCAAGGTTTCAAACACCGAATCTTCAAAATTACTAAGTTAGGCTTAATAGCCCTGTCTAATAGGTCTCCATCAAGCCTCAACCAAAGATAAATTTTATGTTTCCCAAAATTATAGATAAATAAAGAAAATTTTTAGATACCCTTTATTGATTTTGATAACATACCAAAACAACAGAGTAGGTTGTTTTGGAAAGTATGTGACTATTTGCACTGTGTCTCAGTTTTTCGAGGCCTAAAACCCATGCATTTCCAAAGGAACTCCTAACCAGTAAAACTCCCATGCTTCAAGCTTTTGCACAGTGTCCTGAATAGGTTCAAATCAATGGAATATGGAACCAATTTGATTCCAAGAGGCTTCTACATGCAAAAGCCCCAAATTGCACTCTCCAAACCCTTAAAACTAGGGCTTCCTCAATGTCATGCTTCCCAAGTTTTCCTACAACAAACAATGGTTGGATCACCTTGTTCTCAACATTTCTACACACAATCAATCATCAAACAATCCCCTCCTTAAGGTTGATTTTCTACTACTATAGCATTCCAAACAAATTCATTAAAATTCCTTACAAAATATGGTGGCCACCCAAACATTTCTTCTTAACTACACATTAATGGATTAGTATACTATAATACATGTCAAGATTGAGTCATTCCATGTGTTATAGTGGTCATAAATCATGGAATGACCATATTCAAGTAAAATCTATCAATATTGTTAACCAAAATGCTAAAACAATTCTACCAGTCAGAATTCAGTGAATGTAAATGCCAATACAACTTTAAAAAAAGCATAGATGTGGTCTAAGATCAATATCTAATTACTCAAAATGAATTGAAATGTAAGATAGTGAAAAATAAATCCAAAATCACTCTAATAACTCAAGGAAATTGTATTTGAAAAAAGTTTATTCATCAAAATTTCAGTACAACCTGTACACCAGGCCTCCTATGTCGTACAATGGGATGTTGGCATATTTGATGGACTCTTAGAAACTACCCCAACCAATCCCAATCAGTTGGATGGATTAGTTTTCACTAAAACATAACAAAATCCAATTCCCTCCATTTTCTAATAACCGCTGCATTTCAAATTTTTGAATTTGCAACATTACAAATTTTGAGTTTTTGAGACTTTTAAAGACAATGAAGCCTTAAGACTTTGAAATGTGACCTAAATGATTAAGCATTATTAAAATCAAATCTAAACTATTATTAAATTTTAACACCAAATTCCATCCTAGGCTCTTATTTTGGTCCTATGGCTTATTAGGCCTTTTAGGACTTATTACATATTTGCCATGTTCATTGCATGGAATGACCTTATAGGCCATTATAGGTGCCAATACCCTCCAATTGATGTCTTTGGATGTCTTCACATTCTTTGATGTCTTCTTGATCTCCATAGGTGTTTGGAACTTCTTGTGTGCTCTAGGTGCCCCTACACCACTCCTGATAATAAGAAGGTTAAGATAGCAGTCACAAAGTTGAAAGGTCATGCATCTCTTTGGTGGGATCATTTGCAAACTCAAAGACAATAGAGCATAAAAGAAAAGATCAAGACATGGATGAAGATACTTGCAAAGATGAAGATGAAGTTTCTTCCAGCTGATTACCAAGTTAGTTTGATGAGAAAAATGCAAAATTTGAGACAAAAGGACACGAGTGTGAAAGAATATACTGAGGAATTTTACAAATTGGATATCAGATCTAGACATGTGGATGATGAAGTTGAGAAAGTGTCTAGATACCTGAATGGTTTGAGGACATCTATCCAAGATGAGATCAACTATGCTAAAATAGATAGTGTGGAAGAAGCATACCAATTTTCTTTGAAGGCAGAAGAGAGATTAAGAAAGAGATGTGAACAAAGACAAAGAGGAACAGGTGGTAGATTTTAGAGAAGTAGAGGTAGATCTTATGGAGCTAGTAGTAGATGTGACAATGCAGTACAAGATAAAGGATGGAAAGATGAACCTACTAAAAGAGGTAACTACTCTAGAGATAGCTATACTAGTTACTCTAGGAATAAGAATAATGGGAAAAGAGAAGAGAAATCTTGGTTTAAAGGTACTTGTTACAAGTGTGGTGAAGAAGGACATAGAAATTTTGAATGTACTAACTTTGGAAAGAAGACTGGAGGTAATAGTAGAAATAATTTGGCTTGTGAAGAAGTTGACGAAATGTATAATGAACCTGAACATGGTGAGAACTTTATGCTAAGAAGGATCTTGTGGAATGAAGTAGTTGATGAGGAACCTGTTCTGAGGAAAATTTTGTTCAGAACCAGATGTAAGATCATTGACAAATGTTGCAAGGTAATCATTGATAGTGGAAGTTATGATAATTTGGAATCTGAAGAGCTGGTTAACAAGTTGTAGTTGCATATATTGAGACATCCTAAGCCTTACCATATTTCTTGGATCCAGAAGGAGCATAAACTACTTGTAAGTGAACAATGCCTTGTTAAATTCAAAATTGGAAGTTATCATAATGAAGTCTTGTGTGATACTATGCCTATGGATTCTTGTCATATTCTTTTGGGTAGACCTTGGCAATATGATAGGAAAGCTTTTCATGATGGTAGATTGAATCAATATACTATTTGGATGGATGGGAAGAAATGAGTATTATTGCCTTTGGTAGAGAATTTTGATGAAGGTCACTGTACTATAGTCAGAGTATACTTGGTTGATGGTAAAAAGTTTGCAAGAGAAATGAAAGAACAAAATGTATATTTTTCTTTAATTCCAAGGAAAACTGAGAAACAAGATGAGTTAGAACATGCACCTAAGGTTAAACCTTTGTTGATTGAATTTGATGACATCATTTTTGATAATGTACCTGATGGTTTACCACCTATGATAAGTATAAGTTATTGTATGGATTTGATACCTAGAGCTAGTTTGCCTAATAAAGCACCACATAGGTTGACACCTGATGAAAAGAATGAGTTGAATAGACAAGTGCAAGAATTTATTAAGAGAGATTTGATTAGGGAAAGTTGATTCATTGTTTAGTACCTATTATGTTAGCATCGAAAAAGAATGGAGAATGTGCACTAATTCTAGAGCTATAAACAAGATAATAGTGAAGTATATATTTCCTTTACCTAGGATGGATGACATAATGAATAGTTTGAGTGGAGAAAAACATTTCACAAAGATTGATTTGAAAAGTGGATATCATCAGATTAGGATAAGAGAAGGGGATGAATGGAAAACTGCTTTTAAGACTAATGAAGGTTTGTATGAATGGTTGATTATGCCTTTTCGCTAATGCACCTAGTACTTTCATGAGGCTGATGAATGAAGTTATGAAAAGATTCTTGGGTAAGTTTGTGATTGTATATCTTGATGAAATTTTGATATTTAGTAAGAGTAAGGAAGAACATCTTGAACATATTAGACAAGTATTGGAGAGATTGAAGGAAGAAAAGTTGCTAATTAATTTGAAGAAATGTTCATTTATGAAAGAAGAGATTGTGTACCTTGGTTTTGTAATTTCAACTAATGGATTGAAGATGGATCCTAAGAAAGTGAGAGTTATAATTGATTGGCCTACACCAAAGAATGTTGGAGAGGTAAGATCATTTCATGGATTGGAAAGTTTTTATAGGAAGTTCATCAGAAATTTTAGTTCTATTTGTAATGCTATGACTGAAACTATGAGAGGAGATAAAAGGGATTTCAAATGGACACATGGAGTACAAAAGAGTTTTGAAACATTGAAACAAAGAATTGCAGAGTTTCCTACACACGCTTTGCCTGATTTTAGTAAAGTTTTTCAAGTTGAATGTGATGCTAGTGGAAGTGCAATTGGATTTTTTTTGAGTCAAGAAGGAAGAACTATAGCTTTCTTTAGTGAAAAGTTGAATGATGCTAAGAGAAAATATTTAGTTTATGACCAGGAATTCTATGCTATTGTTCAAGCTTTGATGAAATAGAGACATTATTTGATGCCTAAAGATTTTGTGTTGTATACTGACCATAAAGCTTTGCAGTATTTGGGAAATCAGAATAAATTGAATCAGAGACATATGAAGTGGGTTGAGTTCTTGTAGAATTTTCTTTTCATTGAAGCATAAGAGTGGATAGTCAAATAAGTTTTTTAATGCCTTGAGCTGAATAATAATTTTGTTGACAGAGATGAGAGTTGAGGTACTTGGTTTTTATGATTTGAAGTGTTTGTATAAAACCAACCTTGATTTTGCAGAACCTTGGAAAGCATGTAAGGAACAAATAGTGAGTGATAAGTGGACTGATTATTTCATTCAAGAAGACATGTTGTTTAAAGGAGTTTAGTTGTGCATACCTAGAGGATCTATGAGAGAGAACATAATAAAGGAGAAACATAGTGGTGGACTTGCTGGACATTTTGGGATTGATAAGACTATGAAACTGATTTCAGAAATATACTTTTAGCCACAGATTTATAGAGATGTACAGAGAATGGTTAGATGTTGCAGAATTTGCCAAACATCAAAAGGAACTAGTCAGAATTTGGGATTGTATAAACCTTAGCCTGTACCTGATAGACCTTGGGAAGCTGTGAGTATGGACTTTGTTCCTAGATTGCCTAGAACTCAGAGAGGTAATGATTCTATTTTGGTAGTGGTTGAAATATTTTCTAATATGGCTCATTTCATACCATGTAAGAAGACATCTAATGCATTACATGTAGCTGAATTATTCTTCAAGGAAGTGGTAAGATTGCATGGTTTGCCTGAGTCAATTGTTTCAGATAGAGATACTAAGTTTACTAGTTTCTTTTGGAGAACACTTTGGAAAAAGATGAATAATGAATTGAAGCTTAGTTCTACATTTCACCCTCAGACAGATGGATAGACTGAATTTGTGAATAGAAGTTTGGGAAACTTGTTGAGATGATTAGCTAGAGATAATCCTGCTAATTGGGATCTAGTTTTGGCACAAGCAGAGTTTGCATATAATAATTTTGTGAGTAGAAGCACTAATAGGACACCATTTGAGATTGTTATTTGATTTCATCCTAAGGAAACCATAGAGCTAAGAGATTACCTACTGAGACTAGAAGAAGTGCTAAAGCTAAGGATTTTGCAGTATACATGAGAACTTTTCATGATGAAGTCAAAAAGAATTTGGCGGACAATAATTTGAAATATAAATAGAGAGAAGATAAGAGAAGGAGACATAAATATTTTGAAGTTGGGGATGAGGTTATGATTCATTTGAAGAAAAATAGATTTCCAGTTGGTACCTACAATAAGCTGAAAATGAAGAAGTTTGGACCTTGTAAGATTCTAAAGAAGTTTGACATTGGAAATGCTTATGAAGTGGAATTACCAGAGGACATGGATATATCACCTATATTCAATATTGCTGATATATTTGAATACTTTGAATCAACTGATGAGATGGGAGATGATCTAGATTATCCTAAGAATAATAATGACAACATTGAGAAGATCTTGAATAGCATAGTAAGAAAGAGTACAAGAGGAAAAGACTACTTGGAATACCTAGTTCAGTGGAAAGACAAGCCGGTTGAAGACAATTCATTGATTACACAAGCTGATTTGGATCTTTACGATTTAGGTTAGAAAATGAGTAGTGCCTAATGTGGACATCAGTTCTTTATTTACCCCAGGTGTCTAATGCAGGAGCATCTTGGGTCTTTGAGCAATCTTGCATCAACCAAAAACATTTCCTATTTTCTGTACCTATATATTGTTTTCATTATAATATTTGAATTTATTGGTTTCATGTTGTGTGAATCTTACATGATGTCAAGGACCTATTTTGGAACCTTCTCCTATGAGTACATAAGGATTGGATGGACCGTTTCAAAGTTAGAGTTGTTTTCCTTACTGCTGGAGCCGTATTTTCCTACTTTCTGTGTGCTGATTGCATGTCATGTAGCCATTCATCCTTAATGAATCATCATTTTCTCTCTTACTTCCTTTAAGAGGACCTAAATTAATATCTTCACCTAAGACCAAAAATCCTATTTCATCATGAGTTGGGAGTTATGACCATTTTTATCGGGTATCGATTTTCAGCTAGTTTTACGTGAAACGTGGAGTTTTTCATCTTGCGCGGTTCCATGTGATGAGATGGGATCCTGATAATTTAGGGACATGTTATTGAATTATGTGTGGACCTAAATGTAACCTTGCATTGATTTTTTTTCATTCTTTCTTTAGTTTTGGTTACTCTTCCAGGTTGGACCTATAATGTAATTAAATGCCTACCTGGCCGACTTGTGGTTTTGTTGGCTATATATTTGGAGCTTGGGTTGTTGTAGAGTAGTAGTTCTAGAGGAGTGCTAGTTAGAGGATGGTAGAAAAGAAGATTGAGTGCAAGCTATGATTTTGATTTCATAATTCATTGTATAAGGCCGAAACACGGAAGGCCTCACAGTCAGGCATGTTGAAAGATCTAATATAATTGCACCAGTATTGTTACCAGTTTCTTGTCTCATATCCATTGTGTTTTCACTGATTTCATGTGGTTTTCATATTTCTTCCATGTGTAACTCTGAGCAAGGCTTGTTTGTTGATTCAAGTGGGGTCAATTCTACTTAATTCTTCTTGTATATACCTTGTCCCTGCGTCAGAAATAGAAGATAACATTGAACATGAGAAAAAACCACATCCACAAAATCCTCCTCCACAACCATAAAATCCTCCTCAACCTCAAAATAATTATTCTCAACAACCACTACCACCCATAAACCCTCCACATCCTCTATTAGATCATGTAGATGCCACACAAGATGATCTCATAAAATGCCTTAAACATAATAGTGCCCAAATTTCTATATTGGTCAATAGGTTGAGGTCCTCTAGTCTTCACCACCACTCAAGCCTTGCCTTAATGCTAGAAAGAATGACCAATAGTTTAAATGAAGTTTCTAGGGAGGTTACCAAATCAGGCTCATGGAGGGATAGGTGTCAAGCATTTTATGTGGATGGGTTGTCATATGATGAAGTGAAAAAGAAGGCCATAATTAAAAGTGACATATGTGCTATTTTTACTGATCCTAGTACTATTAACACCCTAGAACTAAATACAAGTTGGTTTCATATAAATTGGTGTGTTCACAATAAGATGACAACATCTTTTTGGGATACATGGTATATGGTCTTTGACCAAGCACCCTGTAATAATTTGGAGGTGCCTCTATATTTTTTTAGAAAGCTATATTGTGAGTTTATCCTTGGTGAGAAGCTGAATTACTTTGACATCTAGTAGTTCCAGTGTAGATGGAGAGGCTTTGTGTAGCATAGACCTAGAGCCCATAGGGTGGTACAACCAAAACATAGGAGGCCTCTAGCTAAAAAAACCAATGGTTCATGTTGCGGTCCCAATAGTTGTGAAGGAGTCTATAGATTTATAGAATCTTCATGCAGCCACATCATTGACTGATGTCATTATTGAGCATTGCACATAGTTTGTTAGAGCAGAGGGTGGATAAAAACATGCCACCTCCATCATCACCAGATGCACCATTTGGATCAGCCCAACCTATAGAGAATATGTGCCCCAATTGTCAGAGTATATGTGTTGGAGTAGATACTTACGTGAATGAGGATGGTTCCACATCGTATTCATGTACACATTGCTAGGGTAGATGCCATGCATTCACTGTTGAGGATGCAGCCCTCACAGATGACTTGATGACAATGGTATTTTCTAGAGAGAAGAGACAAGTTTTTTATTTGTGTTTTGACATGTTATTAATTAATCACCTAAAACTTATAAAAGTAAATAATTTTTTATTTAGAGAATAATTTAAATTTATACATGAATAATATGCATTGCAAAGTGTAGTAGGTGATACAAGTACCCTACAAAGTGTTTGTTCGAGTAGACATACATGTACACATACACATGTAGCTTGGACACATGAGGTAGTTTCTTAAAAGTATTCATAAAAAGAGAATAAAATGTATGTTTCAAAATATATTTTGTTAATATATGCATATTTATTTGGGGTTTTATAGGGCTTGTCAGCTACTCATATTTTTTGAAGTTGATGAGATCACCCTTTTTGCCATTGACTTTGGGTTTGAGAGATTTCTGGTATAATATCTTGCACATCTCTTATTTACAGTTTTAATTGAACCCATGTGGTATCATATCCGTTTCTCTTATGATAATTTTTTTTTGCTAGGATACCCCACCTAACTTGAGGACATCGGGAAAGAGAAAGAAATCCTCAACGACACCCAAACGACAAAATGTAATTCAATAGAATTTAATTTTATTTGTTGAAATGTATTATTCATGATTAAACATGTACTTGTAGTCTATACTAATGAATTCACTTGAATTTTAGTTCTATATATAGAAATAATTGGGTTTTATAGCATTAATGAATGCACCTAATGTCACTAATGTTTAGGAGAGAGAAGAGGTAACATTTTTATATTTACTTTCAATTGCATTCATGATCATTCTAAATCTCTTAGAAATCCTTCCTCTATGACTATAAAAGATGTTATGATTCTTGATACAGAAATTGGTCATAGCTACCTCATAAGTGGCGATGCCTCCTAAGAGTACAAGAGAGCCATCTGAGGTTTTGGTATGCATTTTTCCTATATAAATGTTAAACATATGCATTTAGATATAAGTACATGCATTTTTATTTTTTTAGTGTTTCTTGACATATATGTTATTAACTTGTATTGATTTTATTTTACTTGTTACATCCCTCTTCACAACCTCCCATGGATCCTCTACCTTTACATTGTTTTAGGAGTTCAACTCGAACAAGATGGGGACCATCAACTATAGAGAATGGCCCAATGTAGAAGAAAGACATGAGGTAACCAGCAATTTAACTACCAACAAATTACAATCTAGTATTGAGTTATTTTGAGAAAATATATCTAATTTAGCATTTGAATTATTCTTGTGCAGACAACTAGTGAGCCACCTACTTCTTTGAAGAGGCCCAATTTTGATGATCCAATAGAATTGTAGATATTGATAGAGATATAAAGATCTAGTTTTGGTTATTGAATGACCAAATTTTGTATATATTTGACATTTTTATTGTATATATTGACCTTGACTTAGTTGATGTTGTATTTTTGTAACTCTATTATTGATTTGGCATGTATGCCATTTTTTGATATATATGAAACTTGATATTCGATCCAATTTGTTCATTGGGTGTTCATTTGTTCATTTTTAGTATTATAATATGCTTGTGTGTATGTACTCATGTGTAGGATTTATGCATTAAGTATATTCATGTGTATTAAAGTACATTCTTCATAACCTAAATTCATTTGTATGGGCTACGTGCATGACTTAAGAAAATTCATGTGTATGCTTCATAATCTATGTGCTACATGTATGCTTCATGACTTAAGAAAATTTATGGGTATGCTTTATGTGATACATGTGTTCACATGTGTAATTCATCATTTAAGTGAATTCATACTTTATGTGCTACATTATATTCATGTGTATCTTTCATCTATTACGAGTATTTTATCTAGCTAAAGAAAAATCATGGCTATGCATTATTTACATGCATGCTTTATAAGTTTATACAAATAATATGTATGGATATATCTAGATGTGTGATTCATGCCTTGAGCATATGATCACTACCTTATGTGTATTAGAATTCATGCCTTGCATACATTCATGACTATAATCATGTCTTACGAGTTGTTTTTTGTACAATCCATGTCTTACATGTATTTGTGGGTACCCTTCATGCTTTGAAGGTTATCTTCAAATGTGATCATCCTGAGAACTCAAAAAATCAATTAGTAGTCGATTATTGACCATGTGACCAGATTTGAACATGTAGTGTTTATTACAAACCAAAATGGTCCATATGACCCTAACACATTTAGGACACATAGGACCTGACTTACCCTACCGATGATGTCCCTTGTATAAACAACTTGGAGAAGAAACATCTATTCATTTTGGGCAAAAACTGATACTTCCATCACATCTGGTTGGGTATATTTACCCTAGGAATGCTCCCACTTTGCCTCTCAACACACCAAAATGCTCATCGACACATCCAATAGTGCTTAGTGCACCTTGGGGACACTTTGGTCTGGCATGGTCGCAAACATTCTAGTGACTCTATGGGAGAAACAAGGTTGTCAAAAGCATTTACCCAGCCAACGGGAGCTAATGGCGTAGACCGTTCGATGCTAGGATGAATAGTTTGGAAGAAACCTATTGGTGCAACTTTCAATTTAGCCTCACTGCACGTTTTGGCATCAAGCAAGATTGGCATGCCAAATTTCAAAAAAATTGAATCTCCTAGAATGGAGAGAGGTTATTGTAGGCCTCAAAAAAATGGTCTTGTAGCATCTGATGGTTTTTTGATACCTCTTACAAGGTCCGAGACATGATCCTCAAAAGATTGTTGTCCAATCATGCTTAGTGCACCTTGGGAACACTTTGGTCTAGTATGGTTGTGAACATTCTAGTGACTACAGGATGGAATGGGGTTGTCATTATCATTTAGCTGCCTAAAAAGAGCTAATGATGCAGACCGTTTGGTGCCAGGATGAATAGTTTGGAAGAAACCCAGTGGTGCAAATTTCAATTGAGCCTCACTCCAAGTTTTGGCATCAAGCGAGATTGGCATGCCTAATTCAAAAAAATTTGAATCTCCCAGAATGGAGAGATGTTATTGTAGACCTCATAAACATGATCTTGTAGTATTTAACGATTCTCAGATACCTCTGAGGAGGTTCGAGATATGGGCCTCGAAAGATCACTTCCCAATCATGATTAGTGCACCTTGGGGACACTTTGGTCTAGCATGGTCATGAACATTCTAGTTGTATGCACCCTAAAATGGTCGCCTAGACTTTGGGCCCCCATTCTTACAATTTATCAAATCCCTGAATCAATATTTTCAAAAATTAATGTTTTCAATTTATATCAATTTCCTTGATCAAATCCTAATTTTATCATTTATTTGATTATTTTCTATGGGCTAACCATTTTATCCTAAAGTCTTTATTTATTTAAAAGGAAATTCTCTCCCCTTTTATTAAATAAAAAGCCCCTGCTTTTCCTCTTATCCTAAGTTGCACAAATAAAGCATTATTCTTATTTTATAAAAAGAAGAAAAAACCTTTTTGTCTCATATGGACACAAAAGTCAACTCTTGTTTTCTCACTGGAGGATATTTGTGCACATGGATTGCTCCTCTTTCAAGCTCCACCCTTGATTAAATCTTTTGCCTCTTAATCTCCATTGTCCATTCCTTTTCAATTCCTTTAAAAGGAGAGCTCTTTTCTCATTCTCGGATCCAAAAATATTGAATACTAATCTTATGCTATAGGATTTCTTGGAGACTTTGGAGCTTTGGAGATCTTCATGCATTTAGCTTCCATTCTTTCATTCTTAGCTTAATATTTCATGGCGTCTAGCTTAGTTTCCTTTATACTCTAGCTTAGCTCACATAGACTAATTAGCAAGGCTTGTAATACTTTCATTTCCATAGCTTAGCTTGCATCTCCATTCCTAGCATAGTTGCATTGCATTTTCATCTTGATTCTTGAAGATATTGGCATTCTTTCCCTTGTCTCTTTGAATCTCCCATTGTGTGGTTTACTAGCAAGGTTGTATGCTTCAATAGCTCTAGTTGAGAGCACTATACACATCCTTGTGACTCCATGCCTAGGGAGCTCTAGGTCACTTTCTCAAGGTTTCCCATTCATGTATTCTCTTGGAAGTAATGACTTAGAGAAGTGCACAATCTAGTGTGTACACTAGTAACTCTATGGGTGGAATAGGGTTTTCACTAGTATTTACCTTCCCAACAAAAGCTAATGGCATAGACTGTTCAGTGCTAGGATGAATGATTTGGAAGAAACCTAGTGGTGCAACTTTCAACTGACCTTCACTACAATTTTTGGCATCAAGCAAGATTGGCATGTGAAATTCAAATAAATTTGAATCTCCCAAAATAGAAAGAGGTTATTATAAGAATAAAAAACATGGTCCTGTAGCATTTGATGGTCTTCCAATAACTCTCACGAGGTTTGAGATACAAGCCTCGAAAGATCACTGACCAATCATGCTTAGTGCACCTTGCGGACACTTTCATCTAGCATGGTTAGGAACATTCTAGTGAATCTATTGGAAGAAAAAAGGTGTCACTAGATTTTATCCACCCAACGGGAGCTAATGGCACAAACTGTTCGGTGCTAGGATGAATAGTCTGGAAGAAACCCAGTGGTGTAACTTTCAATAGAGTCCCATTGTAATTTTTAGCATCAAGAGAGATTGGCATGCCAAATTCAAAAAAAATTGAATCTTCTAGAATAGAAAGAGGTTATTGTAGGCCTCAAAAATATAGTCTTGTAGCATCTGATGATTTTTCAATACCTCTCATGAGGTCTAAGATATGATCCTCGAAAGATTGTTGCCCAATCATGCTTAGTGCACATTGGGGACACTTTGGTCTAACATGGTCATGAATGTTCTATTGACATCATGGGAGAAATGTGGTTGTTAGTAGAGTCTACCCACCCAATAGGAGCTAATGGCATAGACTATTTGATGCCAAGATGAATAGTTTGGAACATACTCAATGGTGCAACTTTCAACTGAGCCTCACTACAAGTTTTGACATCAAGCGAGATTGGCATGCCAAATTTAAACAAATTTGAATCTCCCATAATGAAGAGAGGTTATTGTAGGCCTCAAAAACATGGTCTTGTAGCATCTGATTGTTTGTTGATATCTCTCAACATTGGAAATATACATGGAGCATATATTGCACAAGGTATGATATCGAGGACTAGTAAGATCCATAAATTGTCATTAGGAGAAATATTCACAAACAAAAGGCATTACATATAGAGCTTATTAGATTCTTGGATTCTCACTAGGAGTTAAAAATCACAAAATAAAAAAGCATGGCCTCTAGGACTAGCAAGATCCTCATATACTTACTAAAATGCATGTCCGCAATGGTTTCATAAGTCACAAGACTAGAAACTTATGTTATTCTAGGTGTCTCATAAACAAGTTAAGGCCTCATGGGCTAGTAAAAAATCATCAAATATACTAGGTAAGCTTAATTCCAATGGTATTAGAGATTAATTGGCCAAACAAAATACTTTTTTTGTAGTCTTGGTAAAAATTTTCAAAAGGGTGTTACAACCAGACTATCAACTTCATGGTATGCGATAAAAGTAAACAACCAATATCATGGTGTTTTCACAAAGTGGAATGCATTGAGAAATGTTGGCCCACACCTTAAATTAATTGTATATTCAAACTAAGAGAAATCCCCTTTAAGATAATATACTTTCCAAGAAAAGAACATCACAAAAAAGAAATGTCCCCTACATAGGAAAATCAAGGTAATGTCACATATAAATAAGAACACAAGAACACATAAGGGATCCACATATTTGGGGTCAATGTGCATACAAATAATGTATATCAATATGAATCTTTTGAATTGACCTCATCCCCAAATATAATGGAACTGTGACTATAAAGGAGGAAGAGAAAATAAGAAGAAACAAAGGCTATTGGGTCAACATGAAAGGATCTAAAATGATTCAATGCTTTGTATTGTGCCCACGTGACAAGACAAAAGAACATTTACAACTAAAACATATTTATGGCAAAACATGTATATGACAAATAGAAGAATGAAGATACAAATAGAGGGATGCCACCACAAGTCAGTCCTTTTTATCCTTGTGCCAATGAAGCCTTAATGGTCATCTGAAGATAATATAACAAACTAAAAGAAATTCCAAATAACACATCATAGAGAGTCATAGTACATGCAAGAAAATACAAAAAGACAAAGGCATATTGCACTCATGAGCTAACCATATAACAAATCATCCATATTTTAATCTTGATCTTCAGAAAGAGATAGTGTGAAATATTTTAAAGGAGCTACAACTAGTACAATAAGAGGAGCTATATCTATTTTCAAACACGGACCATTCCCTTCACCCTAGGGAATCACCATTTTACTTTGGACACGTTTGACCAATTTTAACTCAATGACTCCAAATATTACATCATTTGATGATACAAATGTACATGGCATTAAGACAATACAAATGTAAAGATACAAAATTAAGATGATACAAATATAAGGATTCAAAATTGATGGTAAGGAATCACAATTTTTGCAGTTTACATGGCATTAAGACAATACTGTTAGGAATGGGAACACTGAGAGGGGGGGGGAGTGAATCAATGTTCTATAATTAATTTTTGATATCTTGAAACTTAACTCAATTACTTAAATACTGAATTGAATAAAAAAGAAAATGAAGTAAAAAACCATAACACATAACACTGGATATGATTATGGGGAAACCTTGACCAAAGGAAAAACCCCGGTGGGAATTAATACCCACTAATAATTGTACTTTGTATTATGAACCTGTTAATGTTCCTTTACCTGATTAGGTGAAGTCATTACAATTATTTAGTACAATGACCTGGTCAAAGGTCAGACCGTATTAGGAGTATTGAAGTAACAAACCCTGTTAGGGGTGGATGGCTCACTCTCAGAGCTCACTGCTCAATGAGGAAGGCTACAACATCATGGATATTAGATACACACTATATCTGCAAGAGTGAACTACTGCTATGACACTGCTTATCTAATTAGTTCCTTTTGTGAGCTGATGCTTTAACCTCTTGTAAAGAAATATATCATTCTTACTACTCTTAACACATACTTTGCATACTTCTACTCTTCTATTACATCTACTATAAACTTTTCATCACAACAACATGCTCAAATACAAAAGTGCATGTCTTATATATAGGTGCAACCAAAACTATTTACTAAGTTGGTCTATAACCTATTACATACAATGCTTCCAAATGAATTGGCTCAAGTGTGTTTACATACATTGATATTAACATGTTTACAACACATTTACAATAGACGCATAGCCTTAGAAAAATAAAATAATACTCACTAATCAAAATCTTTCATGTTAGCTGCATACTATGTTTTTCTTTGCCGCTTACTATCTATGTCACTTCAACTCGCTGTAACTTCTTCATACTGACATATCTGACCATGCGTTCTTAACCATAGCTTACTAACATACTCAAAATCTTATCTTCAAGGGTGCATACTATAACTCTATCACACACCTATGTGTTGATGCTCTGATCATTAGGTACTTCACTGACTTCTCTATCTTTCACACTTAGCCAAATTTTGATCTTCTAAGTCATTGCGCTGACACCAAAACTTTATATGAATTTTTTTCAATAATGAAAATACTAAAATTAGTCATATACACTAGTATAGTAAAATTTACAACAATCCCCCCACCCCTTTGTCATTAATGGAAACAAAGGAATATGATGAAATTGCTAAACTACATCTTTACACAAAAACTTTATATCTTATACTCTTATATTTTCCTGTACAATGCATGTTAGGGATTTTTCTTGCAATGAAAAAATTGATAAATAGGTATGCTTGATTCTCGGATTATGAACTCTCAAGTTTGACAAGAAATATTCTAATTCATGGGGATTGGATAAGATCCTCCTTCTTCTTCGAGCTCCATAGGAATCAAGTGGGTATTTCCTTAAATAATTTACTATGTTTCAAGTAAATTTTAAATTGTAGATTAGGGTCCTCACTTTTATGTCACTTTTCCATCAAATTACTTCAATAAAAAATTACACTACAAATAGCTGAGAATATCCTGATACAGAGTATGACAAGGGAAACTATGAAAGTAATAACATAAAACAGTGGCACAAGGATATTCATCCTTCTTCTTTTTCTAAGTTTAACTCAAGGAAGGGTAACCTTATTGATTCTCTCTTAAGGGAATCAGTAATGTGAACTGTATTACTTGGATATAGTCCTTTCAAAATATGTATGTACTAAGTAACAAAATGTATTGGAATTATATGCTTTGTTTTTTGATGATTGATAGATAACTTCATAACAAAAATCAAACTAGTGCCTAATCCCTGGGCAAATAGTGGTTTTTGAATGTAAATCCACATGAAAAATTCAAATAAAATATAGTAAAATGCCTTGAAAGCTACCCTGTCACTCCTATACTGTTATCATCAAAATCCTAACAATTATTTTTACTCTCTGAAATTATTCATGAAACTTTAATCCTTTCCTTGATAGAAATTCACAAACAATTAGACAAGTTGCCTTGCAATTGGTATGTTTTTATATGCCTTACAAAGAAAACCATTCAACAGTAGAACATAAAAGTAAAGAGACAATAAAAAAAAGATAGAAACTACAGTGTATTTTGTTGAAAATGATCCTGTTTCAATACATACAAAATTTGAAGCTTAGAAACTTAGACACAAAAGTGAGAAGTCTTCTCTATAGAGATTTGTATTCAATATTCATCTATCATCCCAATCATCTCTTCAAAAAGAGGTTACAACTACTATTTATAGTTAAAAACATCTTGAAATCCTTTATGAGTAAGGATGCAACAAGCTTCAGATGTTTTAGCCCTAAACCTAAAACAAGAAAAGAAAAAATACATTGAGGCCTTTCAGGTGGTGGAAAGACAAAAAAATTTTGGACTCATTTTATATCTGATCTTCCTCGTTTGATAACTGACACCTTTGTCTTGAGATATTCTTGATAACTTCATTGAATTATATGAGATAAGGTGACCACCATTTCAGGCTAACCTACACCATTCTTCATCAATAGTTTTCATCTTTGTGCTCATAGGTCAGGTGTCAGATATCTAGGTGTCCCCTTTACTCTTCATCAATTATGTTGAGGTCAACTACTGCAAGATTTTTCTTCTTGGGCTTTGTAAGAGCATCCCATGAAGCTACCTCCTCCTCTGTTGGCCATTGAAACTCTTGAATGCTCTGCACTTGTGCTTTCTATCTCTCCCACCTAGTATATAAAATTTTATTCACATCTGTAATGAGCTTAATGAAGTCCATCTCAACTTTAAATTCTTCATCAAGAATTGCATTGAAGTGATCCATATCCAATTCATTGCTATCATTTATGAAGGCCTCTTTCTTAGCTAGTGGAGAATCAAATTTTGATCTCCATTTATCTAAATCCTTTGTTATGCCATCTTCTTCCTTGATCTGAGGGATGAACCTATTGAAATTAGGTCCAAACATAATTACCCTCACCTCAATTTGATTTGCTTTACCTTTAAAGAAAGATAAAGTTACTCCTATCTACTCAATCTCTTCCCCTACTTGTAAAATTGTCTCTGGGAGATCTATCCTTAGGGTTTGCACTACCTCCAATATTTCAAATAAAGAAGTCCTTTTTGATCAAGTTCCAAAATAGGTATTCAGAATAGAAATAAAATTATTTACTTCTACTTGCAAGCCAAGAAATTTATTGTATGTAGTGTATACTACATATGCCTACATCTACCTTTTATTTTAAAATTTCAATCTTGTGTTGCAAGATTTTTATTAAGGCTTGTAGTAAAGCCTCATTCTATTCTATGTTTACTTTCTCTTTATTTGCAACAACTTCTTCTCCTCCTACACTTTGGGTTTCTATTTGTGCATGTTGTTCTAGTGGTGGAGGGGCAATCACAGGCATGTTTATTATTTGCTGGGTCAAATCCTCCACTATTTTCTCTAATGCCTTTTCTTTTATTATGTGCAATTCCCCATCCCTAACAAGAGCATTGTAGTCTTCAAATATTCCTTTAAACCTATCTAAGAGTTGCTTTGATTTATCCTCATTCAACCTAGAAAAATGAGTGAGCACTTGTGAAATCTCAAGGTCACCAGTATTGTGAATTGACCACACAATTTTGTCTCCCTCCATCTTCTCTTGTACATTCAAAAGAGAAGGCTTCTTATCTTTGGGATATAGGCCCCACATATCAAGTGCTTGATTCTTTGGGCTATACCCAAATCCTTTTATTATATCCTCAACCTAAGTTTCTAAAGACAAATTAATATCTTGTTCCCTTCTTTTTTGATCTATTATGAATGTAGAGGCAAGATCCCAACTAGGCACAAGTAGCATATTTATTTATTTTACTAACCTCCTAGCATCCTCGGGGGTAATTGTTTCAAACTCTAGATCATAGTCTTTTAAAGCTTGGATGGCTTCATCTAGCACTTGGCCTTCTTCTGTTATTTAGACACTAGAAGAAACCTATTGTTGCTTATGCCATAAGAGGAAATTCTTGAATTCATCAGTTTTTATGAAATCATCATCTTTTAGAAAGGCTTCCTGATGAAGCAATCTTTCATCTTGATAGAGAGCCAATGGAAACTCTATTTCCTCTACTACTTCATTTTGTTTTCTCTTTTCTTCTCGGATCCTCTTCCTCAATTGGTGGTCATAGGCCCTTGTGCTAGTAATCAGAGCTCCCACTCTATATTTTCTCTTCTCAGTTGTCCTCACTTGGGAAGGCTCTGCTATTTGTAATTTTTTCCTTTTGAGAGGAGGTTCACTAGTTTCCTAAGAACTTGGCAGTTCTTTTAAATCCACAACTACATTCTCATCTGCTCCCTGCTCAATTTTTGGTGGTTGTTCCATGGCAGGAAGGTTGTGCACTGAATAACCATCATCATTGTCTTCTTCATACTATGAAGAAGAATATTTTTCCTTTTCCCTCTCCTTGTCATCAATTAGTACCTCCAATGAATTCACCAATGCATTTTAGTTGGCCATCATTTTATCTAACCTCTGTAAATAAGGAAATGTAGGGAATAAGCCTCCAAAAGAAATTCCATTCTTCTTCAACTATTTCTCTAATGACAAAAAATCTTGAAATTGTTGTGCTCTTCTTTGTACCTCATCATCCTCCCAGATATTTCTTATGAGATCCTCCTCAGGATATTTCTCATGCCTATTATTGATGGGAATGGTGGGAGTATAAAATATCCTTACAATAACAATGAAATATTCTGTATCCACATATCTATACAAGGCAGCACTCAATTTGAAGTGGCCTAACCAGTCATTTACTTTATTCAATGTATTCTTACCAATTGTGAAGCTGCAGAATTTAAAATGCCTTGGGGTAAAAGTACCCTTCCTGTGTGGGTCCCAATGCTCTTTATCTGTCAACATTAGCTGCCAAATAAACTCTAGCACTGCAATCCTAAGTGGCACATAAAATGGGAGAACATGAGGTGGCTAGGGGCACCCATAAACTCTGATCATTGTGAAGGCTTTCTCATAATAGAAATCACCCTAGTTGTGATTTCCTATGTACTTGTCAACAAATTGACAAGGCCTTAATAATTTTAAAACTTTGATTGGCAACCTGGAGAAATTTAATCCTAATCTGAACAAAATTGGTTGCACTATCTAGTTCTAAAAAGCACAAAAATCATTCTCTCTTGAGGTAAAATTCCACAACCTCAACCAATACTGGACTAGATTTGGTTGTCCATTCCACATCATCCTAGGCTAGAGATATTGTAGATCCATGATGTTGTCATTGTGAAACAAAATAAGATGCATTAACAGACAGTAATGCATAAACCTAGGAGATGGCTCCTTCTTACAAATAGACTCAAGACCTTCATGCATTCTATTTATGACATTTCCTATGTAGTCATATCTTGTACTTACATAGGGATTCTACAGGTCCAAGACCATCATCAAGATGTTTGAGGAAATTCTCTCAGTACCACCATCAATTCCTAATACTCTTTATAGTCCATAGGCAATATACTTGATGTATAAATTCAAGTCTTTGTATAAGTATGGGGCAGTCCTAGGTGTTGCAGCAATATAATTTTTATTGGCCTTAGGGACGTGATTTTGGATTTCTCTTGAAACTAGGGTTGACTCCCTAGTGTATTTATTTTCTTGGGCTTGAAAATTAATCTTAGTAGCCATTGGTACAAATATACCAAAAAATTTCATGAAAGAATTTCTATCCAGTGTCACTAGGGCTAAGCCATCATCTTTCCTTATTGTCTTTGACAAGGGGTCATATCTATTAGCCAATTCAATTAGCAAGTCTATATCCAGGAAGATGTCTGGTACTATCAACCTAGCCAACCTTGAGGTCCAAGGGTTTGAGACTGGTACTGGGCTTTCACAATTCTTATAAAAATATCTAAATAAATACATTCCAGAAACATCATGTGTTTTTGCATCCCTACACATTGTTAGGCTATCAAAAAAAATTTCATCACTGACCTTTTTGTATTGTGTAGACTTGGGGAGTAAAGTGAGGAATTCATCTGAGTAGCTATCATTTCCCTTTGTATCACCCCTATCCTTGGTTCCCTTTCTTATAGAAGCTTCGCTCATTGCTGGTTGAATCATACTGATTAACTGATAAAAATCCTTGTAGAAATTTTGAACTATTGAATTCTTGGAATGTTGAAAACTCAAAAAATCTCATAACTTTCTAGCTCTAGCTCTCTAAATGCTTAGTGAATTTAGAATGAATAATGGTTAGCTCTATTTATTCTGAAGAATTGAATGCATTAGACTATTTAAGACTCAAGCTCTATAATTCATGTCACTACCATCATTACTTGGCATGCTTAGAACTCAATTTACTAGCCGAGAGCTGAGAGAATGAAAAGTAATCAAATTTTGATTTCTGGCAACCTAGTGACTACACAGCTCCTCACAGTCGCTAAAAGACTTGGCACTTTTTTATTATTTTGAGATATTAAGTGACTAAAAGGAATTTCTTAGTCACTGAATGATTTAATCTTTTTAAAACTTATCTCAAGACCTAGCGACTGAAGGAAGAATCACAGTCGCTTAATATTTTATCTTTTGATGAGTTTATCTAGTGATTCAATGATTACGATTAGATCTTAATCTAACAATCCCTTTTAAGTCTCTTAAAACTTTAATTTTTGCATTCTGAGACTCAATGACTATAGTCTATCTCCTTGTCACTGAAATATTCATCATTTACTGATCCCATTTCGAGACCTCATGACTACCATTAGATCTTAATCTAATGGTCTTCCTTAAGTCTCTTTACCTTTACTTTTCTTTTGAATCATTTAGAGACTTGGCGACTGTAGTGAGTCTCTTAATCACCAAAACCTTGTTGACTTTTCAAGCTTTTCTACAGATCATCTGACTTTAGCTATTCTGGAGATCTCGCGACTGCATAGAAGTCTCTTGATCACTAAAACATTTAAAAAACCTTGACTTCTTCTCGTGACTTCATGCCTACCACAAGATCTTAATCTAATGGTAGTCACTCAATCTCCCTAGTTTTGGGATGACATCATCTTTATTAAGCGATTAAGAGACAACCATAAGATCTTGTCTTTAAAAGAGAGAATCAATGGTAGTCTCTTAATCTCAAGATCTTTACTTTGACTTTGACTTCCTTAGGAGATTTGGAGACTGTATGAGTATATCACTAATTTTTCACATATGGAGACTTGATGACTATAGTTATCTCATAGTCACTGAAACATTTATTATCTCACCATTTTATCTAGAGATCATCCAATTATGGGTATGTAGGATCTAGAGACTGGGTGACTATAGTTATACTTAAAACATTTTTCAAAGTAGTTTTTGGATCTCATGAAGCACTTCAATACATTTGGAGACTTCCTGACTAAAGGAATCCGATAAGTTGCTTATAAAAAAAGAATATTCTTATGAATTAAGGAGACCGCATGACTGAAGGGTTTCGGGATGTCGTTTGATTAAAAGGAATATGATGAATTTCTTAGGAGACTAAGTGACCAATCATGAATAAATAAAAGGCACATGAAAATAGGCTTCTTAAGTGATTTTCAAAAAGTAACAGTAAATTAGAACTCATTTAGGTACTCGTAGGGTTTTTTTTTTGTTTTTTTTTTCACGCATATTTTGACCTAGCACCTAGGGTTTTTTCAAACTTTGATTAAAGTTTAAGCTCTAGGAATGGAGACTTTGTAGAAGATTTTCAACACAAAAAATAGGGAAAGCTTTAAGGAATCAAAAATTTGAAAGGTAACTTCAAGAGATGAAAATACTACCAATAGTGGCTCTATCTGAGGATGTTTAAATGCAAATTTAAGCAAGAACCATAGATCTATGGGAAAGAAGACCAAACTAACTAACCTATTGTAGGAAATAAACACATGACAAAAAGAGGGGAAAAACACTTGTACAAAAATTTACAGAATTTACATGTGCACACAAGTAGGATTTCAACTAAAAAAAGGTTTTAAGAATTTCCCTGCACTAGAAATTCAAAAATTTCTCCATCCATATTCTTCAACAAGTATGAATCATTTCCAAAACTCTAATGAACTATGTAGAGACCAAGCTATAAAGACTCAAAATTCTTATGCTTTCCCTTGTCTTCAGCTTTGACATTCCATTGGAGCACTAGATCATCAGGTTGAAACTTTCTAGCACTAGCTCTTTTGTCAAATAAGTATTTCATTTTTTGTTGTAGTTTGACATTATCTTTCTAACTATCTCTTCTAACTTCATCCAACTCAACCAACTGCACCATTCTATCATGCATTGGCTCTGAAATGTCTAATTCTTCATCTTGGATAAACTTGTATATTGGAGGCAAATTGTTGATAGGCAACCTTGACTGCAATCCATATACCAATTCAAATGGGGATTTTCCTGTAGCCTTCTTCACAGTAATTTTGCCAGCCCATAGAGAAAGTTTCAATTTTGAGTGCCAGGCTTTTTTATTCTTTTCTAAGGTTTTCTTGAAGATTTTCACAATACTTTTGTTACTAGACTCAGCTTGTCCATTTTGTTGAGGGTGGTAAGGTGATGAATAAGACTTCATGATTTCATATTCATTGTAGAAGTCCTTAAACTCATCAGACCTAAAACACATTGCATTATCTATAATTAATTTAATGGGGACACCAAATCTACTTAAGATGTTATCCATTAGAAAGTTAATCACTATTTTACTTTTTTCCTACTTGGTGGGGATAGCTTCTATCCATTCTGTGAAATAATTAGTTGCAACAAGTAACCAACTATGCCCACCACTATATTTCTCAGAAAATTCTCTAATAAAGTCCATTACCCACATAGAAAATGGTGCCTCTACAACTACTAGGTTTAATAACAATGCACCTAAATACTTTAGCTAGGAAGCAAATTTCTGACAAGCTTCACATTTCTTGAAAAATTGAAAAGAGTCTTTAAATAGTGAGGGCCAAAAATAACTAGTTCTTAGTATCTTATGGGTAGTGGTCTTGGAAAAGTAATGACATCCATAAACACCACCATGCATATCCTTCAAAACTCTCTCTACTTGATTTTGGTCAAGGCAAAATAACAATACTCCATTTCTATCTTTCCAACGTAGATAACCATGTATCAAAGTATATCTCTGAGTTTGTAATCTTATGGCTCTTTTTTGATTGTTAGACATGTGCTTTGGACACTTAGTATTTTTAAGATAATAGACAATATCAGTATAGTATGGTCATCTCCCAATGCTTGTCACTATCAAATCTGGTATCATTGCATTATTTACTTGAACTAGGTCCATGTTTTCTTCTGTCATCAATTTGGCTAAGTCTAATCCTCTTACCAATTTGGTAATATGGATTTCCAAATTGAACTCTTGAATTCTAGTAATCCATTTGCATCTCTTTCCAGTAACCTCTGATTGCATTAGAACATCCTTCACTACTGCATCTGGAACACACGCAATCACCTTTGCACACACCAGATAGGGCCTGAATAAATGTAAAACTTTTACTAACACATATGCCTGTTTCTCCATCATCTCATAATTCAATTTAGTAGCTTGTAAGGGTTTAATAAAGAATGCAATTGGATGCTCAAAACCTTCCTCATCTTTTTGTAATAACACAACAGCAATTGTATGAAAAGAGGCAAAAGAAAATAATGAAAATGGCTTACTGTAATCAGGGGATTTTAAAATTGGTGCCTCTTGAACCAACTTTTTGATTTTTTCAAAGGAGTATTGTGCTTCTTCAGTCAATTGAAACTTAACATCCTTTTTTAACAACTTGACTATTGGTTTCACTATCTCTGCAAAGTTGGCAATGAATCTTCTAACAAAATTAATCTTTCGTAAAAAGGATTGCACACCCTTGATGTTTTTTGGAGTGGTGACCTTCTAAATAGATTCTACTCTTTCTATATCAATCCTTACTCCTTCCTTAGATACTATGTGACCTAATAATTTTCCTTCTTTAACTGCAAAGTGACACTTATTTGGATTTAGGGACAAACCATACTCTAGAGCCTTATTGAAAATCTTTTCAAGATGACTACAATGATATTCCACTTTTTTTGAGTATGTTGTCATGTCATCTTGATACACAACCATGAACAAATCAATATATTATTTAAATGCAACATCCATGGCTCTCTAGAATTTTGCTTTGTCATTTCTATGACCGAAAGGCATTATAACGTAGACATAAGTTCCCCATGGGGTAGTGAATGCAGTTTTGAATTGTTCTGACTCTTTAACTAACACTTGGTTGTAACCTAAGAAACTATCCATCATAGACAATAATTCACAACCAGTGACTTTGTGCAGCATTGCCTCCATAATAGTCAAAGACTAATTATCCTTCAAAGATGCAACATTCAAATTTTTGAAGTCAATACATTATCTAATATCACCATTCTTGTTTCTGACTGGAACAAGGTTAGACACCCAAGCTGAATGTCTTATGGGTTGGATTATGCCTGAATCACTCAAATTTACTAATTCTTACTGCATTTTAGGAGCCAACAATGGATTAATAGGTCTTTGCTTTTGTCTAAATGGTTTTACATCTTGATTTAGTGGGATCTCATGCTGGAAACAGTCATTTTATAGGCTTTCAAATCATCATAAGACCATGCAAAAACATGTTTATGTTTTCTCAGTAACTTTACTGAATTATATCTTATATGAGGATCTAATCCTTTTCCAATATAAACCATTTGAGGTGTGTTTTGTGATCCTAGATTCACCTTTTCTAAATCTTCAATCATAGCATTGCTAGTTTTTAACAAGTGATTATTTTTATTACTATACAAGGCTTCCAATTCTGTCAGACCTTTGGGAATGTGATTAGTACTTAACTGAATAGTTTCATTTCCCAAGACCATGTCCTTACCATCAACTACCTCAACTAAGGCATTGCAATCTATAGGCTGATCTTCATAAATGTCAAAGCACTGAATAAACTTTAAAATATCATGGTCATCTTCAAAAACATGGTAGTTGTATATATTATCTAGAACAAATGGCCTATTCTTAACTTCTACTATTGATACCCCAATTAAAATTAAATCATATTTTTTCAAAGCAACATTAGCCAAAAAATCTACCATAATATTCTTAGACCTCTCTACCCAACTAATGTTGAAGGCATCAAATAGTTCAATTTGATCCCAAATAGCATGCTTGTACATATTTAGCCTATCATTTTTTACAGCATATTTGGATCTAACTTGTGCTACTACAATTCTAGAGTCACCATAGAATTTTGAACATTTTATTCCATTTTTTGTAGCAATATTAAGTCCTAAAAACAATACTTCATATTCAACAGTGTTTTTTGTACATTGGAATGTTATTAGGAAAGAATATTTAAATGTGGTACTTGATGGGGATATAAATAAGACTCCAGCTCCTGAGCCTTCTTTTGAGCAAGATAGATCAAAGTACATTTTCTGCAATCCATCTTGCTATTTTTTTAGTTCTACAACTAATGGATCAACACCTCCATTTTGTGGAATAACATTTTCCACTCTAAAATTCTCCATATCAACATCCACAACAATTTAAATCATCAAGATTATTTAATTCAATCATGTGTGGGGTCCTACTTTCTCTAGATACCTTAATGTTACTTCCACCAATATTGAAAGTTGCATAAGACAAGTCACACTAAATACTACCTCCCATTGAAGCACTCCATTTTCTAGATAACAACATTCCATATTGAGGTGGGATATCAACCACTGGGACACTCATAGTTAACAACTTGTTTGGATATGCTGCTAACATATAAGGTAAAGCCTTAATGGTACCAATAAATAGTAGTTCTCTTGATTCCATAGCTTGACATCTCCCATGAGGTGTATCAACTTTCAATCCTAATGATTTCATGACTTCTGTAGGCATGACAGTGTTAGATGCTCCTGAATCAATCATACAATTTCTCAATACTTTTCCATTGATAACCAAAGTCAAAAAGAAAGGATCAATAGTCCCAGACATAGTGATGACAATATTTATGTCCAAATAAATCTGAGGAATCTCATAAATAATTTCCTGATTCTGATTGTCAGTTGAATCATCGACAGAAACAATGTGTTTACCAATCTTATCAGTATTTTGGATATTTGTAGGAGTAACTCCATTCACCCAATTTAAGGCCTTCTCTTTCTGTTCCTCTATTCTCATCATTTCCAGTAAAGGAACCTTAACAGTAATCTATGATATTAGTTTACTCATGTTAATAGGGACATATTTTGAGTCGACTACATCCTGCCTTATAATGGTAACTTCTTTGTTTTCTTCATGTGTAGATAGGTTGGGATGATCCTTACATTGGATTTTAACCTCTTTCTGAAAAGAGGGAACAATCTCCTCAAGGCACTTGGTTTTTACTTTGTAAGCAACATTTGGGCTTGTAAACTTGACATTCTTTTTTACCTTAACTTTGTTGACAACCTCAGGAGCCTTATGTTTGTCTTGAGACTGACTGACATCTTTCTTTGATTTCTTAGTGAAAATGCTAGTAAGTTTATGATTAGGATCACCTACCACTCTATTTCTCAAATTATAATTGCTCTTAGCTTAGGTGACCATAGTTATTTGAGTAATCTCTTCATCAGATGGCCTTCTCAGAACAACTGATCCATCATCTTTTAATGTGTTACACTGAACACTATCCAATCCATCATTTTCTTCATCAAAAAAATCTATTGATGATAAATTTCATTTCTAATTTGAGAAGTAGAAACATCTTGATTCTCATCTTCTTTAGTAGAGTCATTTTCATCCCAAAGATATGAGGAGGTCATGGCACAACCCTGGTCATCATAAAGCTCTTCTTCATTATTATCCAGTTCTTCATCTGCATAGAAACTTTGAGCAACTACACAATAATTAGGCTCATGTGGTGACTGACATACAATACACCATGAGACATCATCAATGATATTCACTAAATTTCTGTGCAAAGGGTCAGGATTTTGGTCATTTTGTTTATCTTTTCTCTCAGGGAGTATAGGCTTTCCATCTTTCCACTGAGTATTGTAAGGATAATTTTGCATCCTTGGTAATGTATTGAAATTGTTGAGAGCTGGCCTATTATTTCCTGCAACCTTGTTGTTCTTATTTTCACCAGGCTTCAAGTCCTTTATAGCTTTCCAAAACTTTTTAGACTATCATCTTCCTTTGGTTTTGCATTCAAAGACTTTCTTGGTTCATTCCTATTCAGCACTTGTGGTTTGCAGTCATCTCTTCTTCCCATCTTTCCCGATATGCTTCAGTTACTTTCTATGTTGATGGCTAACTTGTAGGCTTCACCAAGATTCCTAGGATTTTTATCTCTTAAAAGGTATCCCATTTTGGTATCAAAAGAATTTAAATAAGTGACTAAACATATTCTATCATCTAGCCTAATGACCTGTAATAAGTTATGCATGGCATTCTGACATCTAACATTAAATTCAACAACACTCTCATTCTGATTCTTCTTAATGTTATTGAATTCATTTAGCTTTAAAACTTCATTTTTATTGTCACCATACTTCTCTTTAAAACAATGCTCAATCTGATCCCATGAACCTATACTGGCATGTGGTAAACTCCCGAACCAATCCCTAGAGTCTTCAGTTAAAGATTGAACAAACAACTTCATTACTACATCATCAAGTTCAATATTATAATCATCCATCACATCAATGAATCTCTTCAAATGTTCCTCACAAGTAATAGAATTACTACCAGTAAACTTCAAGAGTTTTTCTCTGATTTCATCAAGGATAGGATTAGGATATCTGGGGATACCACAAAAAACTAGTTTCTTATATCTTTCATGAATAGGCCCTACTTGAATTGGGACAACACCTTGTGATGTAGATACCTGGATATTTTAAGTAGTAGAAACCCTAGGGAAAACTAGTGGGGGAACATTTACACCTTGTACCAAAGAAGTAGAAATTGCATTTGTAGGTCCTGAAGATTGCTTAAGAAACTCAATCTTCCTTTTCATTTCTACGGCTTTGGCTTCTAATTCAGCCTTTTCCAATTCCTTGGCCAATATATCTTTTTCCATTTTAGCTTTCTCAAGCTCAACATCTAACTTCAAAACTTGGTCTAGAGGGTCCTTGGTTGTAGTAGGTTGACTAACTAAAATCTCAATGGCTTTGTGTTTACCTTTATCCTTAGGATTTCTTATCTCATATACTTCTTGGATAATAGGTTGTTCCTTTGTTTTCTCAGATGCAAGAACATAATGTATTGCTTCTAAATCTAACAACTATCATTTTACTTGTTCATCTCTTATATAACTTGTCTAATTTTTTCTTATTTTTCTTTTTTCTCTATTTTGCCTAATAGCATCTTGTTCCCAGATTTTCCTTTCTAGTTCAAAAACTTCCTCAAATATTTCCTCAGATTCTGGAAGGGTTGTCTCAGATGATAATTTTTGGGCATGGATTTCTTCCTAATGACTATCAAAAATATGGACACCTTGAGGTAATGAGGAGCCAAGGGTAAAAGGAGGGATAAAATCTTGTCTATTCCTACTCTGGCTTCTAGGCCTCCTTTCATTTCCAGGACTCTTACTAGGGGCCACCCTTCTATTGTGTTGTGATTTTTCTCCACCACTTTCAGAAGGAGAGTAGTAATCTTCATACTAGTTCAAACCCAAATCAACAACTTCCTCATACTCTAATGCATTCCCTTCTTGATTGGTTTGAACATGATCTTCTTGTCTCACATTTCCCTTTTTATTCCATGTAAAAGAGATATCATTTCTATTTCTTTACTTTCTCATTTGACTATGCCTAGAGGTAGCTAGAAGTTCTCCTTCCAAATTTTCTTATGGATGCTCTTTTCTCCAGGACCTTGTATTTATGAAACTCAACGTCAAAAAGGTGATTTCTTGATTAGCACTAGTACAAAGATCTTTTTGAGTCGCCACCCAACTGGGTTGGGAATTTTAGAACACTACCCCTCAATGAAATATAAATGAGCTTTGAAAAGGAAAGAGTGACCTAGAGAAAAAGAAACAACTCTGTGTTTTTCAATGGTAACTGACTGGTTTGAAATAAGCAGGCTAGGGGTCTAGCTCAACTTGCAACCTGCATTATTTTTATATAATTGTAACAGATCCCCACCAGAGTCACCAGTTTGTTAGGGCTTTTTCTTGCAAGGAAAAACTTGATAAATAGGTATGCTTGATTCTTATATTATGAACTCTCACATTTGACAATAAATAGTCTAATTGATGAGGATTGGATAAGATCCTCCTTCTTCTTCAAGCTCCATAGGACTCAGGCAGGTATTGCCTTAGATAATTCACTATGTTTCAATTAAATTCCAAATTGTGGATTATGGTCCTCACTGTTATGTCACTTTTGCATCAAATTACTTCAATAAAACATTACTCTACAAACAACTAAGAATATCCTGATATAGACTATGACAAGCGAAACTATGAAAGTAATAACATAAAATAGTGGCACAAGGATATTCATCCTTCTTTTTCTAAGTTTAACTTAAGGAAGGGTAACCTTATTGATTCTCTCTTAAAGGAATTAGTAATGTGAATTGTATTACTTGGATACAGTCCTTTCAAAATATGTATGTACTAAGTAACAAAATGTATTAGAATTATATGCTTTCTTTTTTTATCATTGATAGATAACTGCATAACAAAAATCAAACCAGTGCCTAATCCTTGGGCGAATAGTGGTTTTTGAATGTAAATCCATAGGAAAAATTAAAACAAAATATAGTAAAATGCCTTGCAAGATACATGTAGTTTGAATAGAATGCCTTACAAACTACCTTGTCACTCCTATACTGTTATCATCAAACTCCTAACAATTATGTTTACTCTCTGAAATTAAATTCATGAAACTTTAATTCTTTCATTGAAAGAAATTCATAAACAATTAGACAAGTTGCCTTGCAACTAGTATGTTTTTATACGCCTTACCAATAAAACCATACAAGAGTAGAACATAAAAGTAAAGAGACAATAACAAAATAAGATAGAAACTGTAGTGTATTTTATTGAAAATGATCCTGTTTCAATACATACAAAATTTGAAGCTCAGAAACTTAGACACAAAAGTGAGAAGTCTTCTCTGCATAGATTTGTATTCAATATTCATCTATCATCCAAATCATCTCTTCAATAAGAGGTTACAACTACTATTTATAGCTAAAAACATCTTGGAATCCTTTATGAGTAAGGATGCAACAAGCTTCAGATGTTTAAGCCCTAAACCTAAAATAAGAAAAGACAAAATAGATTGAGGCCTTTCATGGGGTGGAAAGACAAAAAACTTTTGGACTCATTTGATATCTGATCTCCCTTATTTGATAACTGACACCTTTGTTCAGAGATATTCGTAATAACTTCACTGAGTTATTACAAGATATGGTGATGACCATTTCAGGATAACCTGCACCATTCTTCATAAATAGTTATCATAGTTGTACTCATAGGTCAGCTATGAGATATCTGGGTGTCCTCTTTACTCTTAATCAGTTATGTCGAGGTCAAATACTATAGGATTTTTCTTCTTGGGCTTTGTAAGAGCATCCCATGTAGGAACCTCCTCCTTTGTTGGCCATGGAAACTCTTGAATGCTCTTCAATTGTGCTTTCTGTCTCTCCCACCTAGCATCTATAATTTTCTTGACATCTGTAATGAACTTAATGAAGTGCATCTCAGCTTTAAATGCTTCATCAAGAATTGTATTGAAGCGATTGATATCCAATTCATTGTTGTCATTTATGAAGGTCTCTTTCTTAGGCAGTAGAGAATCAAATTCTAATCTCCATTTATCTAAATCCTTTATTATGATATCTTATGATTTGACCTAAGGGATGAAACTATTGAAATTAGGTCCAAACATAATTACCCTCACCTCAATTTGATTTGCTTTACCTTTAAAGAAAGATAAAATTACTCCTATATGCTCAATCTCTTCCCCTACTTGCAAAACTATCTCCAAGAGATCTATCCTTAGGGGTTGCACTACTGCAAATATTTCAAATAAAGAGGTCCTAGCTGACCAAGTTCCAAAATAGGTATTCAGAATAGAAGAAAATTATTTACTTCTACTTGCAATCTAGGTAGTTTATTATATGCAGTGTATACTACATATGTCTTTTCTTTTAAAATTTCAATCCTTTGTTGCAATATTTTTGTTAAGGCTTGTAGTATAGCCTCATTTTTCTCTATGTTTACTTTCTCTGTATCTACAACAACTCCTTCTCATCCTACACTTTGGGTTTCTATTTGTGCAGGTTGTTCTAGTGGTGGAGGGGCAATCACAGACATGTTTATTATTTGTTGGGTCAAATCCTCCATCGTTCTCTCTAATGCCTTTTCTTTCATTATGTGTAATTTCTTATCTCTAAAAAGAACACTATAGTCTTCAAATAGGCTTTTAAACCTATCTGAGAGTTTTTTTGATTTATCCTCATTCAACCTAGAAAAATGAGTGAGCACTTGTGAAATCTCAAGGTCACTAGTATTGTGAATTGACCACACAATTTTGTCTCCCTCCATCTTCTCTTGTACATTCAAAAGAGAAGGCTTCTAATCTTTGGGATATAGGATCCACATATCCAGTGCTTGAATCTTTGGGCTATATCCAAATCCTTTTATTATATCCCCAACCTGAGTTTCTAAAGACAAATTAATATTTGGTTGCCTTCTTATTTCATCAATTATGAATGCAGAGGCAAGATCCCAACTGGGCACAAGTAGCATATTGCTTGCTTTTACTAACCTCCTAGCATCCTCAGGGGTAATTGTTTCAGACTCTAGATCATAGTCTTTTAAAGCTTGGATGGCTTCATCTAGCACTTGGCCTTCCTCTGTTATTTGGACACTAGAAGCAACCTATTGTTACTTATGCCATAAGTGGAAATTCTTGAATTTTTTCCTTTTGAGAGGAGGCTCACTAGTTTACTAAGAACTTGGAAGTTCTATTAAATTCACAACTACATTATCATCTACTCCCTTCTTAGTTTTAGGTGGATGTTCCATGGAAGGAAGGTTGTGCACTCAATAACCATCATCACTATCTTCTTCATACTCTGAAGCAGAATGTTTTTACTTTTCCCTCTCCTTGTCATCAATTAGTCCCTCCACTAAATTGACCAATGCATTATAGTTGGCCATCATTTGATCTAACCTTTCTAAATAAGGAAATGTAGGGAAGAATCCTCCAAAAGGAATTCCCTTCTTCTTCAACTATTTCTCTAATGACAACATATCCTAAAATTGTTGTGCTCTTCTTTGTACCTCATTATCCTCCAAGATATTTATTATGAGATCCTCCTCAGAACATCTCTCATGCCTATTATTGATGGGAATGGTGGGAGTATAAAATTTCCTTGCAATAAAAATGAAATCTTCTATATCCACATATCTATACGAGGAAACACTCATTCTGAAGTGGCCTAACTAGTCATTTACTTTATTCAATACATTCTTCCCAATTGTGAAGTTGCAGACTCTGAAGTGACTTGGGGTAAAAGTACCCTTCCTATGTGGGACCAAATGCTCCTTATCTATCAACATTAGCTACCAAATAAACTCTAGCACTGTAATCTTGGGTGGAACATAAAATGGGAGAGCATGAGGTGGCTGGGGGCACCCATAAACTCTGATCATTGTGAAGGATTTCTCATAATAGAAATAACCCCAGTTTTGATTTACTATCCACTTGTCAACAAATTGACAAAGCCTTAATAATTGTAAAACTTTGATTGGAAGCCTGGACAAATTTAATCCTAAAATTAACAAAACTAGTTGCACTATCTAGTTCTCAAAAGCATAAGAATCATTCTCTCTTGAGGTAAAATTCCACACCCTCAACCAATACTGGACTGGATTTGGCTGACCATTCCATGTCATCCTAGGCTAGAGATATTGTAGATCCATGATATTGTAGTTGTGAAACAAAATAAGATGCATTAACAGAGAGTAATGCATAAACCTAGGAGATGGCTCCTTCTTCCGAATAGACTCAAGAACTTCATGCATTCTATTTATGACATATCCTATGTAGTCATATCTTGTACTTACATAGGGACTCTGCAGGTCCAACACCATCATCAAGATGTCTAAGGAAATTCTCTCAGCACCACCATCAATTCCTAATAATTTTCATAATCCATATGCAATATACTTGATGTATAAATTCAATTCTTTGTAGAAGTATGGGGCAGTCCTAAGTATTGCTGCAATATAATTTTTATTGGCCTTAGGGACTTTATTTTGGATTTCTCTTGAAACTAGGGTTGACTCCCTAACGTATTTATTTGCTTGGGCTTGCAAATTAATCTTAGTATCCATTGGGACAAATATACCAAAAGATTTCATGAAAGAATTTCTATCTAGTGTCACCAAGGCCGAGCCATCATCTTTCCTTATTTTCTTTGACAAGGGGTCATATCTATTGGCCAATTTAATTAGGAAGTCTATATCCAAGAAGATGTTTGGTACTATCAACCTAGCCAACCCTGAGGTCCAAGGGTTTGAGACTGGTATTGGGGTTTCACAATTCTTATAAAAATATCTAAATAAACACATTACAAAAACATCATGTGTTTTTGCATCCCTACACATTCTAGGCTATTAGTGAAAATTTCATCATTGACCTTTTTGTTTCGCTTAGACCAGGGGAGTAAAGTGAGGAATTCATCTAAGTAGCTATCCTTTTTGTTTGTATCACCCTTTTCCTTGGTTCCCTTGCTTGTAGAAGCTCCACTCATCGCTGGTTGACTCATACTAATTAACTGATAAAAATCCTTATAGAAATTCTAAACTCTTGAATTCTTGGAATACTAAAAATTTAGAAAATCTCGTAACTTTCTAGCTCTGGCTCTCTAAATGCTTGGTGAATTTGGAATGAATAATGATTAGTCATATTTATTCTAAAGAATTGAAAGCATTAGACTATTTGAGACTCAAGCTCTATAATTAATGTCACTTCCGTCATTACTTGGTACGCTCAAAACTCAATTTACTAGCTGAGAGCTGAGAGAATGAAAGGTAATCAAATTTTGATTTTTGGTGACCTAGCGACTACCTCCTCACAGTCGCAAAAAGACTTGGCACTTTTTTATTATTTTTAGAGATTAAGCGAATAAAAGGAATTTATTAGTCATTGAATGATTTAATCTTTTAAAAACTTATCTTGAGACCTAGCGACTAAAGGAAGAAATCACAGTCACTTAATATTTTAGCTTCTCATGGCTTTATCTAGTGATTCAACGATTACCATTAGATCTTAATCGGATGGTCCCTTTTAAGTCTCTTAAAACTTTAATTTTTGTATTCTAAGACTCGTGGACTATAGTCTATCTCCTTGTCACTGAAAGATTCATCATTTACTAATTCCATTCTGAGACCTCACGACTATTGTTAGATCTTAATCTAACGGTCTTCCTTAAGTCTCTTTACCTTTACTTTTCTTCTAAATCATTTAGAGACTTGGCAACTATAGTGAGTCTCTTAATCACCAAAACCTTGTTGACTTTTTAAACTTTCTCGAAGATCATCTAACTTTATCTATTTTGGAGATCTAGTGACTTCATAGAAGTCTCTTGATTGCTGAAACTTTTAACAAACCTTGAATTCTTCTCGTGACTTCATGCCAACTATAGGATCTTAATATGACGGTAGTCACACAATCTCTGTAGTTTTGGGATGACATCATCTTTATTAAGTGATTAAGAGACAACTGTAAGATCTTGCCTTAAAAAGAGAGAATCAATGATATTCACTTAATCTCAAGATCTTTACTTTGACTTTGACTTCCTCAAGAGATCTAGCAACTGTATGAGTATATCAATAATTTTTCACATCTAGAGACTTGATGACTATAGTTATCTCATAGTTGCTGAAACATTTATTATCTCACCATTTTATCTAGAGATCGCCCAACTATGGGTATGTAGGATCTAGAGACTGGGTGACTATAGATATACTTAAAACATTTTTCAAAGTAGTCACTAGATCTCATGAAGAACTTCAATACATTTGGAGATTTCACGACTAAAGGCATCTGGTAATTCTCTTATAACAAAAGAATCTTCTTATGACTTAAGGAGATCATGCAACTGAAGGGTTTCAGGATGTCATTTGATTAAAAGGAATATGCCAAATTTCTTAGGAGACTAAGCGACCAATCATGAATAAATAAAAGGCACATGTAAAAAGGCTTCTTAAGTGATTTTCAGAAAGTAATAGCAAATTAGAACTCGTTTAGGTACTCCTAGGGTTTTTTTTTGGATTTTAAAGCATATTTTGACCTAGTACTTAGGTTTTTTTCAATCTTTTATTAAATTTTAAGCTCTGGGAATGGAGACTTTAAAGAAGATTTTTAAAACAAAAAATAGGGAAAGCTTCAAAGAATAAAAAATTTGGAAGGCAACTTTGAGAACTGAAAATAATAGCAACACTGTACATCATATACTATCTATCTTATATCTCCCTTATATCTGTATTACTCTACTACTCCATATTATGATACTCCCCCTTTGACATTAATGACAAAGGTGCACAAAAATGAATATATAAGTATTTACATAGATAGTACATCCTAGTATGCGATCTATAATGCCCCTCCAACCCTATCAAATCTTGGTTATGCTCACTAGGGAATTAGATCATGCTATAAGTGATTTCATAAGAGAATGATCCTTCTTAAGATGGTTTCTTACTAATCATGATAACTTCACATTTTAATTTGGGAAATAATAATATTCACATAAATATGTCCTTTATATCTTCTTGTGTGTGAATGATAGTTTAGGATCTTAATACTAAAAGGATCACCTGATAGACTCATATGCTTCTTTGTGAAATGCTCATTATTAATATTTATGTTACCTTAGGTTAATTGATTATAATCACTTAAGGGTTGGATCTGTTATCTTCTCTAAATATGTTACTTGGGATCAGATATGATTAATACATTTGGAGTTATATGATTTATCTATCTTCATCGGATAATGAGACATTTTTGAGTACATGTCTGATGATTAAATGGGTTTGTGAAAGACAATAGAAGATTTATGCTTACATGATTGTGTTATGATTCATTATTGTTATACAATATAGAAAAGAGATCATTTTGGATACTAACTGCACTAATCCAATTATGCCTTGTTGGTGTGACTATTTGATGTGACTGTCGGAAGAGGGGAAGTAGTTGTAGTTACTCCTCTACGAGGTCCACATGATGTCGCACTCTCCCTCCTTGTTTAAAATTGTTTGTACATATGTATATATTGGTGTACTTGGTTGGTGTTGTAGGATGCAGGTACCAGGCATCAACTCCACCTAGCTACATAGGTCTAAGCATGCCTGCAAAATCCTTGAACTGTTGTTGTGTGGAGGTATTACCAAGATTACTCTCAAGGTTACCATGGACTTAGATTTCTTCTTAGGAGATTACCCTATTTGGGGGATCGGAATGCACTATGTGATGTGGTCTTGTGAATTATGTTTTGATGTCATTTTGTGATATTTGATGTGAGTTAGATTTATACCTAACTAGTAAATATATGTATATATATTTATTATATATATAAGTGTACATTGATTGTATGTTATATAGGTATGTGTATATGTGGGTGCACATGTATATACCCATGCTTATATAAATAATATTATTTGTATGGATTTATCGATTGTTTTAGTGGTATGTTATTTAAAGTGAACTCAATGAATTGTATTAAATAAATGTATTAAAAAGGGAAAATAATATTAATAATAGTAATAATAAAAATAAATGCTCTTTGTAGTAAAACTTGCTATCTAGGAGGGAGTTGAACTCAAGACCTCCTAGAAGTTAGGCTAGCTAGTTTCCATGTGTGCTATGTGGTTTTCTTGAAAGTTAATTGCTGAATGTTCTTGTTATGTTTTCCTTCAAAGTTATTTTTAATTAAATTCATTAAAACTTTGTTAAGTGCTTACGGGAATAATTGGTTAATTTTTCAACCAACTATGGAAGTTGGAGAAGTTGCTTCCCATAAAGAAACTCCTCCAACCACATAGTTGGAGGATAAATGTTTGAAGAGTTTGTGTGTGAGGGAGGATAATAATTTATAGAAGAGTGGTTTTTCTTCTGAGTTGTCTATAAATGATTTCTCTCAAAATTTGTGGTGAAAGTTATGTGAGTTTGAGAGTTTCTGATTGGTGAAGTCTTATGTGTGAGGATTGCTTGGAGTGGATTGCTAGAGGAAGATTTTCAGAAGGATATTTACTCAAGGCTGGAAAGTTTGCAGAGAGTCTCCAACCAAGGGAGGACAATTCTCCACAGGACCCCAGGTAGGGTCTAAGCTGGGATGAATCTCCATTCTTCCCATGTGCATGAGTATGTATATGAATAATATGTTACTCGATGAGAATATGATGGTTTATATCTATTTGAGAATGAGAACTATATACATATATATATGTGTGTGTGTGTGTGTGTGTGTGTTTTGTTTTTTCGTGTATTTGAAATATGTTTTCGGGAAGTGATTTTTATGAATGCTTGTATGTTCATTGTGGTGAAATCTTCCTGGGAGGGTAGAAGTGGTTTTGATCATGTAGGATAGTGTATTATATTGTTATTGAATGTATTATGAATGCTTTTGGAACTTAGAGTTGTTATTTCAACCTTACTGGTCCTTGTTGGTTTGTGCACCACCTTTCTTTGTCCAGATCTAGAATAGATTTGTTAGGTAGATAGGATAGATTGATGAGTTTTTTTTGAAGGGAAACTGAGAGATCTCAAATGGGTCGTGCTCAGATTAGACAACCACAGCTCCCATAATGCCCAATTTTACCTGCAAGACATAGTTGACTATCGCGTTTTGCAGTTTTTGTCAGTTTACTATTGACCAAGTAGGTCGGCTTAGTATTAGCCAAGTAGGTGGGTCTAGTATTGATTGAGTAGGTTTATTTCATATTGACCAATCTAGGTTAGTTCAGTGTTAACCAAGCTAGGTGAGTTCGGTGTTAACCAAGCCAGGTCGATTCAGTGATAACCAAGGGAGGTCGGTGTAGTGTTAACCAAGGGAGGTTGGTGTAGTATTAACCGAGGGAGGTTGGTGTAGTGTTAACCAAGGAGGACTAGAATGGTAGTGTTAACCGAGTAAGACAAGAATGCTAGTGTGAACCAAGCTAGATAGGAAAAATAGGCTTTATACAATTATTATAAGTTTACGTACTTAATTTCTTATACTTTAAGTTATACTTGTATAAAGGGTTCAGGTACCTTTTGAGATGATTGGGATAGGTTCCAGATTGATAGGAGTTAAGATGCAATTTCTAATTTTGAGATTTCTAAAAAAATCAGACTTAGCCAAATTTCAGGCATGTGAGATTTTGCAGAGCATGGTGTTTTGGCATATGAAATTTTGTGTAAACTTTAAATATGTTCATTGCTTTCTTTGTTGGGATTATATGGTGCATTTAGATGCTTGAATAAGGTTTAGGATGTGTTTTAGGGATCAAAATTAGAGTTAGGGTTGTCCAATGGACTGGGACTACTCTAAGGCCTCCTAAATGTTCCCCAAATGTTCCTAAACTTTCTATTCTTTTCTATGCCTTGATTCTAGTTATTGAAAGTGTATATGATGTATTTGTATTTGTGATGTGTGAATTTTTTATCATCTATTTATGTATTTTACTTGTTTTGTTGAGGTTATATGGCCTACTTATGATGTGTTTGCACTTGTCATATACTTGAGTTTAAATTTATGAGGCTAGGACTTGTCTCGGTGGCCTGTGTGCACGGGAGGGTTCCTTAGACCTATAAATAAGCCTTGGAAAGGTTTTACTTGTACATGTGAAAATTTTTATGTTTTTCTTTGAGATTTCTTGTGATAGACATTCTTCCAATAGTTCTTGTTATGTATATGGCTAAGGTTAGGACTCACTCTAAGGGCCTGAGGTGCGTAGGGGAGTTTCCTAAACCTATGAATTGGGACTTGGAAGTGTTATCTTTTTTTGTGGCTTATGATGGGGTAAGGGAATGGGAACCTTAAGTGAGTGGCTCACCATAGGTGCTGGAACCCTAAAGTGGTTTCCGAATGATCCTATGGGTGGGTTTGTAAAAGTGATAACCTTAAAAATTAACTTGGGAAGGGGGGATTCAAAAGATAATGGAAGAAAATATAATAATGGCCACACAAACCTGATTGGAGTATCGAGACCAAGGATAAATACTAGGGTGGATCCCTATTCATAAAGGGGGGACCGGGGTTACATGGTTGCCAAGGTGGATCCCAATACACAGGTTGTGTGATGACACTCACTCAGGTGGTCTCCTAGAACCTTAACCTCAGTGTTATAACATGATGATATTTTATGTGTCTTATTGCTTTTATTTGAGTCTTGGATTCATTGGTTTTTGAGACTTAGATTTGCTTAAGGTCTTGAGAGTACCTTGGTTCTATCTCCTATCATGAGGGGTGGAACTTTATTAGTTTCACATGGTTGGGTGGAAAAATTATTTCAAAGTATGGTTCATGGTTCGTGTCATGGCTTGGATTCTAAGTTGTTCATTAGTGAAGATTATGTTCTTGTATCATGCATATCTATCTTTTGTTATCGAGATGTAAAGATGTAAGGTGAGTGTTGGGAAACTTGATGTAATTATATTTCTATATGCCTTTGGGAAATGTGCAGTAACTATAATTATGTTTGTAAAAGGAAATTGTAAGGAATAAGTTATGTGAAGGGTGGAATAGTGAATCTAAAGAAGGGATTGAATATGATTAAATCAATGAGTAATTTCTTACCTTATATCTCTTGTGAATTTTAAATGGAATTGAAAGTAATGGTTCTATGCAAACCTTTGTAATGAAAGTACTTATGAAACTTGTTTTGATATTTGGTTAGTGAAAATATATGTTAAGGGATGTAGGGTATCTCCAGGTGAAATAATAAGGGAAAAGGAAACATGTATGTTATTGAAAGAAGGTTTTAATCTCAATTCTTAACTAGGCCTATACAAGGTTATAGATGATGATTTGTGGAAGTTAAATGTATGGGAATAGAAATATTCATGGAATGGTTTGTGTTGGTTATCAATGTATGGTTAATTACTTTACACTATTTCTATTATTATCTTGAAATGAAGATAGGAAGTAAGGACTCTTATTGTAAAATTTTAATTGAGTTTTGATGGTGCAATTGAGTTGAGCATCAATAATGTTAAGGAGTAAATAAACATGAAAGAATAAATGTGCTTAGTGGATGTGATAAGTAACGTGTGCTTGTTTCACTTCTTAAGGTAAATTACGTGTTAGTCGGTAAGGGAAATTAATTCCACTAGCTCATTATTGTAGTTGGTTATGATGTGGAATGGGATTAATGTTAATTGAAGTTGTTATGGAAATATAATTTGTTAGATTAAGTAATTAAATGAAATAATTGGTAATGGTAATTGAATTTATTAAGGGAACCTTAAGGAATGTATTTGTGAATGGTAATGATGATATGTTAAAGTGTTGAAAAAAAAATTTAGGTGTAATTTTAGGTCATTGACCTGATTCCTTATGGGTTCCCTGTCAGGGACATTACATAATCCTAAGGTTTTGGATCTATTGCTGCCAAAATACCTTGAGTACATCTATAGTCTGTAGATGGGCACATAATGCATAGGTTAGCTTCTCGATCTTTTCCAAATCTATACACAGACCTTGATCATATGTCACAATAGTGGCATCTATATCCTTGATGTTTTCATTCAATACATCTAGAGAGGGCATTAGTACATGTCTCAAATGTGTTTTCCTAGACCTTATTTACCCAATCTCTTTCTATGCCTTTTCAATTTTGTCTATTTGTCCTTGATAAACATTATTGTTAGGATTGGGAACACTGAGAGGGGGGGTGAATCAATGTTCAATACTTAATTACTTTTTCTGATACTTTGAAACTTAACTTAATTTCTTAGATACTGAAATGAACATCAATGTAAATAAGATAAGAATTCATAACACATGATCCCAAATCTAATTATGGGGAAACTCAAATAGGTAAAAACCCCGATGGGAATTGACACCCACTAAGAACTGCACTAGTGTTTTATGATCCTTGTTAGAAGATCTTGCAACCTTGTTGGGAGTTGATCTTTACAATGCTTTAGTACAGTGACCTGGTCAAGGGTCAGACCCTATTAGGAGTCTATTACAATTAACCCTGTTAGGGGTGGGGACACACTGTCCTAGAGCTCACTGCTCAAGTAGTGAAGGATACAACCTTCTGGATATCAGATACACACTATATCTAGAAGGTGAACTGGTGTAGTGAGACTACTTGTCTGATTAGTTCCTTTGGTGAGCTGATGCTTTAGCCTCTTGTAAAGATCTAACACATTTTGTCTTCTCTTTGCATACTTCTACTCTTCTTATGCAAACTCTATTTCTCATACCCTACTGAATTACAAGGGTGCATGTCTTATTTATATGTTCATAAAAAATTATTTACTAGGTCGGCCCTTTAATCTAGTACATATAATGCTTCCAAATAAATTGGCTCAAGCGTGTTTACATAATGCAGTCAAGGTGGGTGGATCCAATTAAGGACTGACTGATGTTGCAACCAAACCAATATGAAATAGAAATACACAATACAAAAAATAGATCTGCAATGAAACAGAACTCTATATTCATGAAAACACTGATTACATGCAATATGATGAGTTGTAAGACCTTCCCAGTTACGACCAATTATAATGCAAGTAACACTCTATAAGATCTCATAGGATCTAAATCTTTTCCCCAACATTAGCATCCAACTAGTCTAGGTCTGCAACAGACAGCACACTGGTAGGAACCTAGGAAAGATCTGAACTTGTACTCAAACTTCCAAGAAATCTTCCTATTCCTAAGCTCATAGGTTACTAACCTTCCTTCCAACAATCTGATTCCAAAAAAATACCCAAGCATCCTATAAATATTGATTCCCAACCACAAGTCAGCTGATGAAACAATAAATCTCTATAAACAAATATTAAATGCTAAAACATCAGTCAGCTCTCGCATAGCCTTAAAAAATCAATAAACTCTCAAAGATGGCTCCAATGGTCACCAAATCCACATAGAAGAATGAAACATGCTAGATCTAGGTCCCCACACATGTAATGGTCAATCCATAACATGAGGAGCATGACCCAAATTAAATGCACTAGTCAGCCAAGCCAATCTATCCAAAACAATCCATTCATTAAGCAAGAACACTAAGCAATAGAAGAAATAACCAAGCACCAGTTGACTAACCGTGCCAGGCATGACCAAGGAAAATAATTATTTCTGAGTGCTAGTGAACAGACACCTTTAGTCACTGAGCATTCTTCAGAGACCAAGCACCCCGGTAACTACATAAACCAAGAAACCAGTCTCCCAAACTGAGCAAGAACTCCATGAAACAAAGATCAAAACTAACAATCTACCTTTAAAGACAAACATATTTTTGGTTGATACAGGATTGCCAAGAATCCTAGGATGCTCCTGCATCAGACACCCTAGGTAAGAAATATTTTCTCATTAGGAAATTAGGAACACCTCAAGGGAATCTATTCTTCACCCATATCTCTTCTTGTCCTTCATCCCAAGTAGTCTTCACTTCATTCACTGTCTCATGCAGAAAGTCCTTTTGTCTTCCACTTTGTTTATCCCTTCGGTCAGCAATTGATAGCAACCAACTCTGACCACTACCGATGACCTCAGTGCCTTGGTAAGGTTCATCCCTTTCAATCTCCTTGATCAACTTAGTATCATCTATATCCCTCTATGTCACAAATGTCACCATCTATTGTACCATTTTTGCCAGCAAAACCATATGTCTCTTAATCTCAAAAAACTCTTTAGAGATATCATTCTCTTTCTCCTTCAAACTAGACTTCGCAGGAATAGGTTCATCAACCTTTTTCTCTTGAGGTTTATCATAAGGACAAAACTTGATAACTCTACATCCTTCAACCCCTATCTCCTATAAAGGTATCATCTTATGTCGAGATCCTTCATGCCTAACCACATAGGTATTAGCACGACCATCAAACAAAATATTCTTGTCAAACTACCAGGATCTATCGAGCAATAGATGACAAGCATCCATGGGTAATATATCACACAATATCTCATCATGGTAAGATCCAATTTGAAACTTAACCAAGAATTTTTATTCAACTCTAACCTTAGAAACATCTTGTATCCAACTAATCTGATAAGGATTAGGATGCTTCCTTCTTTCCAAATTCAATTTACTAACCATTTCATCTAAAACAAAGTTTTCAGAATTGCCACCATCAAATATGACATTACATACCTTATCCATGCACTTACATCTAGTTCTAAACAAATTTCTTCATTGCACCAGTTCAGGAACACATGCAGCCAATCTCCTAGTGACAAGACATTCACCCTTCTCAAGAACATTCTCAATGTCTTCTTGAGTAGCTAATGCAACTCTTTTCTTAGGACACTACCATCTTCTATGACCAGCTTCACCACAGTTATAACAATTGCCAGTGAAGTCATTCTTCCACCTTCCTCTCTATCTAGCATTCTTAGTAACTTGACCACTGCTAGATCCCACATCATTCTTAGGGTTCTTTGTCACATTACTCTCAGAAAATGTCTCACCAGTTTTACCACCTCAATTCCTATTGTTATGTTTTCCTTCATACTTCTTATTTAGTTTCTCCTCAATCTTCAATGCCATCTGATAAGCATCACCGATTGTTGTCATCTGCATAGTCAGTAACTCTTCCTGAATACTAGGTCTCAAACCATAGACATACCTAGCAACCTTCTCTTTATCATCTTTAGAATGACCAGTCCTAATCAAGATTCTATAAAACTCCTCAATATACTCCTGTACTAATTTGTTAGTCTTCTTCAAAGCTTGCATCTTCTTAAACATATCCAATTCATAATCCACTAGAATGAATTGTTTCTTCAGCTTATCAACCATTCGGTTCCACTTAGTGATCTTTTATTTTCCTCTTCTACCTCTTTCGAACTAAACTTCTCTCCACTGGATATTTGCATGACCCTTCAACTTAGTCTTTGAAAATCTAACCCTATTAGGATCTTCTATTTCTTCATACTCAAAGTATTCATCAATCTCATTGATCCAATCAATCAATTCTTCTGGCCTAAGGCTTCCAACAAATGCAAAAAATTCAATCTTAGGTCTCTTCCCAATCTTACACATAGCTTTTAGAATTTGATTCTCCTCATAATCTCTAGCTTCTTCTACAGCTTCTTCAAAATTATCTTCCTTAGATTCATCATCACTATCCTCCTTCAAGGTAGGCTTCTTCTTTCTCAATTCCTCTTGTAGGTCTTGCACTTGTTTCTGCAAAGCCCTAAAATCATCAAGATAGAATTCTCCAGTAGCTTCTTCTTCCTCAAGGATCTCATGATTTCTCCTCAAAGGCATCTTCCAATCAAGATCTAGATATACAAGATCCACTTGGCTCCAACAGGAATAGACTTTTCTCAAATAGGAACAAACTTTTCTCTGATAACACTTAATGCAGTCAAGGTGGATAGATCTAATTAAGGAATAACTAACCTTGCAGCCAAACCAATATGTAGCAGAAATACACAAAACAAACAATAGATCTACAATGAAACAGAATTCTATATTCATGAAAACACCGATTACATGCAATCTGTAGGCAATAGGTTTGCAATAGGTAGCACACTAGTCAAGGTTTGCAATAGGTAGCACACTGGTAGGCACTCAGGAAAGATCTGAACTTGTACTCAAACTTCCAAGCAATCTTCCTGCTCCTAAGCTCGTAGGCTACTAACCTTCCTTCCAAAAATCTGATGCCAAACAACTACCCAAGCATCCTATAAATATTGATTCCTAGCCACAAGTTAGCTGATGAAACAATAAATCTCTATAAACAAATATTAAATGCTAAAACATCAGTCGGCTCTCACATAGCCTTACAAAATCAATAAACTCTCAAAGATGGCCCCAACGGTCACCAAATCCACATAGAAGAATGCAACATGCTAGATCTAGGTCCCCACACATCCAATGGTCAATCCATAACATGAGGAGCATGACCCAAATTAAATGCACCAGTTGGCCAACCTGATCTATCCAAAATAATCCAGTCGGTAAGAAAGAACACTGAGCAATAGAAGAAATAATCGAGCACCAATCGACCGACCATGCTAGGCATGACCAAGGAACACAGTTATTGTTGAGTGCTAATGAAATGATGCCTTTAGTCACCAAGTGTTCTTCAGAGACCAAGCACCTTGGTAACCACATAAACTGAGCAACCAGTCTCCCAAACCAAGCAAGAACTCCACCAAACCAAGATCAAAATGAACAATCTACCTTCAAAGACAAACATATATTTTGTTGATACAAGATTGCCAAGAATCCTAGGATGCTCCTACATCATTACATATATTCATATTAACATTTTTATGAACTAAATACAATAGGTGCATAGCCTTTACTAAACAATATTACAAGTGCTAATCAAAATACAAACAGTTGGCTCCATGATTTGTCCTATTCTGCCACTTACTATCTGTGCCACTTCATCTGACTGTAGCTTCCTCATACTAACTCATATCATCATGTAATCTTAGACTTAGCATGAATACATAATTATAATCTTATCTTCAAGGGCACATGTCATAACTCTTTCATACACATGTGCATTGATGCTCTGATCACCTGGTGCTCTGCTATCTATCTAGTCTCCCATACTTAGCCATATTTATGATCTTCTTCAATATGCACTGACTCCAAAACTTCATATGACTTTTTTTCCATAATGAAAACACTATATATAGTCATATACTTGAGTATAGTCAACTTGCCAAAAATCTCCCCCTTTTTCATTAATGGCAACAAAGGAATATGGCGAAGTTACTAATTGTATCCTTATACAAAATTTTCTAATACATACTCTAACTTATTTCTCCCCTTATGTACTATACTTTTCTTTACATCATTTACAAGGCTCCATATTCTTCCTTCTACATACTATAGTCCCCCTTTGACATTAATGACAAAGGTGCTCAAAAAATGTATTCACAAGTACTTACAAAGTGAAGACATCCGGATATGCTAACTTTAGATTAGCAATCTCATTCTGCCAAAATTTCTTCAGTGTGTCTGTAGTCTGAAGATGGGTGCATAAATCATATGTTAATTTTTCCATCTTCTCCAATTTTGTACATGGACCTTGATCATATGTCACCATAGTGGCATCAATCTCCTTGATGTTCTGATTTAAGATATCTAGTAGACATTATTACACACGGTAGACATTATTACACATGTTTACATCTATAGTGGGATCTTCTACTAATTTCCTCACTTGATCTATCATAGCCTCTGCCTCCTAAATTTTATTATAGAGATCTATAGTCAACTTGTCTTGGTTCATGCAGTTTGCTATGAGTTTCCTTCCTTTGGTTGCAAATTCTTTCAGTGAAGCTTGACCAACCTTTAAAGAGTTGAGGTCAAGTGAAAAGTTTGCAGTTAGCTCATCCAATCTCTTCTTAAGATACTTCTCTTCTGCTACCTTAGCTGCCAATTCTTCTAGGTAGGAGACATTTGCCTTGAAGCTTGTTAGGATGTTGTTGACATCCTCCACTGAGTACACTTTTTGTACCTTATTCTCTGGTGGCAGTAAATTGTTCAAGATGTCTATTGACTCAACAAATAGAGGATTTTTCATTACTTGTTTTTCCTTGGCCTTCTCCATAGAAAGGAAACTAATCTTGATTAGGTCTTCTTCTCCCCAAGAGTCCAAGCTTGTAGTGTCAGGGGTCAAACTTGACAAAAATGATGCTAAAGGCATGGGAGTGATGATTGTGTTGTACATCATTTCTATCTTAATTTCCATAGGCATTTGAACCGAGGGTTCATTTGTTGCTTCCTTTTCTACCTCCTCTTCTCCTCCTTTTACCTTTTCATTTTCTTTCTCCTCTTCTTCTTCTTGACCTACTCCTTTTACCTTTTCATTTTCTTTCTCCTCTTCTTCTTCTTGACCTATTATATCTTCTATTAATACATCCTCTTGGTGCTTAGGTGAGATATCACCACATAGAATTTATGCCTCTTGTGTACTTACAAATACTTCCTAAAATTTTTCTAAGTCTTTATTAGTGGTTGCCATTGATATTTACACATTATCAATCATTATTGTGTTGTCTTCTTGAGTTGCAGTCATGGGTACAAACTTTATTTCAACTACACGCACTGTTATCGAGGGCATTGAGTCCTACGGACCTATCATAGCTAGGTGTTTTTGTGACCTCAGCTTCTTTATCTTGCTCAACAAGTGCTTGAGTGATGGGTGCAGATGAAGGTTTCATGTGATGTTCAAGGAATACTTTCTCAAAAGCTTGTTTTGTCTCCTTGGTTATCTACTCATAATCCTTGCTCATTATGTGCAATGTCCTCATCTTAGTTCTGAGGTGTGGCTTCACCAAACCTAGCAGTAGTTTTTTCTCATCAATTGAACATACTGGCAAAATGTCAAGCAATGTTTTCTCTATGATTCTGAAGGCTTCCTCTATTGCTTTTCTTTTCAAGGAATCCAAAATTTCCCAAACTTTATCTAGAATCACTCACTTTAGTTCTAGAACTATCTTCTTGAACTTGATCATATGTTTGATCAGCATCTCATGGATCTCAGACTTGTCAATTTCATGATATCTATCATAGAACTTAGATATCTAATCTAATATTCCTTCCTCTACCACTCTAGTCCTTAATACTTGAAGAATTGGTAGGAATCCCACCTCAGGAGGCGGTTTTACATTTCTAGCTCTACTTCTTGTGGTTCTTGCTAAAGGGTGGCTTGTGGAATTTTGCTTCTTCCTCTTAGGTATCTTGGGAGATGCTTCAGTGGACTCCACATCAACTATATCTCTGGGTGCAGGACTGATTTTATCTATTTTACTTTCTTCTTCCTTTTTGTCATCAATTTTCTCAATTTTTACCTTCTTCATCTTGGGATAATCTATCTTCTCTGTCTTAGCTTCCACAAAGGATGCTCTCTCAATTTTCATAGCTATTTTTGCTTCTCTACCTTTATCCAAGTCTGCTTGGGTCACACCATGGATCTTGAGTATTTCAAATGTAATTTTGGTGGCTTTTCTCTTGGTTGCAGCACTATTTAGGACTACATCTACCTGTCAGGTCTTTTGTTCATAAGTTCTCCATCTAGGCTCATTAGCATCTTTGGGCGTTGATAGTAAAACTTGTACATAAGCTTCCTAGACTTTCTCTTCCACTTCATATCCAAGTGGATGAATCCACTTGGTTCTAGGCTCAACAACCTCCATGCAAGTAATGTTAGTTTCTACCATAAAACAAATATTGTCCTTGTATTTTTCAACAATGCTTTCAGGTATCCTATACCTCATTTGCATCTTTATCCTGCAATTTTTCAACTCTAACTCCATGTAGTCTCTTAGTGTGGTCTCAACTAATGCCTTAAGGGATATTTGAGGCATTGTAGGTAAATTTTTATCTAGGTATAAGTTTGATACCTTCCCAACTATATGAAAGTACATATAGATTATCAAAGACCCAAACCTAAATATTTTGGTCTTATCATGCTTGATTTCCCTTATGTTATCCATCAACTGTGCACACAAGATCTCACACAAGTTGAATTCTCCATTATCTTTTACTATCCTCATGGCTACAAGAATAGTGGCTACAAACACACTATTAACTCTGTTAGCATGTTGAAATCTATAACCAAGAATCATAGACATCAATTTGATGTCCTCCTCAATTGGCTCAATTTTCATCCCGTGCTTATCACTCTAGGATTTGCGAGCTTCTTCAACCAATTTTCTAACATCCTTTCCAACTGGAAGAATGGTGCTTGTCTTAGATAAACCTATCATCTCATGAATGATGTCGGCTATGATTCTGACTGGTACTTCACCTATCCAAAATAGGTCATTATGGATCCTTCTCAACAAGATCTTAATCTAGTTAGACTCATAGAATTCATGCACTATAGCATACACAATAATAGGGTGGTCTTCCAGGTGGGAAGACTCATCTATGAATGTTTTATCAAGTTTCATCATTGTCTCAAGATTCGACCTAATTCTATCTAAACCAACTAGCTCCTTTTTGCAATAAACATACGCGCGTATGTCTTCTACATGCATGACGCCCATTGGGGTTCTAGAAAAGGCTCCTTCTAGGTCATCTAAGGTGGACTTGAATAGATGCTTTTTAAACACATCTTTTCTTTTCACGACATCAAAGACAATTGTTGTAGCCATGACTTACTTGTTTAATCTGCTTACAAAGTTTTCTAGGGTTTCTAGATTGTCACATCTAAATTAGGGCTTAGCAACAATCAATCTTCCTTCTTTGCTGGTAGATTCAACTGCAACACTCCACAACTCAATTGCTTGATCTTTTGTGCTCTCCAATAGCTCAACTTAGAATACAATGTGAGAATAATGAATCTCCAATGACTATAAAGCAATTTTTCCACCATAAATGCTTTTTGTGTAAGTACAGAATGTAACTATAAATTTTGTTCTTTGATTCTGCTACCAATCAGGTAGTGCATTCTTTCATACTACATCACATAGTCTCCAAATAGTTGTAGTCCAAGGTGCATACTCTGAGAGAAAGTATACCCGCCATGCAGGGGTCTAGAGCTAATCTAGCTCCCCCTAAGACCATGAAGGCCATTTAACCATAAATAAGAGGTGTGTCCATTGTGGATGCATCCTCAACTATTTCATCACCATTATCCTTCTTTTCTTCCTTCCAAATAAATCTCACATCATCTGAAGCTTGCACAAACTTCACTTCTCTTGCGTCTTCTAGTATTGAGGTTTTTGACTTTTTAGGGCTTTCTTATCTTTGCGCTCTAGTTCTGTAGAACCTAGAGATGTGTCTAGCCTTGTTACATGAGTGAAAAATTATTGGAGGCCTGATATTCCTCGACACATTCATGTGGGTTACCATACTGCACTCTCTGGTTGTGTGACCAACATAATTGCATATCTGACATGTAATGTTCTGAGAGTTTCTTACATTCTATTGAGGATGACTTCTTTGACTTTTCTAATTCTAATTTCTTTGATTTGATCTATAATTCATAGCTCTATGACCAAACTTATTGCATGAATAACAGTAACCATTAAAAGGTCTTACCTCTTTACAATTTCTTGCTATGTGACCATGCTTGTTATAGGCATAACAAGTCTTGTTTATCGGCTTGCGCTCATCCTTGGGTGGTTCAATTTTAGCTTCGGTATGATTTACTATCTTCTTAGCTTTTGTAGTTTCTTCTGATGCTTTCTTTCTTCCTCACATGTCATTGATCTGATTTTGTGCGTCATTGAACCCAATACTACCGGTGTCTCCTTTAATATTTTGTGCATACAATTATGACCTTATAAGATCCTTGCTTGTGGGAAATTTGTCAATATGGTTCTTTGCCTTAGTTAATTTAGATTCCATATGTTTCTTGATGTTCTCTAACTCCAATATTTTCATGTTTTCTTGTCTTAGTTCTTCATTTAACTACTTGTTCTCTTTGATCTGTTCTTCATAGGCTTCTTGATTGTTGACTAGTTTTTTATCCAACTCTTCAATTTGATCTTTCAAGGATGTGTTTTCCTCATTTATCTTTTTAACCATTTTTCCCAAATTACTTGTGGAATAGTCTTTCAAATATTTTCTCATTTATTTAATGACTGCATGGGAATCACTAACCTTTTCTTTTAGTTCTTCAATTTCTTTTTCAGATTTGTCAAGGTCTTCAAGAGCTGCTTCAAGATTCCTTTTTAGATGTTTCATTTCTACCTTATCCATGATCTCCTCAAGTGGTTAAAATTATCTTTAGAGGACCAGAGCTCTAATACCAATTGTTAGGATTGGTAACACTAAGAGGGGGAGGTGGGGGGGTGAATGAGTGTTAAATACTTAATTACTTTTTTGATACTTTTAAACTTAACTTAATTGCTTAGTTACTGAAATGAACATCAATGTAAAGAAGATAAGCATTCATAACACATGACACAAAATATGATTATGGGGAAACCCAAATAGGTAAAAACCCCAGTGAGAATTGACACCCACTAAGAACTGCACTAGTGTTTTATAATCCTTGTTAGAAGATCTTGCAACCCTGTTAGGAGTTGATCTTTACAATGCTTTGGTATAGTGACCTAGTCAAGGGTTAGACCCTGTTAGGAGTCTTTTACAATTAACACTGTTAGGGGTGGGGACACACTTTCCTAGAGCTGACTACTCAAGTAGTGAAGGCTACAACCTTTTGGATATTAGATACACACTATATCTTTAAGGTGAATTGGTGTAGTGACATTGTTTGTCTAATCAGTTCCTTTGGTGCGCTAACACTTTAGCATCTTTTAAAGCTCTAACACATTCTTTCTACTCTTCACATACTTCTTCTTTGCTTATGCGAACTCTATTTCTCATACCCTACTGAATTACAAGGGCTCATGTCTTATTTATATGCACATACATAATTATTTACTAGGTCATCCTTTTAACCTATTACATACAATGCTTCCAAATGAATTGGCTCAAGTGTGTTTACATATATTAATATCAACATGTCTATGACCTAAATACAATAATTTCATAGCCTTTACAAAACAATATTACAAGTGCTAATCAAAATACAAACATTCAGCTCCATGCTTTGTCCTATTCTGCTACTTACTACTTGTGCCACTTCATATGACTATAGTTTCCTCATACTAACTCATATCATCATGCACTCTTAGAATTAGAATGAATACATACTTAGAATCTTATCTTCAAGGGTACATGTCATATCTCTATAATATGCATGTGCGCTGATGCTCTGATCACCTGGTGCTCTGATATCTATCTAGTCTTCCATAATTAGCCATATTTATGATCTTCTTCAATATGCGCTGACTCCAAAACTTCATATGAATTTGTTTCCATAATGAAAATACTAGATATAGTCATATACTTTAGTATAGTCAACTTTCCAATAATTATTGTACATGTTAATATCCTAGGAGGGATCTTCCACTGATTTTGTCATAGCTGCCATCAGAGATTCAGCTTCCTGAATCTTCTTTGAAAGGTCTGAAGTAAGTTTGTCTTTATTCATATAGTCAAAAATTATTTTCCTTCAATTTTCTGCTATCTCCTTTCGCATAGCTTGACCAACCTTAAGAGAATTGAGGTCAAGTGAGAAGTTACTTATTAACTCATCCAACCTTTTCTTGCTGTATTTCTCTTCTACAATCTTGGATACTGATTCTTCTAAACTTGAGAAATTTTATTTGAAGCTTATTAGTATGGTGCTAACATCATCCACTAAATAAAAACTTGTTACTTTCTTGTCCTTTGGCATTACATTGTTCAGTATGTTGACTGATTCAACAAACAAGGGATTTATCATAACTTTTTTCTCTTTTGCTTTCTCCATGGCTAACACACTTATCTTTATTAAATATTCTTCTCACCAAGAGTCTAGAATGATTGTATCAGGGGTCAAACTTGACAACAATGAGACTGATGGCTTAGGGGTAAGGATTGAGCTTTGATTTACTTCCATAATCTCAGTCTTTACCTTCACTAGGATATCCATAGAAGGTTCTTCTTTATGTTCATCTTCCTTCTCACTTACAAGTTCATCTTCCTTCTCACTTTCTTGTCCAGTCAAGTCTTCAACTTGGACTTTTTCTTGCTGCTTAGGTGATTCTTCACCACATAGAATCTTAGCCTCTTTAGTACTTACAAAGGCCTCTTCAAACTTGTCCAGTTCATTGTCTATTGCCACCATTGATATTTCAACATTATCAATCATAATAGTGTCATCCTTAGCTTTAGGCATGGGCACAAACTCCATTTCTTTAGTAGGTGTTGTCACTATGGGCGCATAATCTTGTGGACCTATCATAGGTGCATCAGGGATCTTAACTACTTTTTCTTTCTCATAGGGAACTTGGGTTGCAGACGCAGAGGGAGGATGCATGTTTCTTTCCAAAAATACCTTTTCAAATGCCTTCTCAGTCTCCTTTGCAACCAACTCATAATCCTTGTTCATAATTTGTAAAGTTCTTCATTTTGTTCTTAGGTGAGGTTTCACCAAATCTAGCAACAGTGATTTATTTTCTAATGAACAGATAGGAAGGTTGTCATCCAATGTCTTTTCCCTTATCCTAAAATCTTCTTCAATGGCTTGTCTCTTTAAAGAATCCAGAATGTTCCAAACATTATCAGAAATGACTATCTTAAGTTCCAAAATTATCTTCTTGAATTTAATTATGTGCTTTATGATCATAGAGTGAATCTTTGATTTGTCAATCTAATGATATTAACTATACTATTGTATATGACTTAATATAGTGTTTTCATTATGGAAACAAAGTCATATAGAGTTTTGGAGTCAGCGCACATCCTTAGAAGATCAAAAATTGGCTAAGTACAAAAGAATCAATAGCTAGCAGTGCCCCAGTAGTTCAGAGAATCAGCACATGTGCATATGACCAAGTTATGGTATGTGCCCTAGAAGATAAGATGGTAAGAGTGTATTCATGCACAGTCTATGATTGCATGATTAGATATGCAAGTGTGATGAAGTTACAAATAGTTGAAGTTACACAGCCAGTGAATGCCAGAACAAAAAAGTGTCTACAACTGACTGATGGTAAATTGATTAGCGACTATAATATTGTTGTGTAAGGGCTATGTGCCTATTGTAATTAGGTTGTATACATATAATTATGTTTTTTTGTAAACATGCTTGAGCCAATTCAATTGGAAGCATTATATGTAATTGGTTAAAGGGCTGACTTAGTTAATTGTTTTGTATGCGCATATAAATATTAGATGTGTCATTGTAATTCACTATGAATGTGGATATAGAGTTAAGATAAGTAGAGAAGAAGTGTATGAAGAGTTAATAAGATGTATTAGATATTTTCAAGAGGTCAAAGCATCAGCACATGAAAGGAACTAATCAAACAAGCAGTGTCATAGTGCCAGTTCATCCAACAGATATAGTGTGTATTTGAGATCAGAAGGTTGTAGCCTGCACCACTTGAGTAGTGAGATCTAGGATAGTGTGTACCCACCCCTAATACGGTTATTGTAAAAGACTCCTAACAGGGTTCGAACCTTGACTGGGTAACTTTACTAAATACATTGTAAAGAAACTCCTAACAGGGTTAAGCATCTTCTAACAAGGATCATAAAACACTAGTACAAATTATTAGTGGGTGTCAATTCCCACTGGGGTTTTTACCTATTTGGGTTTTCTCATAACCACATTGGTGTTATGTGTTGAGTTCATGTTTCTTATGTATGTTAATTTTCATTTCAGTACTTAAGCATTCATGATAAGTTTAAGAGTTAAATAAAAGATTGAATTAAGTGAACACTGATTCACCCCCCCTCTCAATGTTCCCATTCCTAACAGACTCTAGATCAATAGTAGGTGTAGGCACAAAGATGTTTTCTTCTATATTTTTCTCCTTTTCCTTAGGATCATTAGATTTCTCTATTTTGACATCAGAAGAGGGTACGCTCTCAAGTTGCATTACAATCTCAGCTTCCCTAGCTTTATCCAAGTCTTCTTGTGTAACACCATGGATTTTTAGAATGTCTTAATTTATCCTTGATGCTTTTCTTTTTGTTACTACACTATATAAGATAGAGTCTACTTGTCTTGTCTTCTCTTCATAAGTACCCTATCTTGGTTCATAATTGGGATCCTTAGGCACTGATAAGAGGACTTGTGCATAAGATTCCAAAATGTGTTCCTCAACTTCATAACCAAGTGGATGGATACACTTAGTCCTAGGCTCAACTGCTTCCATGAAAGTGATGTCTATCTCCACCATGAAACAAATGTTGTCCTTATACTTCTCCACAATACTCTTAGGTATCCTATACCTTCTCTGCATCTTGATTCTAAATGTTTTGATTTCCAAATCCATGAAGTCTTTCAAGGTGCTTTTTGATGTTTCCTTGAATGAGATTTGTGGCAATGTAGGTAGGGTCATATCAAGATAAAGATCTGATACTTTACCGACAATGTGAAAGTACATGTAAATGATTAGTGAACCAAATCTGAACACTTATCTTTTGTCTTTCTTGATAGCCCTTATCTTATCCAACAACTGTGTGTGCAAGATCTCATAGAGATTGAACTCTCCATTTTCCTTCACTATTCTTATGGCTGCTAGAATAGTTTCTGTGGATACACTATTAACTCTATTAGCATGTTGGAACTTATAACCTAGAATCATAGCCATGAGTTTTATATCATTTTCCTCAATAGGTTCAATTGTCATGCTACACTTATCACTCTGGGATTTACAAGCCTACTCAACTTGTTTTCTCACATCCTTACCATTAGGAAGAATGGCATCTATCTTAGGAAGTCCATAAATCTCATAAATGAGATTTGATCTAATACAAAATGGAAGTTCTCCAATCCAAAATAGGTCATCATGTATTCTACTTAGTAGGATCTTAATCCATTCAAATTCATAGAACTCATATGCAGTCACATACTCTATGATAGGGTTTTTCTCTAAGTGCACAAACTCATTCTTGAATGTCATGTCTGGATTTACCATTGTTTCAATGAATGACCTTATTCTATCCAATCCTATAGGTTCCTTCTTGCAATATATGTTTGTGCGAATATCTTCTACGTGCATCACTCCCATTAGAGTTCTAGAAAATGCTCCTTCTAGGTCATCTAAGACTGACTTAAAAGGATGCTTCTTAAATATATATCACTTCCTCTTTGTAACATCAAATACAACTGGAGTGGCTATTCCTTACTTGATCAATACTTAAATAAGTTTCCAAAAGGTTTCTAAACCATCACGACCAAACTAGGGTTCCACAACAATTTTCACGCTTATTCACTAATAAACCAACTGCAACCTTTCAATACTAACTACTTGATCTTCTATTCTCTCCAAAGACTTGAACTTGAATGCAAAAGTGAGGATAATGGATCTCTGATGACTATAAAAATAACTTTCTACAATTAATGCTTGCCATGATAATACAGAATGTAACAGAGAATTCTAATCTTTGTTTCAGCTAACAGTCAGGCTATGCAATCTTTCATACAACATCAACTAGTATCCAAACAATTATTACCAAAGGTGCATACTTTGAGGGTGAGTATACCAACCGCGTAGGGGTCTAGAGCTAATCTAGCACCCCCTATGACCATGAGGGTCATTCATCCAGAATTAGAAGGTGCATCCACTGAGGATGCATCTACTACTATGGCACTAACATTATCTTCCTTTTCTTCTATCCAAATCTGGCTCGCATCTTCTATAGCTTTCACAAACTTGACTTCTCCAGATTCATCCAAAATTGATCCTTGAGACTTATTAGGACTTTCTTGTCTTTGCGCTTGTGATTTGAAAAACTTTTAGATGTGTCTAACCTTGTTACAAGAGTGACAAATAATTGGAGGCCTTATATTCCTTGGTGCATTGATGTGAGTTACGATACTGCATTGTCTAGTTGTGTGTCCATTATAATTACATATCTGAAATGTAATATTCAGAGGACTTCTAACACTTTGCTGAGGTTGATTTCTTTGATTGTGCTAAGTCTGATTTCTTTGATTTGATCTACAATTCATAGCTCTATGACCAAACTTATTGCATGAATAACAATAACCATTGAAAGGTCTTACCTCTTTACAATATCTTTCTATATGTCCATGCTTGTTACATGCATAAAAAGTTTGATTTACTGGCTTGCATTCATCTTTAGATGGCTCAACTTTATCTTTAGTATGATTTTCAGTCTTCTTAGCTTCTGTAGATTCTTCTGGTGCTTTCATTCTTTCTCTCATATCATTGATTTGATTTTGTGCTTCATTGAATCCAATACCATTGGTATCTCCTCTAATATTTTGTGCATAAAGCTATGAATCTATTAGATCAGTACTTGTGTGTAATTTGTCAATATGGTTCTTTTCTTATGTCAATTCAAATTCCATCTGTTTCTTGATGTTTTCTAACTCCAAGATTTTTAGATTGGCTTGCATGAGTTCTTCATCCAATTACTTGTTTTCTTTGATATGTTCTTCATAGGCTTCTTGATTATTAGTTAACTTTTCATCCAACTCTTGAATCTGATCCTTCAGAGACATGTTTTCTTCATTCAACTTTTTGACCTTTTTTCCCAGATCCTCATTTGAAAAATCCTTGAAATCTTTTATAAGTTTCTTGATGAATACTTGTGCACCACTAAACTTCAATTTCAGTTCTTCAATTTCTTTTTCAGATCTATTAAGATCTTCAAGAGCTGCTTCAAGATTTTTCTTTAGATGTTTCACTTCTCTTGTATCCATGATCTCCTCAAGTGGTTAAACTTATCTTCAAAGGACCAAAGCTTTGATACCAATTTTTAGGAATGGGAACACTAAGAGGGGGGTGGGGGGGTGAATCAGTGTTCTACAATTAATTTTTTGATATCTTGAAACTTAACTCAATTACTTAAATACTAAATTGAATAAAAAAGAAAATGAAGTAAACAACCATAACACATAACACTAGATATGATTACAGGGAAACCTTGGACAAAGGGAAAAACCTAGTGGGAATTAATACCCACTAATAATTGTACTTTATATTATGAACCTATTAATGTTCCTTTGCCCTGTTAGGAGCAGTCATTACAATGCTTTGGTACAATGACCTAGTCAAAGGTCAGACCCTGCTAGGAGTCTTGAAGTAACAAACCATGTTTGGGGTGGAAGGCTCACTAATAGGGCTCACTTCTCAATGAGGAAGGTTACAACCTCCTGGATATCAAATACACACTATATCTACAAGGGTGAACTGCTACTATGACACTACTTGTTTGATCAGTTCCTTTTGTGAGCTAATTTTTTAACCTCTTTTAAAGCTCTATATCATTCTTACTACTCTTAACACATAATTAACATAATTCTTCTCTTATGTTACATCTACTATCAACTCTACATTACAACAACATGCTTAAATACAAAAGTGTGTGTCTTATATATAGGCGCAACCAAAACTATTTACTAAGTCGGCCTATAACCTATTACATACAATGCTTCCAAATGAATTGGCTCAAGCATGTTTACATACATTGATATTAACATGTTTACAACACATTTACAATAGGTTCATATCCTTAACAAAATAAAATAATACTCCCTAATCAAAATCTTTCCTATCGGCTGCATACTGTATTCTTCTCTGTCGCTTACTGTCTGTGTCACTTCAACTCACTGTAACTTCTTCATACTGACACATCTAACCATGCATGCTTAACCATAGCTTACTAACATACTCCAAAGCTTATCTTGAAGGGCACATACCAAAACTTGATCATACGCATGTGCGTTGATGCTCTTATCATCAGGTGCTTCACTGATTGCTCTGTCTTCCATACTTAGCCAAATTCTAATCTTCTAAGTTATTGCGTTGACACCAAAACTTCATATGAATTTGTTTCCATAATTATAATAGTAAACTTAGTCATATACACTAGTATAGTTAACTTTCCAACAGATACAAATGTAAGGATACAAAATTAAATATGTATTTATAAATAAATGGTATAAATTAGGATATACAAAATGTGGGCTCTTAATATTTGCAAATCAGCCCCATGGGCACTTTTATATTTCAAAATTTGCATCTAATATGCATGATGAAGCTCATTATTGTTTATATATACAAAATTTTGCATCCAAATATACACATTACATTTGATTGTTATTTTTATATACAAAATTTGGCATCTAAATATGCACATTACAGTTGATTTTTTTTTATATACAAAATTTGGCATCTAAATATGCACATTATAGTTCATATGCACATAGAATCATATACAAATTGTCAAAATCATTCTACCATATAGTATAATCATTCACCTTTATGGCCCAAAATGAATCAAGTGAACCTTCTGGATCAACTCTAATCCTTATTGTGTCAAGTATTGCCTCGTGGTTAGATTCACAAAGTTTCCACAAAATCTTGTTAAGAGGTCTACTACGATATTTAATTAATTGAATATTTTTTGCAACAACAAGGTTAGAATAATGAATAACATGTCTATGTATCTAAAATTCCTCAAACAACTAGGTGTTAGAATTCTTGATAGGGTACCTTCATTTTATTATAAAAATAAGTTAATGCCAATATCAATTCAAAGTGTAATAAATTAAGTTTAAGAGGTCTCAATACAGCTTGACACAACAATGCTACATCTTCTAATCCATGTGTTTGTCACAAAATAGAACCTATTGGGTAATCAATACTCTCTCCATCATTGACTGTAGTTGTCAATTTCTTTTTAGCCTCAATACAAAAACACAAAAAGTAATATGTTCCTTCTTCATTGTCCTCATCTGCAATGACTGCATATAAATGACCTTCACTTAGTAGAAGGACATAATATACCAAAATAAACATAAACAACTAATTAAATTGACCTTAAAATGCATACAAGATGAGAAAAGAATTCACTAAGTAATAAATTGATAAATCATCTGGTTCAAATAGGTCAGATACATGGTCAAAATCCACTGATGCTTCCATCTAGTTTAGTTGTATTTCTTGAGGAAGTTGATATGTATCTAGGGTTTATAAAGGCCTGTAAGACCATTGGTCAACCCACTCTTTCGATTCACATTCATCCCACAAAAATTGCATACATGAAGATAAAAAAAAAGTATGCAATCTATCTAGTATAAATAGCTAATGATGTTTCATTTGAACTTCAAAATGAATGTATGTCATTTGATCCTATAAGTGTACAACAATCTAAATAGTTTGAAATGTTAGATTCATGTACAAACCAAAAAAAATGGAAACAATAGACTTACCTGCATTACTTGGTCCCATCGTAGAATTATACCATTGCACAATTTTTTCTCCATCTATTAATACTGCACAACCTTTACACTTAAATTCCTCTCTGGTAAGAGCTCTTTTCAGACATGCTTCTGCACCATCATGCTCTCCCTTTCCATGACACACCTTAGTGAAATTCCAAAAATGTTTCATACCACTTGTCACATGCATCCTATTCAACCAGTAGAACATCCTTGCATTCTTGAATTCTGAGGTGCAATTATCTAACCATATTAAGTTGTTGCAAGGGAGATCAAGAAAGGGGCAAAAGGCACATCCAAATCACCAACCTCCTTGTAGAAACATCACAAGGAAGAAATAACACAAGCAGGGAGAGAGAGAATGTAGATAATTCATATATTATTCATCAATGACTTGATACATGCCAGGCTATAAGGCCTTCCCAGTTATGGCCAAATATAATCAAATTCCAATTACAACAATCCTCCAACATGCGAGGATTCAACTTTCAGAACCTCTCTTCTATCTTCTAAAACTTATGATACCTACAACTACAACACACTACTTTATTTATACAAGAGGCTACCAAAACAACTCGGCCTTCAAATCCAACATTGGAGAAGGGAACAAATGGATCTAGGTCCACACACTTCCTAATGATCGATACAACCATTAACTTCACGACCAAAATTAAATGCATGAATCAAACTCAATAGAAATCCAAAATAAACCACTCGATGATAAAGATTACCTAGTAATAGTAAATTAACTCAGAGAGCTAACTGATTCAACTAGGTGAACAAAGGAACTGAGTAGCAACTGAGCCCTATCGGTGGAAATATGAATACATCATCAAGAGCCCAAAAGAAGATACTGAGCACAACTAACTACTCTAACTTGTTTTTGGTGATACATGATTGCTAAGAACCTGAGATGTTCTTGCATCATACTGCTTAGGTTGTACCTACTACATCATACAATTGTAACAAGTTCCTTAGAATCCACCTCTGCTATAACTACCTTGGTAGTTACTACCTCTTCCTCTAGAATAACTTTCACCTTTCCACTTGGTCTTTCCCTTATCTTGATTTTTTTGTCTTGATTAGATCTATTATTTTCACCATAAGATCTACCTCTTTCTCTCATAAATCTACCACCTCTTCCTCTTTGTCTTTTTTCATGTCTTTTATTCAATTTCTCCTCATCTTTTAAGAAAAACTAATAAGCTTCTTCAATACTTTCCAACATGACCAAACTGATTTTCTCTTAAATAGAAACTCTTAACCCATTTAGGTACCTAGAAATTCTTTCTACCTCATCCTAAATATGTCTAGATCTGATGTCTAATCTAGTAATCACATGGTAAGAACCTTCCTTTCAATTTATTCACCATCTTATTCCATGCCTTGATTTTTTCTTTTCCTTTCCTCTTTCTATCCAATTGTAGATTCTCCCACCATAAGAATGCATGAATTTTCAATTTTGAACTTACAATTTTCACCTTATTTTCCTTAGGAATATTTTCATATTCAAAATACTTCTCCACCTTGGTTATCCAATCTATCAACTCACACAAATCCATCCTACCACTATACTCAGAAGGATTGAAATGTGGTGTAAACTTCAATTTTTTCAATTCCTTCAAAAGTATTTCCTCACCTTGATCCATCATAGGTACAGGTTCTACTTCACCTTGTTCATATTTGAATTCTTCATCACTAACATCCTCAAGATGTCTTCCTTGGCACTGGGCTGTCTCAACAACTTCTTATCTAGAAGAAATTTGTCTTAGCATGTCAGCTAAGGCTAGATATGCATCTCACCTCCCATGAACCATCTTGAAACCCTATGCAATTTTAGGTTATATCACAATCTATCACCCCACAACAAATACCAACTAGGGATTACAAGAAGGAACCGTAGACCAAAGACCTAAATTTGCAAATTTAGATCATGATCTAACCTCGCTCTGATACCACCTGACACAAGGAACTATGGGGAAGAGGGTGAAAGGCATGTCCAAATCACCAACCTCCTTGCAAAAACATCACAAAAAAATAATAACACAAGCAGGGAGAGAGAGAATGTAGATACTTCATATATTATTCATCAATGACTTTATACATGTCGGCCTATAAGGCCTTCCCAATTATGAAAAAATATAATCAAAATTCAATCACAATATGTTGGAATGGAGAGATAAGATATTGAGAGGGGAGGGGTGAGTCAGTGCCCTCAAAAACTTTCAACTTCAAACTTAATCAGCAAACAGTAGTAAACTAGTCTATCCAACTGAATCTATTGTATGCATAATTCATTCAGTTAACTTGTAAATGTAAATTGCATGAAAAAAAAAAACAATTCAATCACATAGCACAAATATTTTGGTTACGCAGAAACCCTTGTGAGAAGGTAAAAAATGCAGTGGGGATGACACCCACAAATTCTTCACTACTGCAGATAATAAAGTATGTCGGTTAAGGCTACAAGTTGTGATCACTTCTGATGATCTTACCCTATTAGGAGTAACAATAAGATTGACTAGATCTACCTAGTTAAATGATTTCAATAACACTACTTGAGTGTGTACTCAATTAAGAGATTTACAACAAGGTTGTTAGGTCTACTTTGTTAAGAGATTTCTCCAACTCTGTTACAATGATTAGAGAATAATAGAAAGTATTTGTAATTGAAAACTTATGCTTGTCTGAAATAGATCTATGAAACATCAATATATATCACCTTAATGTACTACTCAGTAGCCTTGACTAAATATCTCTGAATAAAACTGAATATCTCTGAATGCTACTCAACCTTGTCTAAATACTGATGTCTTGAAATGACAACTTGCTTCAAGATCTCCTTCTTGTCCTTCACATTCATATATCAAAACATATCAATAATTATGCCAAAATGTCATGAAATACAAATATATAACATACTGCTATGATTTCCATCACCGCTTAACCTTCATGACCTAATTAGGTTTACATCATCTTAGGAAAATAACCTAAGATCTATGGTTTACAAAAATAACCTAGATCTAACAATTGCATAGAGATCATCATCACATTTAATGATTACATCTATAATAAATGATCCTTGATCTTGGTAAAATGTTTTGTGATGTTGTTATAACTGTTTGCATAGATAAATGTGTCAAAACTAATTACTATGTCATTTATGTTACTAGTAGTGGTTGTCATTGCACCAAAAGATTGATCTGTTAATGCCTGATACAACCACTAGACTTATAGAAGACACAGGAGGTGATTAAACCATGTCACCAATCCTGAGGGGAGCACTAACCATTTTTCCAACAATCTCCCCCTCAGTGTTATCCGAGGGGATTCAAGCCTGTGACCAAGCTTTGATACCACTTGTTACAAGTAGTGGTTGTCATTGTACCAAAAGATTGACCTATTAATTCCTGATACAACCACTAGACTTATAGAAGACATAGGAGGTGATTAAGCCATGTCACGTATCCCGAGGGGAGAGCTGACCATTTTTCCAACAATTTCTTGGATTTCTTGGTAAACACTATCAACACTATTCGGTGAATACACTGGTGCTCAGTGTCCAGTCTGCTCAGTATTTACTAACACTTGGTATTGGTATACACTAATGCTTGGTAAAGCTTCTCTGGTGCTCAGTTAAAATTGTATCATTTTAGTTCTCGGTACTGCCTTGTGACTACTCGGTATGAAGGCTTATATAGTTAACTGGCTAGCATAGATAGCATTTAGTTCTTCCTTTTACCAACTAAATAGCATAGGTAACCAAGTGATATTCTTTGATACTAATGACAATACTTAATGCTCAAACAGAGATAACAATCTCCCCCTTTGGCATTAGTATCAAAAACTGTAATGTATATAGACCTGATATCTAAAAAAATGTTCTAACTTCTCCACATATACATAGATAACTTTTCTATCAAAATTTTCTCCCCCTCATTGCATGCTCCCGATATATGTGTAGTACACTTATGATATAATTAAAAAAATTGGCATAGACATTATGTTTTCCCCCTTTTTGATAATAATGCCAAACTCAAAACTTTTGTACTTACAATTTATCAAATATCTACTAGTGGGTTTTTTTCAAAGAATCTAAGAGGTTCACCCATTCCTCTTTCAAGTTGGTTAGAGAAATGTGCTCAAGACTAACTTGTGCATGCATGTCAAATATATTTTCCAACACAAAAATTTCTAGTGTTGCAACTAAAGCTTGTGCTTTGACTATATGCTTCTAAAATATTTTAAGATGGGGAAGCAACTCTGTTTGTAGCTCAGTGACTTGGTCACTTATCCTATCCTCTTGCTTCCTCAAATCTTCTCTTAACCACCTAAGTTATTGCACTTTGAGTATGTTCTTCTGAAAATAATTTGGCTCGGTTAATGTTTCTTGTGTACTAGCTTGGATTTTAGTATCTAGCTGTTTTATCTTGTCACTGACCTCAGAAGTGAAGTTCTCCATAGTGAAAAGCTTTACCAACATTTGAATAATTATCTTAGTAATAGATTGAATTTCGGTTATTACCTTAGATAAATTTACCTTATTTATTGCCACTTCCTGGCTGGTTTTCTCTGCTAGCTTGTTCTGTATTTTGGATTCTGCCCTTTCTTAAATTCTCTTTTTTGCTTTGGTTTCTAGGGCATTGACTTCTTGTGCAAGTGTAGAAATTTGGTCAATAATTGGTGTATCTTCATTGATTTGTACCTCAGGCACAACCTATTGTAAGATGTCTCTTACATTCTCTAAAATTTCCTTACTCTTGCATTCCTTTCTCAACTTCTCCTAAGCTACTTTCCTTGTACAAAGCTCCCCATATTTTCTCAGTTCTTCGGGATCTAGGGTCATCGGGTCACATTTTGGTATAAAATGACTTCATCAAGTGTGATTGGCCCTTTTCCATGCTTCTTCTTCTTCTTCTTCAGCTCTTGAGGTGAGCTCTTAACAAATGGAACAAGTGCTTTGTCCACAACATTCTGTGTTTCATGCCCAGTTGACATTATCTTCCTCTTTCTGCTCCTTACTAACATGGGTGTCAGTTGACTAAGATAGAGCCTCTAATGTATTGTCAGGTGGGGTTGCCTCAGTTCCCATAGGGTCATCTTCTCCCTATGTTTTTTCCTCTTTTGCCTCAAGCTCATTTATCTTTGTAGGTGTATTAGTTCCTTGATCCCCTGATGTATCCATTAGTTTCTTGGGGATTGAGCCTTCAGGTTTCTCCTTAGAGACTATTTCAACTACTTCCATCAGGATAGGAATTTCACTTGATAAATATTTTATAGATAGCTCGGTAAGTGTACCTTCATCTTGTGTTTGTGATCTAGTAATAGTAACATCTTCATCAACATCTCTATCATCAGGATCACCATTTGTGATGTCCTCAATGAGTACATCAAGTGCAGTGTTGTCTATGATTTGGATCTTAGCTAGATCCAGTGCATCTTGTGTGAAGTTCAACTCCTCAGAGGCATCTATAGTATCAGGTACCTTGATATCTGATATATCTATCTTATCTTGTTTCAGTGCCAGGTCTGCATCATCAATATGAAGTCCCTTCGCTTATGTTTTTAGCTTCTTCTGAGAAATTTTGCCTAATGCAATCTTTTTAGTTTTCTCTCAGGCTGTAACTATTGAAGTCCAGATGAGTTGACTATTCTCATCTATGTCTACCATATTTTTATCAACTATCTGTAGTGCCCGGTTCATCACTCTAAACCTCTTTGCATATTTTCTCATGTATTCCTCAATTTTAGGTACAATCAATTGAGGTATTTCCAAAGCTAGGGATTGTTCCCTGATTCTTTTCTCAGTATCCAAGGCATAGGACCATTTTTGTGCAATTCATTCTTCTAGTTCCTTAGGTAGATGTTTAGAAAATTCAATGGGAACTTGTTTGAATCAAATCATCATCTGGATGATTGCCTCCTCAATTTTATTCTGATCCTTGGTTGATAGGTGCTCAAACCGACTAATTTGAGATTCACTAAGTTCACTATTCTCAATTATATCTTCTGCTACTTCATCAATTGATCTACTCTTATTACTAACAACTTTAAATTGATTATTATGATCTTCTTCATCATCTAAATCATCCTTACCCCTAATCAACTTTCCTCTTTTTCTTGGGGCAACAATAGTAGATTTATTACCTCTTTTTGTGTATATTTTGGTCGGTACTACTTCCTTTGGTCTTAAAATCTTGACAACTCCTTTCTTCAATGGAGGTGAGGCTACAGTTGTAGACCTTGTGTGTGCCCTTGTTTTCACATATAAATGCTTCTTCTTTGGAGTTGGTGAAGGGGAAACTTGTGTAGAGTCTGTTGGAAATTGCAATTGAAACAATTTTTGTATTGTCATTGATGTCAAACCTTAACTGGTAAGACTGTTGCTACTTAGGAAAGTACTATATCTATGGTGAGAAGGGAAAGAAAGGTTGGTAACAATAGCACCTAAGGAAAGCTTGAGTTATCTTGATACTAAAAAGTGTACTTGATTATGTTGCACAATGATGAGACAATGTATTGTTTATCTTAGTAAGATTGAAGACTAAACTAGTAGGCTTAACTAAGCAAAAATAAACAAATCATGTTTAAGCTAAGTTATGACAGAGTCGACCGAGTTAGTGGATGCCAAGAAAAAATCTAGTGTCGATCGAGTATCAGTAAATTGCTGAGGGAGATAGTATTTGCTGAGGAAATAGTTTTAGTAGTGACCGAGCGTTTTACATGGAGATCAAGTGGATGATCACAATATTGACTAAGCATCACCAATTTTATATTTGAAGAGAATTCAGATTTGGAGCCAACATTGTTGAATTCTTGGATTATATAAAATGTGTTGAGTTTATTTATTGATTGTATGGAAGCTTTTAATGCTTTTAAAAATATTTTAATGTAAATCTTTATGAAATTTGAGATGATTCTAGAAGAGGAGATGAAGAACATGAAGTGAGTAGATTCAATGTATTTGACCTAACCCTAAGATCTACTAAGGAGATTATGCGGCAAAAGAAAAGTTAACCTAACAGAGGAAAGTATTAAGGGAACCAAATCATTAGGTATGTGTATGCATGGGTGAAGTAGATGATGGAAGAACAGTAAAGTTTTATTGACTGTATAAGTGAAAAGGCTGAAGAAAAATGTGGTGATTTCTTGAAGGAAAGTTCTGAGCAGATTAGAAGTGAAGATGGCAAAGTTTCAAAGTCAATAAAACAACATTTGTGTATGGAATTGGATCTGATATTTGCAAAGTGAGTTGTATGTTTTTAGATCAATACTACTACTACTTTCTAACCATTGTAATAGTCAAAATCCTTTTAACAGAGGTTGACCTAACAGTCATATGTTAAATCCTTTGAACAAGGTTGCATTTTAATGGAGTGTATGTAAGTCCTTTGACTAGGCTCACTTTTAACAAGGTGATTCAAATCCTTTAACCGGGTCACACTTGATAGTGTGTATTGTAACCTTTGATAGGGTTGGCTTCTAACCAAGCTCACTTTAGAAGAGTGAAAATAATAGTAGCATGTTATAAAGTGGTTTTTCCCATATTGGGTTTCCACTATAAATCTTGGTGTCAATACTTGTGTGAATATTTTGGTTTGAACGTTTCTGTGTTTTACAAGTTAGTTACAGCTGGGTAGTGGACTACAGTGTTATATGTTTCTATTATTGAATCAGTGATGATCAAGTTTTCTTTGGTTGCTTGATCTGATTTAAAGAAAAGTTTTTGAAGTTATATTATACATCAGGACCTGAGAACAACTAATTCATCCCCCCTCTCTATTGTTCTAAATCATATTAACAATTGGTATCAGAGCTGTGTTGCTTATTGGTGTTTACAGAAAGTAAGTTTAAAAGGAATTGAAGAAAATGATCAAGATGTATAAGAAAGAGGTACAGAAGCTGAATAAGGAAAACTTCCCTGCATGGAAAATCTTGATGAAGCTACATCTGGCTGGTATTGGTTATTTTACAAAGTACTACATAAAGCATGACTATGTCACACGCATTGCACCTTTGACTTCCGAGGAAATGAGAGCCAAGCAAGAACACAATCAGGCAATGCTAGAAATTGCATCTGCCCTAAGCTATCTAGAATTTGAGGACATTAAGCATTGCACAACTACTAAAGATATGTGGGACACTCTTGTAAAGATCTATGGTTGTGATCTATATGTACTGAAAGCTAAAGCCGAGAGTCTCAGAGGTAAGCTTGATGAAATGAGAATGAACGAAGATGAAAACATTGCACAATATTATGGTAGACTAAAAGACATTGTGAATGCTATTAGAGGAGCAAATGGGACTATTGATGATGAGACCATAATTGGAAAAGTGTTAAGAACACTGCATCCTATATATGCTATTAATATCTTAGCTATTCAGGAATCTAGTTGTAACTCTGCAAATGTGCTTACTTTGGAAGGTTTGATTGGCAAGCTGACTGCTTTTGAACTATCTAATTATGATAATTTCACTATTGGTAGTATTGGAAATGTTGAATCTACTTTCAAGTCACAGTTAGTCCTGAACAAGCCTAAGAAGGAAAAAGAAAGATGCATCAGTGAAAGAGAAAGTGAAAGTGAAGATGACAGTGACACTTCTGATGAAGATCTTGAAGATCTAGAAGCTCTTATGGCTAGAAGACTGAGAAGAGGAAAATGAAAATACAAAGGTAAACTCCCTATTATATGTTTTGCATGTAACAAGGTCGGTCATATAGCTGCTAGATGTCCTGATAGGAAGGATAAAGATGAAGAAAGAAATAGTAGACACAAAGACAGAAGAGATGACAAAGGCTACTGAAGGTACAAAGACTACAAAGGAAAAGGTAAGAAATCCTATTACATTTCTAAAGAAGTGACTGACACTGATAGTGATGATTTTAAAATTGAGGTAGTCTATCTTGCAATGAAAGATGAATCTGATGAGGATGAGAAAATTGCATTGATTTCCTATGTGAACAAGAATGATAAATGGATTATTGATAGTGGTTGTTCACATCACATGATTGGTGACAAGAGTAAGTTTGAGACCCTACATCATTATAAAGGTAAAAGTGTAACATTTGGTAATGATGCACCATGTCCTGTTAGAGGAAAAGGATTGATTAAACTGACTGATAATATCTCTTGTGAAAATGCTTATTGGGTTGAAGGAATGAATTATAATTTGTTAAGTGCTGCTTAGCTCAATAGAACTGGTTACCGAGTGGAATTTCTTCACAAGAAAGATAAGATATTTGATGCTACTGGTGAATTGATTGGAAGTGGCAAGTAGACTAGAGGTAATTTGTTCTATCTTGACCTATCTGAAGAAATATGTATGTTTTCACAACTTGGTGACATTTGGTTATGGCATAAGAGGCTATGTCATGTTAACTTTGACAATCTGGTAGAGATAAGTAAGAAGAAGAAAGTAAGAGGCCTACCTAGATTAAAGAAACCTAAGAATGTGATGTGCAAAGAATGTCAGTTAGGAAAAATGACTAAGTCAAGTTTCAAGAGAAAATCCTTTACTTCTAAACACATTTTAGATTTGGTTCATACTAACCTTTGTGGACCTATGGGTCTACAAAGTTACTGTGGTGCTAGATATTTTATCCTGTTTGTTGATGATCATACCAGGATGATGCATGTAATGTTTCTAAAGGAAAAATTTGATGCTTTTCAATTTTTCAAGTGGTATTTGGCTAAGGTTGAGAAGGAGATAGGTAGGAACCTGAAATGTCTTAGATCTGACCATGGTGGAGAATTTACATCAACTGAATTTAATCTATTTTGCAATGATAGAGGAATCAAAAGATAGATGTCTACACTTAGGACACCTCCATAGAATGGAATAGTAGAAAGAAGAAATAGATCTATTTTGGATTGTGCTAGGACACTATTGATTGAAAATAATGTGGCATAAAAATACTACAAAGAAGCTATAAGTACAGCTATTTACACTCTTAACCGGGTACAGATCAAGAAAGGTACAAATCTGACACCCTATGAATTAGGGTATGGGCATGCACCGAGTGTTAAATACTTTAGAATCTTTGGAAGCAAGTGTTACATATTGAAAGACAATAGGAATGGAAAGTTTGATGCTAAAAGTGATGAAGGTATATTCCTAGGCTACTACACAAAAAGTAAAGCTTATAAGTGTTTGAACTCTAACACTAACAAAATTGTGGTAAGTGTGAATGTGAAAATTGATGACTATGTAGAAAGAAATGAGGCTGATAGAAAAAGAGAACTAGAAGATTACAGATCTTTTGTGTACATGGAGGAAATAGAAGAGGCAGGTAATAGACCTACACCTCATGCTGAGTCTTGGGCAAGCAATGCCAAGTGACAGACAAATGATGCTGAGCGTCAGGAAAATAGTGCCGAGAGAGAGCAAGAACATGACGAGCTACAAGATAATGCTACCAAGTATCAAGAAGAAGTTGTCGAGCATTCAGAAGCTGAATTTGACAATCTTGTTGGGGAAGCTGATGAAATAGAAGAGAAAAATGTTGAACCTATTTTGGAAAAATATGTAAGAAGACATCACAAGCCTAAATAGATAATTGGAGATAGAGACACTGGAATTCAGACTAGAAGCAAGACAAAAGATCCAAAATGCTTACTATGTGAATTTGAACCTAAGATAACTAAAGAGGCATTAGAAAATGAAGACTGGATAAAAGCAATGAATAAAGAGATTGACCAGATTGAGAAAAATGAAACCTAGACTCAAGTGTCGAGACCTACAGATAAGAATGTTATAGGAACAAAGTGGGTGTTTCGAAACAAGCTGAATGAAAAAGGTGAAATCACTAGGAAAAAAGCTAGGCTGGTGTGCAAAGGCTACACACAAGAAGGAATAGATTATGGGGAGACATTTTCCCCTATAGCTAGATTGGAAGGAGTAAGAACTCTTCTTGCATATGTTGCTTATAAAGATTTCAAGGTATATCAAAAGGATGTCAAGTCTGCATTTTTAAATGGTATACTGGAAGAAGAAGTTTACATAGAACAACCAGAAGGTTTTATTGATCCAAATAGAAGACACATGGTATGTAAATTGAACAAAGCTTCATATAAATTGAAACAAGCTCCAAGAGCATGGTATGAGTGGTTGCATAATTATCTGATACAGATTGGATTTTCTAGGACAAATGACACAAGCAATCTGTATATGAAAGATGAAGAAGGTAGAGGTATTTTTTTGGCCAAAATTTTTGTTGATGACATTATTTTTGGTGGACAAGATGTATTGTGTAAAAGTTTTTCACATGAAATACAATCTGAATTTGAGATGAGTATGTTTGGTGAGATCAAATTCTTTGTTGGTTTACAAGTATATTAGATGAAGAAAGGTATTTTCATTACACAGTCTAAGTATGTTAATGAAATACTAACAAATTTTGGAATGGAAGATGCTAGACCAGTGGGAACTCCTATGGTTACTGGACAAAAGTTATCTAAGAATGATGATGCTGCAAAAGTTAACCAGACTTTGTATAGATCCATGATTGGAAAATTGTAGTATGATGTACATAGTAGACCTGATATTGCATTAGTTGTTGGGATTGTGGCAAGATTCTCTACCAATCCTAAGGAAACACACATGATGGTGGTGAAAAGAATCATGAGATACTTGAAAGGAACTACTAACTATGGGTTATACTACAAGAAGAATGACAAATTTGAACTTAGAGTATATATTGATGCTGATTGGGTAGGAAATGTAGATGACAGAAAGAGCAATAGTGGTGGAGCTTTATTTCTTGGACAGAGATTAGTCTCCTAGACAAGCAAGAAACAAAATTGCATTTCCCAATCTACTGCTGAAGCCGAGTATGTTGCTGCTATAGTAAACTATTCAAATTTGATATGGATAAAACAATTGTTGATAGGCATGAAAGAAGAAATCACTGAACCTGTTGTTATTTTCTATGACAACACAAGTGCTATCAATATTTCTAAGAATCTAGTAATGCACACTAAGACCAAGCACATAGCAATCAAGTATCACTATTTGAGGGAATTGGTACAAGACAAGGAAGTCTGAATGGAATATATGAATACAAAAGAATAATTGGCAAACATATTCACTAAAGCTTTACCTAAAGAAGCTCATGAGTACCTAAGAAGTCAATTAGGGGTCCTTCCCCTAACTGAGGCTGCCTAGCCAAGCTAGGAGCTCTGCATCAAATATGCTACAATAGAACATTTGACACATTGATGCAGAAGATTGTCACACTTTAGGACTATCCTAGAGCTATGAAGAAGAAATGAAGATAACAAATCAGTCATAAGCAAGATGATAGAGGGAGAAACACTGTGTTGAACAAATATATCTACATCTATTGGATGTATGTTTGAGTTTCTTCTTTGGCATTTTTGTCAAAGAGGGAGATTGAACTGAAATGATACTATAACACATGACACTGAAATTAAGGGATGAGATGAACTCAAATGAAAGATCAGGATAGAGGGAGATCTAGATACTTCTGACGGTCACCGAAGTGAGATTTACTGACTCTGGATCAAAATGAAGCTAAGGATATTATAAATTTTCTCTGATGGATAGATAAGTTTTTGGATTGGTTGGTAATCCATGTGTTATTCAGATGATATCATATGTTGTTGCCATCAATGCAAAAGAGGGAGATTGTTGGAAATTGCAATTGAAACAATTGTTGTATTGTCATTGATGTCAAACCTTAACTAGTAAGACTATTTCTACTTAGGAAAGTACTATATCTATGGTGAGAAGGGAAAGAAAGGTTGGTAACAATAGCACCTAAGGAAAGCTTGAGTTATCTTGATACTATAAAGTGTACTTGATTATGTTGCACAATGATGAGACAATGTATTTTTTATCTTAGTAAGATTGAAGACTAAATTAGTAGGCTTAACCGAGCAAAAATGAAGAAATCATGTTTAAGCTGAGTTATGACAGAGTCGACTGAGTTAGTGGACGCCGAGCAAAAATCTAGTGTCGACCAAGTATCAGTAAATTACCAAGGAAGATAGTATTTGCCAAGGAAATAGTTTTAGTAGTGACCAAACGTTTTACATGGGGACGGAGTAGATGATCATACTATTGACCGAGCATCAACAATTTTATATTTGAAGAGAATTCAAATTTGGAGCTGACATTGTTGAATTCTTGGATTATGTAAAACGTGTTGGCTTTATTTATTGATTGTATGGAAGCTTTTAATGTTTGTAAAATGTTTTATTGTAAATCTTTATGAGATTTGAGATGATTCTAGAAGAGGAGATGAAGAACATGAAGCGGGTAGATTCAATGTATTTGACCTAACCCTAAGATCTACGAAGGAGATTAAGCAGCAAAAGAAAATTTAACCTAACAAAGGAAAGTATTAAGGGAACCGAAGCATTAGGTATGTGTATGCATGGGTGGCGTAGATCTTGGAAGAATAGTAAAGTTTTATTGACTGTATAAGTGAAAAGGCTGAAGAAAAATGTGGTGATTGCTTGAAGGAAAGTTCCAAGTAGATCAGAAGTGGAGATGGAAAAGTTTCAAAGTTAGTAAACCAGCATTTGTGTATGGAATTGGATCTGATATTTTCAAAGTGAGTTGTATGTTTTTAGATCAATACTGCTGCTACTTTCTAACCATTGTAATAGTCAAAATACTTTTAATAGAGGTTGACCTAATAGTCATATGTTAAATCCTTTGAACAAGGTTGCATTGTAATGGAATGTATGTAAGTCCTTTGACCAGGCTCACTTTTAACAGGGTGATTGAAATCCTTTAACCAGGTCACACTTGACAGTGTGTATTGTAACCTTTGACAGGGTTGGCTTTTAACCGAGCTCACTTTAGAAGAGTGAAAATAATAGTAGCATGTTACAAAGTGGTTTTTCCCATATTGGGTTTCCACTATAAATCCTAGTGTCAATACTTGTGTGAATGTTTTGGTTTGAACATTTCTATGTTTTACAAGTTAGTTACAGTTGGGTAGTGGACTATAGTGTTATATGTTTCTATTATTGAATCAATGATGATCAAGTTTGTTTTGGTTGCTTGATCTGATTTAAAGAAAAGTTTTTGAAGTTATATTATACATCAAGACCTGAGAACAACTGATTCACCCCCCCTCTCTATTGTTCTAAATCATATTAATAGAGTCTACATCTTTATCTAACTTAGTTTCTTCACTGCGATGTGGTTTTTCAGTTAGCATCAACTGACCTTCGGTTGCTACTTCAATCGATGTACTATCAGATGATCCAGTATCATCTTTGAACTTTTCTACAAGAGTCTTCATCATTTTTCTTGACTTTGTTACCTTACTGATAACCAGGTGTATTTTTATTCTGGTCTAGGCCTCTTCATATGTTCCAAACCTTTCTTCTTTTACATCCTTGGGAGTAGCCAATAAAGCTTGAATTGATTTAGAAGCAAAATCAATATATATCTCATATCCCATAGGAGCTAACCATTTAGTCCTAGGCTCCACAACCTTTATCAATGTGTGGTCAGTGTCCACAAGAAAACATATCTCCTACTCATAGTCTTCTACTAGTTGACTGGGAATTCTACTCTGAGAATTCATTCTACTCTTGAATTTTTCAAAGTAGTTATCTAAAACATTATTTAGATTATTTCCCAAGCTCTTAGTTAAATTTGAAATTTGTGATATCACTGGTTTGTTAGTTGACCGCTCTATATTACTGACATAAGGAAAAAATCTTTGCACATAGAAAAATATGCAGACTAGTAGGGATCCAAAATTACATGTGTTGGACTTCGCAGACCAGATTGTCTTCATGTTGTAATGCCCCTCCAACTCTATCAAGTCCTGGTTGTGCTCACTAGGAATTAGGAAGAGCTATATGTGAGAATGGTCTTTAATTGAGATGGTTTCTTAAACCAAACCTCTTCCAACTCACCATAACTTCATATATTAAATGTGTGAAATAATAATATTGCATAGGTCTGTTCATATGCATCTTGTTGTGTGTCAACAATAGTTTAGGACCCTAATGCTAATAGGATCACCGGATAGACTTATATGCTTCTATGTGAAATGCTCATTATTAATATTTATGTTTACCTTAGGTTAATTGATTATAATCACTTAAGGATTAGATGTGTTATCTTCTCTAATAATGTTACTTGGGATTAGACATGATTAATGCATTTAGAGTTATATGATTTGTTTATATTGATTTGATAATGAGATATCTTGAGTACATGCCAGATGGTTAAATGGGTTTGCAAAACTTAATAGATGATTTACATTTACATGAATATGTTATGATGCATTCTTTTTATACAATAGGTAAAAGAGATTATTTTGGTACTAACCACACTAATCCAATTATGCTTTGTTGATGTGACTGTCTAATGTGAATGTAGGATGAGGGGAGGTAGTCATAGTTACTCCTATAGGAGGTCCACACAATGTCACACTCTCCCTCCTTGTTTACCATTTTCTATATATATATATATATATATATATATATATATATATATATATATATATATATATATATATATATATATATATATATATATATATATATATATATATATATATATATATATATATATATATATATATATATATATATGTCATTTGGTGTTGTAGGATGTAGGTACCAAGAATCAACTCCACCTAGCTACATAGATCTGAGCCTGTCTTAAAAATCCTTGAATTGTTGTTGTGTGGAGATATTACCAAGATTACTCTCAAGGTTACCCGTGGACTTAGATTTCTGGTTAGGAAGTTACCCTAGTTGGGGAATTTGAATGCGGTATGTGATGTGGTCTTGTGATCTATGATTTGATGTTGTTCTATGATTTTTGATGTGAATTAGAATTATCCTTGTAAGTATATGTATATATATTTATTTTATATGTGTTATATTGATTATATGCTATATAGGTATGTGTATATGTGGGTGCACACGCATATACCCATGCTTATATAAATAATAATATTTGTATGGATTTATTGATTATTTTACTAGTATGTTATTTGAAGTGAATTCAATGAAGTGTATTAAATAAATAAAAGTGAAAATAATAGTAATAATAGTAATAATAAAAATAAATGATCTTTGCAGTAAAACTAGCTGTCTAGGAGGGAGTTGAACTCATGACCTCCTAGAAGTTAGGCTAATTAGTTTCCATGTGTGCTATGTGTTTTTCTTTAAAGTTATTTGTTGATTTTTCTTGTTATGGTCTTCTTTTAAAGCTATTTTAATTAAAATTATTAAAACTTTGATTAAGTTTGATATAGGAATTGTTTGGTCCTCCAACCAACTATTGAAGTTGGAGAAGATGCTTCTTGTAAAGAAAATCCTCCAACCACATAATTGGAGGATAAATATTGTCATTTTTGGTATGATCGAGGGAGGAAAGTTTTAGGAAAATTTAGAGGCTTTTTGCATAGATTTTTCCAGAAAATTTATTGGAGTTTTTCTGTGAGTTTGAGAGTGATCTATTTGGAGGAAAATCATGCGTGGATTGTTGGAAGATTAGATGCTAGAGGAAGATATCCAAGAGGATACCAACTTAAGGCTTTGAAATTTTAAGAGAATGCTCTAGCCATCGGAGGAGGATTCTTTGCAGGAACCCAAGTAGGGTCTAAACTAGGATGAATCTCCATTCTCCCTATGTGTATGATTGTGTATGATGAGCACCATTTACGACCCATTTTATGCCATATTTTAATCCATTTCATGCACTTTCATACTCACTACTCTATTCTATTTTCATTCCATTCCATCTTATAATTACCATTTTTACGTTGCATATGGTCTAATATAAATTAGTATTTAATATTGTTTTGGGATTAAAATATGGAAAATGCATTATTGGTTGCTTTTTACTAATCTTTATTTTCACTGTGTGCTATTGTGTGGAACAAATCCTCTTGTCACTTCCTTGATGGGAACATCCTATCACATTTTCAACAAGAATTGATGAGGAAACCCGCAAGCCTTAGCTTGTAATAAAAGACACACTTTCTAGATGGAGAAGAATATATGCCATTCTTATTTCCATTTCCACTCAAACTGCTTTTTTCAAGTATCCATTCATCAAGGAGATCCATTGTTACCTATTGAAGGATGCAATCTCTTTGGAGCCCCCTTTGATGATCCATCCTTCTCCATTCATTCAAGCCTTCTCATATGCAAAGATCAAGTCAAGATTGGTGTTGAACATCAAATACCATTGATTGGAGACATCCTACATCCATTGAAGAATTCCTACTTGTGGATTTGAGGATTCAAATCCTCTAGAAGGACTTCAACATAAGCAAGGTGATTTGTATCAATTATTTTGTTTATGCATACTACATTTCAATTCAATTTCAAGGTTAATTCCTAAACTAGGGTTTTACCAAGGCAAACCCCCCATACAAAAAAACCCCATTTTCTTGTAGGTATAGGTGCAAAATTTTAGATCTGAGAGTGAATTTGGATACCCTTTTCAACAAAATCCTAAGATCTATGAACAGAATTCAAATCAAACTTTAAATAAAAAATGTCATATTTAACCTTTTATAAGGATCAAACTCGAGCTAATCCATCTTGAGGAAAGATTTCTAGGTTTTCTCTATCTCGGCATTTCTAGTCCAGGACAAGTTTCACATTTTCCCGAAAGTGTACATAGACATCATAATTCAACATTTTCTAGATCTACCCTAATTTGAGGTTAGCATTTATTATTTCAGATTTCCAAATATAATCCTCCTCCATATAGGGAAATATTGGATTTACTCTCTTTCTCTACTCTTTTCCATAAATTGATTCAATTGTGTATTAACCTTTTTGGTTGATCAAATTGGATCTCTTCTTTGGGAAATTTGGGTTTTGAGAATAGATGTCATATTTCCCCCTTTACATTTGAATAGAGGTGAATCCATTTTACATCTATTCACCTATAATAGGTTCACAGGATTCAGTGCCCATAGTGATAGTGTTTGCTATAACAATGGAGTCTGCACCCATGCCTGGAACAAAAGATGATACAATTACTATTGATGATGTGGAAATATCAATGGCGGCCAAAGATAAGGACTTGGATAAGTTTGAGGAAGCCTTTGTAAGTATAGAAGAGGCTGAAATACTTTTCTGTGATAATTCACCTATGCAGCAAGAAGAAATTTAGATTGAGGATCTAACAGGACAGGAAGAAGAAAAGGAGAGAGAAAAAGAAAAGGAGAAAGAGGATGAAGAGAAGAAAGCTGAACCTATAGATGATCCCTCTATTAAAATTCCAATGTTTTTAAAGATTGAGGTAATGGATGTTAGTTAAAGTTCACTCCTTACCCCTAAGCCCTCAATATCATTTTTGTCAAGTCTTACCCCTGGCACAACAAGCTTAGATTCATGGGGAGAAGAAGACCTAATGAAGATCAATGTCCTAGCAATGGAAAAGGCAAAGGAGAAACAAGTTATGAGGAACCCATTGTTTGTTGAATCAATCAACATCCTAAATAGCTTACCACCCGAGGACAAGAAAGTGTCGAGTGTACACTCAATGGATGATGTCAGCACCATCCTGGCATTTTTCAAAACAAATTTCTCAAGTCTTGAGGAATCAACATCCAAAGTTGCAAAGGAAAAATATCTTAAGAAGAGATTCAGTGAATTGATAGGTAACTTTGCACTTGACCTTAGTTCCTTAAAGGTTGGTCAAGCTTTGCTGAAAGACTTAGCAACTAAAGGAAGGAAAATAATAGCTGACTGTATGGATAAGGACAAACTGACTGGAGATCTCTCTAAGAAGATTCAGGAAGCTGAATCAATGATGAAAATGGTAAGGAAATTAGTGGAAGATCCCTCCTCTGATGTAAACATGTGTAACAATTTCTGTCAAGGTTAGTTAGACAAAATTGAGAAGGTTGAGCAAGAAATAGCCAAGATAAGGGCTAGGCAAGCACAATTAAGACATGCACTTGTGCCCTCTTTAGATGTGCTAAATCAGAATATCAAGGAGATCAATGCCACTATGCTAACATATGATCAAGGTCTGAGTTCAGATTTGGAAAATATGGAGAAGTTGACTTATGCTTTGTGTGCCCATCTCCAAACTATAAATGCACTAAAAGCATTTTGGTAGCAAGAGATCCAGAACTTGAAGATTGCATATCCGGATGTACTCACTTTTTCAGTACTTGTAGATAAATTTTTTAGCACCTTTGTCATTAATGTCAAACAAGGAGTAAAATATATAGTAGAAAGGGAGAATATGGAGCAGTGTATATAATGTAAAAAGGGAGACATAAGATAGAGTATATGTTAGAAAGTTTTTGTAAGATTCAATTTAGTGACTTCACCATATTCCCTTGTTGCCATTAATGACAAAGGGGGAGATTGTTGGAAAGTTGAATATACTAATGTATATGAATATTATTTAGTGTTTTCATTATGGAAACAAATTCATATGGAGTTTTGTAGTCAGTGCATAACTTGGAAGATCATAAAAATGGCTAAGTACAGAAGACTGGAGAGTCAGTAGAGTACCAAATGAACAGAGCATCAGTGCACGTTCATATGACTGAGTTATGGCATGCTCCCTTGAAGATAATATTTTGAGTATGTAATAATGCTAATTCTAGGAGTGCATGATTAGATGAGTTAGTATGATGAAGATACAATGAGTTGAAGTATCACAGATAGTGAGCAGTAGAATAGAACAGAGCATAGAGCTGACTGTTGGTATTTTGGTTAGCATGTATAATATTTTTTTGTAAAGGCTATGCACCTATTGTATTTAGGTTATAGACATGTTAATATCATTATATTTAAACATTCTTGAGCCAATTCATTTGGAAGCATTGTATGTAATAGGTTGAAAGCCAACCTAGTGAATAGTTTTGTTTGCGCATATAAATAAGACATGCACCTTTGTATTTGAGGATGGCATGAGATATAGAGTTGATAGAAATAGAGAAGAATTATGTGAGGATAATTTAGAATTTTTTAGAGCTTTACAAGAGGTTAAAGCATTAGCGCACATAAGGAACTAATCAGACAAGAAGTGTCACAACAACAGTTCACCATGTAGATATGGTGTGTATTTGAGATTGACAAGGTCATTGTACTTAAGCATTGTAATGATAGCTCCTAATAGGGCCAAGGAATATTAATAGGTTCATAATACACAAGTACAAATATTAGTGGGTGTTAATTCCCATCAGGGTTTTTCCTTTGGCCAAGGTTTCCCCGTAACCACATCTGGTGTTATGTGTTATGTATTGATTACTTTACATGCTTTAATATTCAGTTCAACAATCAAGCAATTAAGTTAAGTTTTAAGATATCAAAAAAAGTAATAATATATAGAACACTGATTCAGCCCCCACCCCCCCCCCCCAGTGTTCCCATTCCTAACACATCTATGTTTCCTTTTCCTCAAGACACTTTGGTTGGTGCTAGTGAGTTTCAGGATGCTCAACCATGTATTTTTTGGGGTCAAGGACTATCGGATTTATCCCAGATCTCTCTAGTGATGGTGAGGAGTAATTTCTCTGAGAACCAAACTCCAAAATGTGGGGATGATGAAGCTATTAATCAGGCTTTACAAGGGTGTGAGAGTGGAAAAGATGATGAATCTTTAGCATCTGAGGATGTTAGAAAGTCTAAGAGTTATAAGAAAAAGAACAATTTTCCTGTTAGAAATATGAATACTAAAAATAGGGATGTGGGAGAGATGTAGCCTTCTCCAGGTAGACCATCTAATTAAAGAAAGAGAGCCACATAGGCTAATAAGAATATCAAAGATGGTAGCCAAAAGACCATCCTAGAGACAAGATCTTTTAATAAGGTATCAAGATCATCTCCTAGAATATTAGAGAATTAAATAATCCTCATAAGCAAGATCTTGTTACAAATATGATTAGAGATAATAAGCCTTATATTTTTTTGATCCAAGAAAATAAAATGCCTAAGGAAAAATTTGAAATCTTAAGGTTCTTTATAAATGGTAAAATATGTGGGGGTGACTTTGAAGGGGCTTCGTGGGGTATTTCTACTATTTGGAACTATGACATTATTATTTAGGTGATGTCATCTACTAGGGAAATAATTTGGCATGTGTCAGATTTATTCAGATCAAGGATGGAACTTCTTGGGTTCTAATCAATATCTATGCTCCTAATACTAACATTGGGAGAAAGTCTTTTTGGAATAATTTATCTCATCTTCAAAGAAATTTTGATTCTAAAGGGTGGATTGTCATGGGAGATTATAATACGCTTCTGAAATAAAATTAAAAAAATAGGGGGAAGCCAATCGAATATAGATAGTAGAATGGACTTGATGAATTTCATTAATGAGCATGCTCTCCATGATGTTGATTTGCAGGGAACTAACTACACTTTTACTGATAGAAGTGGTCAGGACTTGATTTAAGTGAGACTTGAAATATCTTTGGTTAGTAATGATTGGTTTTTGTACTATTTTTATTCTTTGTCTGCTCATGTGAGGGTTGGATGTGATCACCATCCTATCACTTTTTTGGTGGATCCCTTAGCTATGAAAAGGAATTTTCCTTATAGGTTTGAAAAGATGTGGAATTTACATCCACAACTGGAACAAAATTTGGAGAAATGGTGGAAGATCGGGATTGAAGGAACGACCATGTTCATTCTTGCTAAAAAACTGAAACATGTGAAGGATAATATTAAAATATGGAATAAGGATACTTTTGGAAATATATTTTCCTCTAAGACTAATATTAGTATGGAACCTAAGGCTATTCAGGATATCATATAGTTGGAGGTTTATAATAATATATCTAGAGAAAAGGAAAATGAGAAGTTAGTGGAGTATCATGACATTATTTCTAAAGAAGAGACCTTATGGAGACATAGGTCTAGAAAGGTTTTTTTGAAAGAAGGGGATAGGAATGCCAAATACTATTTTATGGCTACTCTTAAGAATAGGACAATGAATAGAATTTCTAAATTGGTTATTAATGGTACTACTTCTATTGATTAATATTCTATTAAATTGGAGGCTAATTTTTTTTTTCAAGATTTAATCAAACAGGAACATAATTTGGATAAGGAAGCTCAAAGGGATTTCTTGGATTGTATTCCCTCTATCTTGAATGAGGGTCATAATACTTGTCTCACTTCTATACCCTCTAATGCTAAAATCAAAAGGGCTATCTTTTCTTTTGAAGGGGACAAGGCCCCTAGCCCTGATAGTTTCCCCCTTGTTTTTCTTTCAGATGTTCTAGCATATCATTGATATTTATTTGACTAATGTTGTGAAGGAATTTTTCAGCTCCAAGAAAGTTGTGAAAGAATTGAATGATTATTTCATTTATCTTATCCCTAAAAAATAAGGGGTAGACAAAATGGATCAGTTTAAACTGATAAGTCTATGTAATTATGTCTATAAGATTATATAAAAAGTGTTGACCATAAGAATTCTTAACATATTTCCTTCTCTAATTTCTTGGAAGCATAATAAATTTTTCCTTGGTAGACAAATTCTAGACTCCATCATCTCTAATCATGAAAATTTTCATTCCCTTGTCATTGTATGCACCCTAAAATGGTTGCCTAGACTTTGGGCCTCCATTCAACAATTTATCAAATCCCTAAATCAATATTTTCAAAAATCAGCATTTTTCAATTACATCAATTTCCTTGATCAAATCCTATTTTATCATTTTTTATTATTTTCCTTGGGCTAACCATTTTATCCTAAATTCTTTATTTATTTAAAAGGAATTTCCTCCCCTTTTAGTAAATAAAAAGCCCCCACTTTTCCTCTTATCCTAAGTTGCACAACTAAAGCATTATTCTTATTTTATAAAAAGGAGAAAAGGCCTTTTTGTCTCATATGGACACAAAACTCAACTCTTATTTTCTCATTGGATGATATTTGTGCACATGGATTGCTCCTCTTTCAAGCTCCACCCTTGATTAAATCTTTTGGCTCTTAATCTCCATGGTCCATTCCTCCTCAATTCCTTTAAAAGGACAGCTCTTTTCTCATTCTTAGATCCCAAATTTTTATGCAAATCTTATGCTGTAGGATTTCTTGGAGACTTTGGAGCTTTTGGAGATCATTCTTGCATTCTAGTTTCTTTCTTGCATCATAGCTTCCATGGCATCTAGCTTAGTTTCCTTTATGCTTTAGATTAGCTCACATAGCTTAATTAGCAAGGGTTTGTAATACTTTCATTTCCATAGCTTAGCTTGCTTCTTCATTCTTAGCATAGCTTGCATTGCATTGCATTTTCATTGATTCTTGAGGATATTGGCATTCTTTCCCTTGTCTCTTTGAATCTCCCATTGTGTGGTTTACTAGCAAGGTTTCATGCTTCAATAGCTCTAGCTGAGAGCACCATCAACATCCTTGTGACTCCATGCCTAGGGAGCTCTAAGTCACTTTCTCAAGGTTTCCCATCCATGGATTCCCTTGGAAGTAATGACTTAGAGAAGTGCACTATTTAGTGTTTACATTTTTGGCACCCACCGTAGGGTAGAACATTCTTGTTTTGTCCTTCATTTTATGCATTTCTATCTTTTTTTCGTCAATATTTGCTTGTTGTTTCATCAATATTTTCTCTCTAGTTTTTTTTGATAGAATTATCATGTGACAATTTTTTAGTGTCGTATGATAGTTTCTTACATACCAGTGTGATATTTTACTAGTTAAAATATCACATGCTTTAGCAGATTATATCACACTCTTGTTCTATTCTCTGTTGTAGGAGATATAATATCGTACCAGTACAGAATGAAATATCGCATGACTGTTTCTCTGATAGAAATATCACCCAAGCCTGGTAGTGAGCAATTTTTGTCATTTCTTTGCAAGATTTACTTGGTTTTGATTTAGATTTCTGATTGGCTATTGTAGAACGGGGATCTATTTTTAGATTTCATTTGGTTTTTGATGTGCTAACCCTTGTAGGGCTAACAAGTTGTGCTTTTAGGTGCTCTCATTGCTTGATTATTTTCTTAAAAGAACGCATGTCAAAGCTCCAAATGCACAAGGGCTACTAACAATTTTTGCAGGGCTGCCCAAAGCATAAAAACCAATCAAGTGCTTGTTTAATTGCTTTATTTTGAGTGCGGCATATACTAGTTGTTTCATTTCATAGGAATTTAATATCTTGTTGTAGGAATCTTTGGGTGGTAGGAGAAGTATGCTCTTCACCCTGGTGGTGAATCAAAAAATCTCGACCCATCTTTAGATTTTGAAAGAAAGAGGGTAATTAAACCTTTGCTTGGTGTGTTTGGGAGATATTTTTGAGCTAGGAGATTATGCTCTTCACCCTTGAGGTGAAATAGAAATCCTGACACTCAAAGGTTGATCCACTCTTTGTTTAACTCTTAGAATCCTTTAGCAGGCCTGCTCTTGAGCAATCAAGAGGAATGACCCAAGTGGGGAAAAGCTTTTTTCCGGCTATTCTAACTCACTATAAACTCAAGGCTATCAAGGAAATAAAACCTTGGTAGACGTAGTACTTGTCTTCTCTTGATGTGAGTACTTGTGGGATTGTGACCATGAGGAAAATATTGAGCAAGAATGCTTAAGGTACTCTTGTGGCCATGAGGTCTATTACTTGCCGCAAGGTAAGGAGTCCCTTTGGGGAGCAAGAGGGGTATTACGAATGGAAGCCCTTATTAAGAACCATAGATAGAAGCCACCCTATTTTTCCACTTAGCTTCTTGGTGCAAGGATTGATCCTAGTGGACTAACCCAGATCACCCCAAGATTACTCACCATCTATGTTCCTTTGGTTGTGTCATTGGCACTTCCACAACAAAGCCAATATCTATTGTTGGTAACCACTTTGTGTGAGGTGATGGGACATCAAGTGTGGGCCAAGTTGTTAAGTATTGAGCCATTGTCTTTTTAGGCTAGTAAGTGCTTGAAGTGTTCTCGTTGTGATCTACCTATGTAAATGTTCTCAAATATCAAATATCACGGTAGCATTCATAGGATTTCATTTCTTTGATATCACAAATTTCTTGTCTTGGAAAGGTTTCCTTTGCCCTTGTGCAAGTGTTTTATGACATGTTTGATCACCTATTGTTTGAAAACCTATCTATTTACTACTATCACTATGCTTGAAACCAAAAAATCCAACCTTCAAACTAAAATTTTGAACAAACTACCCTTAAAACTAAGATTTTTAGCACTCACTGGTCAAGAGTCGTACGATCCTGAACTGTATCGCACACTGTACTAAGAATTATCATGCAATAGTTCATCACTAGAAGACTATCACACTGCTTGCCTGGAAAGTATGGCATAGGCTACCTGGAAATTGTTGCAATGCTTACTGAGAAATATCACCTAGTCAGAAATTATCATACTATTAGCCTGGAAACTATCTCATAGATTCTTTTTGCTGTCTATCTGGTTTATGCAATTTTTAGTCTTTTCCTTAGTCAACCAAATTTTAGTAGGTGACTTACTCTGCTACTAGAAACCTATTTGTACCTTGGGTTCCAAATTTTTAGACTCCCTGAACTAGTGATCTCTAATTTTACAAAGTAGTCTTGCTTGGCTTCAATAAGTTAGGAATTATCCTTCTTGAAAAAGTACACCTTTAGATTCTTTGGTAACACGCTTGGAGAGTTTGAGTACTCTTTTGTCCAATTCACTTCCATTCAAATTCAATTTCAATTATATATTTGGAAAATCCATCCTCCTGGTCCATATGTGTTAGCATACTCATCCTTTTATTATACACCTCTGTGGTAGTGTTGGTTTGCACCTTTTGTAGCTTTCTACCTTACCATCTCTTTTTGGACAATTGAACACTTTCACTATCCTAGTTTGATATTGAAATTTCATAAGGTCATCTTATCACCAAGGGTCTTTTTCTCTCATGTCGGTTATGACAAGGTACCAAGTTAGTCAAGGAAAATGACCTCAAGTTGTCTTTGAACAATTACCCTTAGTCCAAACTCATCAAAAGCAAAAGGGAAAGAAACCCATCTTTGATCAATCACCTAGGAGTGAGTTTGAGGCTTGGTTTGAACCAAACAGGAATCCTAGTGAGTTGAGTACCTCTTTACCATCTTCTCAATCAAATATGGACATGAGCTACACTTTGACTAGGAAACAAAGAGAAGCAATGGATCAAACTCTTGATGACATTTTCCAAAGACATAGGGATAACATGTTGTTTGGTGATGACAATCAACTTGAATCACCCCCTATTAACTCAAGATATTTAGATTCCCATCAAAGAGATAAAAGACATTATGGGAAAGCTCACCAAGATGCATGGTCATAACATGAAGACCAAAACAATGAATCTAGTGATGCTCATGTGAATGCCGCATTCACTAACGACTTGTTCAAACATTCAAGGTCCAATTCTCTGCTCAAAACAACCTCAAGATATGCTAATGAAAGGGTTAAAAGAATTGAGCATGAAAAGAAGGCCTTTTTGGATGAACAAGCCACTAAAGAAGAAAGGTTTAGAGACCTAGAAGAAGAACAACAAGGCTTTCTAGAGTTGAGAAGAAAAGCATTCCAAGAGGAAAAAGATAGGCTTTGAGCCCAACAACTCAATGATCAATTTAACAAAAGGGGTACCAACAGTGGAAACAACTCTCCACCATCTACTCCCTCAAGAACCCCAATAAGTAGAAGGCGGTCAAGGAACCCTTCAAGATCTCCCAATCCTAGAGGAAGGAGAATTTCACAACATAGGAGATGAACACCTCCTAGGAACTCAAGACAACCCTTCCAATGAGCTCATCATGGCTCTCAACATAGAGGAAGTAGTGAAAGTTTTGATGATCAAGATTTTATGAGAATGCAACAAGAGCCACTATTCCAACAATATGTGGAGAAGTACCTTGATCAAAATAAAGATAGGTTCCTAGAGAGTTTGATTAAAAAGGGTGCTAGAGTCCCTTACAACTTTGATGTGGATAGGAGAATCAAGAAATAGGGACCCTCTCAAGAAGAGGAAATCAAGAAACTCAAACGAATGATGGAAAAGGTGTTGGCACCTAAAATTTCCTTTTCACTTGATTCTATTTGTCCCAATCCTTTCAAAAAAAGTGTGACTATGATGGATTTTCCTAGGAAAGTTGAAATTCCCCAATATGACAAGTATGATGGCAATGTTGACCCACATGATCATGTACATCATTTTTACATCATGAGTTTTGATTTTCACCAAGATGACTCCTATCTTATGAGATTATTTCCAAGGAGCCTCAAGGGCCAAGCCATGGAGTGGTTTACCAACATAACCCCTCCTGTCGAAACTTTCAAAGAACTTGTCCATAGATTCGTTCAAAATTTTGCATACAACTTGTCAACATTAGTCACTATGTTGGACTTATGCAATTTGAAACAAAACCAAGGGGAATCCTTTGTTACCTTCTTTCAAAGGTGGAGAAAATTGTGGTCCTTCTATTCTAGGACTATTCCTAAGCATGAAAGGATTGACATCATTGTTAGTAATTTGGTGCCTAAAATGTGTTATGAGGTTTAGAAGATGGTCTTTGATTCCTTCGATACTATGGTTGAGACCACATGTCGAATTGAGGATGTCTTAAAAGAACAAGGCATTTTGACCAAACATAGCAATAACAACAATGGTCAAAATCCTAACAATGCCAATAAGGACAAAGGCAAGCACTCACACTGGAACAAGAATAAGCAAGTAGTCAATGATGGAGTTGTGGACTCTTTCCAACCCAAGGATCAATGAATCCTCCATTTGTCTAGTGCATTCCAAGCTATGAAGCTCAACACATCCTCCAATCAACAAGAGCATAAACCTAAGTATCAAGAAAATCCCAAGAAAAAGTTGCAAGAGTTTTCTAAACTGGGTGACTCCTATGCGGATGTTTTCAAGACCCTTATTTCCAATAATCTTGCACAACCACAAGATCCAAAAAATTTCCACATACTTGATGTGAAGCCACATTGATGGAATGAAAAAGCTTTCTACAAATTCCACAATGGCATTAGACATGACATCAAACATTGCTGGAAACTTAAACACCTTATCCAGGATCTTATTAAAAGTGGTAAACTTTAGATTGATGTGTTGAATACAAATGTAGACAAAAAGGAATTCAAGGATCCTTTGCCCAAATATGAAAAGGGTGAAACCTCTAAACCCAATAATGGCAAGGCCGAAATCAACTATACCTACACAGGTGCAAAAAATGTGGTTAATATGCTTGAGATTGTCAAGGAAAGTGTCAACATGAAACAAAGATTATTATGGTCATGATGTGGGCTATCCTCCTATATTTGATGAATAACCCATGGTGGTGCTTAGGGGTCCTCACTCTCAAAGGTTGTCCCAAGCTCTTAGCACTGTCACCAGAAGCCAAAGTCAAGGTCCTATGGTTATTACTATCTAATCTAGAGGGAGAACAACTCCCTGAGCCTATCAATGTCTTGCACCTCAAGAAGTGTTAGGAATGAATGCTAAATGTTTTGCATCCATTCTGTAGCATTTTTTGTTGCATTCATGACTATGATTGTCATTGATGTCAACACAATGATTTACCGAAGACTTACAGAGAAGTAGACAAAGTTTTGATTAGGGAATGTGGGTTATTAAAGTTGGAGCTCTACGATGTTGAGGATATACTCTTTTATATGTTATATGTCTATGGTTAAGAGTGTAGATAGTAATTCATTTATTCATGGAATTTATGATCATTTTGGTGGGAGCAGTATTCAGGCAGTATTCCTAAGTAGCGATTTGTAGAAATCGGATGATATCTCCTAATTGAGATGGAATATAGTTATGCATAGTTAAAGGGAAGTTGGAAACACATTTATAGTGAGGTGGATGATAGGGAAAACTTTGAGGTCACATGAGTAAAGATTTATTGTATTTGGAAGCTGGCAGTTTTGTGTAATTTTGGTGTAGCGTGTGGAAATTTTTATTTTATAATTGTATGCCGACTCATTTGTAATTATTTGAGTGTGGTATAAAGGAAGGAATGTATTTTCTTGTTGTGTGTGTAGTTGTGATATGTTGTATCCATGAAGTGAAGAAAAGAGCTAAGTATGAAAGTGAATTTGTGAAGGAACACATGCGAAGTACATAGATCTAAAATTGAGATCTGATGTATCAGTGAGTGCAGTTTGGCACAATAAAAGAAGAGGTAACATATTATTATATTGAGTAATGCAAAGATTATTTGGATAGTGTGTACAATAATCTTACCCTGAAGCTGTTTGGGAAGTGGGTCCTTCTATCTTCCATAACTCTTAACAGGGTTAGAATCTTTTAACAGGGATTCAAAATCTCCTAATAGGGATTCATATGTACTAAATGTATTTCATAAGACTCGTAATAGATTCCATCCTTTCACAAGGAATAATCATATTAGTTCATCTTTTTTGGGCATCATTCCCACCAGGGTTTCCTCTTTGATCAAGAGGTTCCCTAGTCAACATATCTTTTGTCATTGTGTATGAATATCTTTCTATGGTTGGTAACTGTATTGCTTATATGGTTTAATGTTGTTGAAGATGATAAAAGTTATAATTGTCTGATAGCTGATTCACCCCCCCCCTCTTAGTTATCTTGGTGGACTTTACTTTCTAACAATTGGTATCAGAGCGGCAGGTCCTTAAAAAAGAAGTTTAACAGCTTAAGGAGATCCATGGTGAATTTTAGGAAAGAAAGCCCTAAGTTTGATGGAGTAAATTTTGACAGCTAGAAAGAAAAGATGAAGACACACGTACTATGTTTAGGACTAGGTTATTGGTTAATTACAAATAATGATAAGACTATCATTGAAGAGGACAATCTTGAAACATGTACTACTGATGAGAGAGATCTATTCATGTGTAACATACTTGCAAGAGAAGCACTTTTGACAACACTTCTAGAGAATGAATATAGTTAGGTAAAATGTTTGAAAAAGTATAATGAAATTTGGAAAGCTTTACACTCTACTTTTGAAGGTGATGAACATGCAAAAAGAGTTAGATTACATAATTGCATATGTGCATTTGAAGATATAAGAATGTTGGAAGATGAATCTATTAGAAGTTATATTGGTAGAATGTCAGAAATTATTATAGGTATAAAATCTTGTGGAGGAACAAAGACAAAGAATGAAGTGATATGGAAAATTCTAAGGACATTGACTCCTGCATTCAAGTAGACAACATAGATGATTAAACAAGTGATACCTTGTACAACAAACTTTACAAGAGAGACTCTTCTTGGAAGATTGGAAGCAGCAGAAATGAACCTGAGATTATTAGGAGACTTACCTAGAATAGAGACAACATTCAGTGCTATTAGTGTTCACCCTATATTAGTAAGAAGCATCAGTGTGAGTGGAGATTATGCTGGTAGCAACAGATCTAGAAATGAAGAAGACAAGAAGATTGAAGAAGGTATTGCCTTGCTTGTGAAAAGAGAACTAGATGGTAAGAAAATATTTAAATGTTGGACTTGTCAAGAATATGGTCATTTTGCATCTAAATGTCCTAAGAGAGTTAAAAAGTACATAAGCAATTTCAAACCTAGAAGATCTAAGGAATGTTATTATGCTAATGATAAAGATCTTGAAGCTAGTATAGAAAGAACTTTAAGTTAAAGTGATACTAAGAATAATGATGACATAGAATTTGTAGCAATTAAAGAAGAGAATCCTGAAACTAATGTTAAGGAAGAAAAATCCTTAGTTTATCAAGTTTAAAAGAAAGCTAATTGGATTATAGATAGTGGTTGTTCACATCATATGATTGGAGACATGAAAAAGTTCATAAAGTTAAATAAATATGATGGATGAGTTGTTAGAGTTGGAAACAATGCACCTTGTTTGATTAAAGGTATAGGATCTATTACTCTTGATGGAAAGACTAATATTGATGATGTTTATTTTGTGGATGGATTGAAACATAATGTTTTGAGTGTTGGACAGTTAGTTGATAAAGGATATCAAGTTTGGTTTACTGAGAAAACTTGTGTGATAAAGGATAAAGATGGAAATCTGATTGGAACTGGATCTAGAACCAAAGGTAATGTATTTTAGTTGAATCTTACTAAGATGACATGTTTGATTACTAAGATTGATGATAGTTGGTTATGGCATAGAAGGTTTTGTCATATAAACTTTGATAACATTGTGAAAGTAAGCACTACACTTGCAGTGAGAGATTTACCTAAGATTATGAACCCTACTAACATGATTTGCAAAGAATGTGTAATGGCTAAATAGAAGAGAAGTTCTTTTCCCAGTAAGAAGTTTAAATCTACAAAGAAGCTGGAGATTGTTCATACAGATTTGAGCAGTCCTACCAGGACTAGAGGATTCTATGGAGAAAGGTATTTTATGATTCTTGTTGATGATTTTACAAGAATGATGTGGATTGCATTTCTTAAAGAGAAATCTGAAGCATTTGATAAGTTTAAGATTGTTAAGAATAAAGTTGAGAATGAATCTAGAATGAAGATTAAATATTTGAGATCTGATAGAGGTGGAGAATTTACTTCTAGAGAGTTTAACAACTTTTGTGAAGAAATTGGCATTAAAAGATAGTATTTAGCCCCTAGAACACCTGCACAAAATGGCATTGCAAAAAGAAGGAACATATCAGTGACTGAAGTAGCAAGAGCTATGTTGTTTGAGAATGATTTGGTGAAGATATTCTAGAGAGAAGCAGTGAACATAATAGTGTATACAATGAACAAAGTACAAATCAGAGTAGACATAGACAAGACACCTTATGAATTATGGTTTGGACATGCACCCTTAGATGTTGATTGGGGAGGCAGTGTTGATGATAAGAAAAGCACCAGTGGTGGAGCATTTTTCCTTGGAGGAAGATTAGTTTCTTGGCTAAGCAAGAAGCATAATTGTATCTCACAAAGCACATCAGAAGTAGAATATGTAGCAGCAGCAAACAATTGTAACCAGATAATTTGGATGAAGCAAATGTTGAAGGATATTGGAATTAAATTTGTTGAGCTTGTTGTTATACATTTTGATAACACCAATATAGTTATTATGTCTAAGAATCATGTATTACATTATAAGACAAAGCATATAGAGATTAAGTATCATGTTGTAAAAGAGAAAGTTGCTAAAAAAGAAGTCAGACTTGACTACATAAGTACAAAGGAGCATATAGAAGATATATTCACAAAGCCTTTGCCTAAGGATACATTTGAGTATCTAAGAGGTATGCTTGGGGTTATGCCCCAGCCTACTTTTGAGAAGTGATGTATTTGGTTGCATCCATCCAGTGGTATATGAGCCCTATCTTTCTTCTGGATTGGATGTTGGTACTTCCTCTATGGGGGAGTATGTGTATCTGAGCTGAGTCATGAGGACTCTAGTAAATGTATTTTCTAAAAAGTGTCTTTTGACATTGAGTTGTTGTTGACATAGTGATGAAATTATTGGCATTGATGTCAATGGGGGAGAAGTATACATGAAAAAAAAAATAGAACATCTGTTGGAGATAACTAAATAGGATAACAAAGCAAGATTTGATTGATGAAGAGGATTTGAAGAAGCAGTGTTGCAGTATTAGATTTTTGGAACATTGGATGTTTTTCATCTATGTTTCCATCAATGCCAATTAGGTAGATTGTTAGGAATGAATACTAAATGTTTGGCAGCCATTCTATAGCAGTTGTTGTTGCATTCATGACTATGATTGTCATTGATGTCAACATGGTGATTTACCAAAGACTTGCAGAGAAGCAGACAAAGTTTGGATTAGCGCATGTGGGTTATTATAGTTGGAGCTATGAGACATTGACGATATACTCTTTTATATGTTATATGTCTATGGTTAAGAGCACAAAAACTAATTCATTTATTCATGGAAGTTATGACCATTTGGGTGGAAGCAGTATTTAGGAAGTGTTCCTAAGTAGCGGTTTGTGGAAATTAGATGATATCTCCTAATCAGGATGGAATCTAGTTTTTCATAGTTAAATGGAAGTTGGAGACATATTGATAGTGATGTGGATGATAGCACAAACTTTGAGGTCACACAAGTAAAGATTTATTGTATTTGGAAGCTGACACTTTTGTGTAATTTTGGTGTAGCATGTGGAAACTTTTATTTTATAATTGTATGCTGACTCATTTGTAATTATTTTAGTGTGGTATAAAGGAAGGAATGTATTTCCTTTTTGTGTGTGTAGTTTTGATATGTTGTATGCATGAAGTGAAGAAAAGAGCTAAGTATGAAAGCAAATTTGTGAAGGAAGACATACGAAGTACAGAGATCTAAAATTGAGATCTAATGTATCAGTGAGTGTGGTTTGGCATAGTCAGAGAAGAGGTAACATATTATTCTATTGATTAATGTAAAGATTATTTGGACAGTGTGTTCAGTGATTTTACCCTGAAGTTGTTTGGGCAGTGGGTCCTTCTGTCTTCCATAACTCTTAACAGGGTTAGAATCTTTTAATAGGGATTCAAAATCTCCTAACAGGAATTCATATGTACTGAATGTATTTCATAAGACTCCTAATAGAGTCCATCCTTTCACAAGGAATATTCATATTACTGCATCTTTTGTGGGCATCATTCCCACCGGGGTTTACTCTTTGGTCAAGAGGTTCCCTAGTCAACATATCTTGTGTCATTATGTTATTGTGTATGAATATCTTTCTATGGTTGGTAATTGTATTGCTTATATGGTTTAATGTTATTGAAGATGATAAAATTTATAATTGTTTGATAACTGATTCACCCCCCCCCCCCCCTCTCAGTTATCTTGGTGGACTTTACTTTCTAACAAGAAGTTCTATCCATGATGCATGTTCTATCTAGGGGCATCCTTTGTACATATTTATTGATCCTAAAAAAATTCCAAAAAATTCATATATGATGCTGAAAAATCCTAAAAAGCATATAAAGCCCTGAAAAAAAAAATTTAAAAAAAAAATGCAAAAAATTCAAAAAAATAGAAAAAGTGCCTTGGTAAAAACCTAGAAACAGGTGCCTTGGTAGAAAAAATACAAGAAAATTAAAAAAATCTCCAAGTGGTGAAAACCTGGAAATAGGCGTTACTTGAGGCATTTGCACCCTTGTTTCTTAGCATGTGTCCTTGACACTTAGCCTTTCTCCATCATGCTTTGACCTTGTCACCTTGGTTTGGAATTGGTCTTTGTCTTTGTCTAGGAGGCATAACTATGTTAGCTTTGGTCTCTAGGATGCATCGGTCTTTAGGACATCTTGCAAATAGTGTTTTTTAACACCACCCCAAAATGTGTTTTTCAACACTACCCTATCATCAAGTATTTCTCAACACTTATCAGATGTCTTACTTGTAGTCTAGCATGATATGGTATTTCTCATTTGTAGATGTGATACTGAAAGTTTGACTCTATGACCTACACACACGCACTTAAACACTTGACTCGTTGAGACTTGTTTGACTTTATTTCTTTGTGTTATGTCTATGATGATTACTATTGCCCAAAATTTCATATCCATTCATTTTGGTCATAGGCTAAATTTAGTCAGAGATCCTCATGCTTTAAGCCCTGTTGAAAACCTCCAAAAATTTCATGGGTTTAGCATCTTTCCCCTGGTCTCTGTAGTGTTTTGTTCTATCTCTGGCATTAATGGCCTAGGTCAAAATTCATAAATATAGTCATTGGAGCCAAAAAGCCCTAAAAAAACCCTTTCCCTATAATAATTCTTCATTACCTTTTTCAGCCACTAAAGGTCTCCATTTCCCATGTGTGTTTTAAAATCCTCTCGTCGCAAGTTCTCTTATTTCTGGCAGTCTAGCTCTTAACACTTAGCGATCTGGTGGGTGGTTAATGTTTGGCATCACAGTTTTAGTTTCTATAGAGGCTAAGTATCGATCTGATCTGATGGTCACTGCTATTCTGTATAGTGAAGATGTAAGTGTTTTAAGATCACAGCATAGTGATGGCCATCGATCTTTCTTTCATATATAGGGTTTTAGGTTGTTAGTGGGTCCATTACCATGTAGTCTGAGGTGTACATTTCCAATTGGTCAAAGAGCTTGTGATGTGGAGCTATGTCAGAGCGGGCCCAGGGAACTATCTTTCTAAGGAGATCTGATGGTTGGCGTATGATCACATGGAATATTCTTGGCCCATGTGATCATACTTTAGCCATTGATTTTACTTTATCTTTGAGCTCTGTCAAGTGGGTCCTTTCTTTCTCACATGCTTGCATTTTATTGGTCGGTTGAGCGATGACTAGGATTTGTCAGTGGGTTCGAGTATCTTGAGAGAGGTGGTAGGAAAGTAAGATCTACAGTGGGCACATGATCTCATGGAATCTTCTAAGCCTATGCGATCATGTGACCACCATCCAATGAGAATCTCAGTGGGTCATGGGTCTGATGTGCTACGTGTTGCTAAGGTGTTCATTTTTTATTGGCTTCCGACTGGTGAGGTAGTGTTTGACTTTTCAGAAGGTTTGCAACTATTTTTTGGTCAATCTGAGCCATTCATCTGCTAGGAGAAGCTTTGATCGATGGTCACATTTTAAATTCAATCTGCTAACAACTAAATATTTAAATTCAAATATATCTCTGTAGGGATTTGCTAGGGTTTTGATCCAGTGGTCGATTGCGACAAAATGGGTAGCTCAAATTGAATTCTTCAAGATGGTTGTAGTTGGGGATGATTAGAAGATCTGATGGTTGTCTCCCACAATTTCTCAAGGTACCATGTCAATTTTCTTGCACCAAAGAAACATTAAAGGGTGGGGCCACCTATGGCCTTCTGTACTTGAAAATACAAATACCAAGACCAGGATCAGATTTGGAACATTCATGGCAAGTCTGAGTTACAGAAGGGTAGATAGATCAAGGTGGCTTGTCTGTAGGCAATTTTAGTATAGAGATGGGCATGCAAACATTATATCTAATCAATTGAGATATTTCCATGCATTTATGATCATAAATGATAGGTTTAGGGTTGGATTATTTTATGCAAATTTATGTAACCCTAATGAGATTTTTTTTGCTCCAACCTGTGTGCAATAGAGGGGATGTATATAATTAATTTTTGGGAGCCTTTGGAGCTGAGAGTTTATAGTTTGTAAAAAAAAGAGAGTTCATCTTTCTAAGAAGTTATCTGAGGCATTCTTCCTGCCCTCTAGCTTCTACAATTGTAACCTTTCATTGACTATTTAGATATTGCAAAGTGTATTGTGACATTCTTTCATGTCCCCTATACCTTCTTGTCTGAATTTTCTCTTATTGAATTCAATATATGTATGTTTTCAGTGATATTTTTGGGCTCTTGATCCCTCTTTCTTTCTGCAACTTATGTGTATGCTTGTGAATGATTTGATTTGAATTCTTTTGTGGGTATACTTCCACCCTTGGCAATCTGTCTCATTCTTATACCCAATTGCAGAGGTGAATGTCTTTTTGCAGGCTATAGTTTTTGTTTAAGTCCTTAGGAGTGCTATTGCCTTGTGAAATTCTCTCTTTCCCTGTATAGCATCTCTCTATTTCAGACCCTTCTATGAAATATTGATGCAAACCTATTCAGTGAGTTGTGATCTCCTAGACTTAAGATTGTGTGCTGAGTTCATTCTTTCTAGACTCAAGCATTCCTTCTATCCCTTTTCCCTCAAAGATTTACTTTCCATGTCAAGAAGCAAATTAAGGTGATTATCCAAGAGGAGCCAACCTAGAACTTGGAGGCCTCATCTCAATCAGCATAGGTCCCACACCTGGAGATGATTCCCATGTTATACTAGGTTATCAAGACCAAGAGAGCTTGAAACAAGGGTGCAAACTTAGTGTAGAACAATTTTGGCATGCTCGATGCGACTAAGGTTTAGATTTATGTTCAAGGTGTTGTTATAAGTCCAAGGATTCAGATTCAAAGATACCTCACCTTGGGCATAACATTTTTGACTGCAAAAGAAGTTCATTTTGAAAAGATTATACTATCTCTAATATACTGACTACATAATAAAGACTTTCAGAAGTTTTCTATCAAGCATATCTGGTGACTCCACTGATTTCATAGATCTAGGCTAAACTTGTTCAAAGTTTATGAGAAAGATTGAGACTAGCAGCTCAAAGCCTACTGAATTTTTAGAGTTTCCCTTAAAAATAGGCTACAAAGGTAGATCAACTCAGAGAACATCTCCTACAAGGAGAGTATAGTCTACACCTCCTGATACTTTAGAAAGGAGACCTTTTCCCTTTCATCTCAGGAGAAGAGGAAGATCTCTAACCAGAAATCTAGAAGAAGATTCAAATCTAGCATCAAACACAACTCACACAGTTGCTACTCAATAGGTTTCAGTCCCTACAATGGCTAGATAGTTTGCTTTTGCACCTTTCAACCAAGGGAGTCCATTACCCTTTGATCAACATCATGATGTGCCCTTGGTGGCACTAAAGAGTCTACCTAACTTCACAGGTGAAGGAAAAACTACTACTTTTGAGCATATAAGAGATGTGACTACTATTTGTAGCATACACAATATAATTCAAGAAGATGTGGCCACCAAACTATTAGCAGCCTCTCTGAAAGGTAAGGCTCTTGAATGGTTTATAACTTTAACTGTTGGTTCCATTACTTCATGAGATGAATTAGGAGATGCATTAAGTAAACATTTTGAGGATAAATTAGACAATTTGTCTTTGGTTGAACAGTTGACAACCATTAAAAGAGACCCTCAAGAACAAATGATAGATTATAATAATAGATTCCTCAAAACATGGAATAGAATTCTAGCTTCAGTGAGGCCATCAGCTAACCATGCTTTCCTATACTTCTTGCAAAGCTTGAATAGCCAAATTTCTATCATGATCCAATCTATGGGTGGTACCTCTTTACCCTAAGCTTTTGACATAGCTGTCAGGGTTGAAAATTGTTTAATTCAGGTAGGTATGATAGTTAGAAGGCCACCCACACCCACACCCACACCCATATTTCCTAGCCTTCAACCCATTGCACCTCCACAAGTACCCCCATTTACCCCTATTCCCACCATATTAGCACCTCAAGCTGGTACAAGTGTTGGAAATATTCAAGACTATCTAGGTTACTGAGAGGGGAGGGGTGAATCAGTAACTTCAAAACTTTTAACAAATTTAGATCTTAATAACATTAGATTGATAATCCGACTGCATGCATGAGTAACAGAAAGAATGAAACATTCATAACACTTTGAACATAGAGATTTGGTGACTGAGAAACCTTCCAAGTAGAAAGTAAAACTAGGGTGGGGATGATACCCACAAAACTTCAATACTGCAGTATAAAGTTTGTCGGTTAAGGCTTATAATGATCATTTTTGATGATCTGCCCTGTTAGGAGCAATAAGGACTACTAGGTCCACCTTGTTAGAGGATTTACAAACATACAATAAAGTATGCACTCAGTTAAGAGATTTTACAAAGACTGTTAAGTCTACCTGGTTAAAGGATTTCAAGCTGATTCACCTGTTAGGATGAAACAGTAGATCTCTTACTTGCAACTGTACTTGCTAATTGAGATTCTCTGATGTACTGATCACCTTCTATGATGGATAGATCTTTGCTACTTCTTATACTACTGTAGCCCTTTATAATTTTCTTATCTCTACCTTTCTCTTCTTTTCATACTTCGCTATTTCACACCTTGGATATGATATAAAACAATGTTTATATATCAATCCAAAACAATTACAAAATAATTACAAAGTTGGCTCTTAAACAAGCTAACACAAATATTACTGAGTCAGCCCAAATATAGTGACTCAATTACTGGAAACTAACTCAGTGACTTTCTAATACTCAGCATCCACTACGTTACTCAGCATCATCATGCACTCGGTAGAAGTGGAGGCACGGTCCATACTAACCACTCAGTTGTAGTTTCAAACACGGTATATACTGGAGACTTGGTAGATATAGTGTCACTTAGTAGAGACTAAATTCCTTGTTTACCATGCAGGCACTCAGTAAATGCTACTCATCTTATCACTTAGTAAACACTATTCTGCTCAGTAAGCACTATTTTGCTCAGTAAGCACTGTTCTACTCGGTAAACACTATTCTACTCGGTAAGCACTATTCTACTCAGTAAGCACTATTTTGCTTGGTAAGCACTATTCTGCTCGGTAAGCACTGTTCTACTCGGTAAGCACATAGAGTCTGAATAAGTGTTGTCACTAATGACAATCATACTTAATGCCAACAATCTCCCCATTTGGCATTAGTGACAGAAACACTTATTGCCCAAAACTTATATACACAATCATGCTGACACTGGTTTTGATTATTCAAAAAAAAAAATTATTTTTGTCATACTACTATATATACATTTCATGTCTCCCGTATACAGTATATATACAGATATCTTATTTCACCTCATACTCATATTTCCTATTTATACTTTCTCCCCCTTTCATATCTCATATACTTTCTCCCCCTTTTTGACAATAATGCAAAAGGTGTATATACAAATATTTTACACAGAGATACCAAAACATGAGAGAAAATCAAAATGCACCTTTCCAATTAGTGCTAGACTTCTATCCCAATTCTCTTGCAGAATCTTGCATGTATGGAGTGCAACTTGGACTTTTACAGAGAGTTCAATCATGTGATCTGCAATTGAAAATTGATTGTCATGGATCAATGTTTTTGAGTATGCAATATGCTTCTACATTGTATCCATGATGGGAAGGATCATGTTCTGAATATCTATTAATGTTAATTTGATCCTTGCATCTTCTTTCAATAACTTTGACTACTTAGCAGATAGGAATCTGACTGTCATCTGATGTGCAGAGCTTGAACTAGGTTCAAGTTGCAACTTTTGTGCACTAATCTTCAAATCCTCATCAATCTTATTTATTTTGTCTTTAATCTCCTTTGAGAACTCGACAACATTATAGATTTTGACAAAAAGAGATGTTACCTTGGAATAGGAGGACTCAATGCTAGTCAAAACTGAAGATAACCCTACCTGATTGATAGCTATTTTCTGAGCAATGTGCTCAAGCACTTCATTTTCAAACTTCTTCTCAGCCTTTTCAAGTAACTTGTCTATTCCAAAGGAATCATCATTAAACTTGTTAATTGCTTCTGCCAACTGCAACAAAATGTGTTGAGAGGAATCAACTTCAACACCTATAGCTTCTATCAAAATGTTCTTGGCATCCTCAATGATCTTATATTCCTTATCTCTTTCTTCTTTTAGTTTCTTCTACTTTGCTTTCTTCTGGAGGAGTTCACCAACTGTTTGCATTTGATCTGCAGTGAGGTTTGCAAAATCTAGCTAGGGAATTTGTATCTCCTCATCTAGATCTATACCTTCTACTACACTCTTACTCAAAAATTTTGTACTCAGTTGAGTCTTTAAACTTATTGCCTTTGTAGTAGAAATTATTGTAGACATAGTAGGACTTGTAGTGAAAAATGATAAACTTTTGACTGATGGGATGCTAACTAGAATACTTGATAAATAAAAAACTGAAGTATTTACAACTGTAGAATCTGAAGTACTTACTACTAAAAAACTCAAATTTTGAAGAAGGTACAGAAGACTAAAACTCGGTGGAAGAAGGAGGCTGAAGCTTGGTAGATGAAGTGGTAGCCACTTCTATCATTGATACATTGAGCTATGCTAGTGATGATTGGACATTTGATGTATCTAAGGGAGTTGTTACAATAACACTTGAAGTTTTCTCCGGGCTAGATGTAGCAATTTTTACTGGAGAGTGGGGAAGTGAGGCAATTACCTCTGTAGCTATCCAAACTCGATCATCTTCCTCAAAATTATTCTCAGCTTCCTTGGTAGCTTCTTTCCCTGCTTCCTCTATCACAACATTATCAATCTGAACTGTTTCTTCTTCTTCTTCTTCATCACTGTCATCTTCAATATCTTTAATTATCATAGTTTCAGTATTCGATTTGTGAAGATGATAGATGTTTTTCCAAGTAGAATTTGCACTCTTCACAACTGACTCTATATCTTTGATCAAAATCAAACAACTGTTGAATTTTAGTGTCATCTTGTGCTCATTTTCTATCAATGCCTTATTTATTTCATCATCTTTCAAACTTGGCATCAATTGTCTTAAGGTTTGGGTATATATGTCCTTGACAGTTTGTCTTGCATTGGACCATCTCAACTTGACTTTATCTAATAGAACACTTGGAATTTGAGAAGCCATATCATCAAGTGAGTACTTCCATTTTCCCATTTTCTCAATAACATCTTCTATTTCCTGCTGCTCTGCCTTTGATTTAATTTCATATTTGAGAGATTTGAAATTTGAAATTCCAGATCCTTCTCTCAAATCCTTAATCTTTTGTTCAAATGAGGGATGAGGCCTTTTGAGTACTATATCATCATTGATTTTACCTGCCTTGCCCCTTGATCTTTTCCTTGTGAATACTGCAGTGGATTGCTCAGGTTCCTCTATGATAGTTACCTTTCCTTTCTTCTTTACAGGCACTTGTTCTTGTTTATTCTCATCCTTTTCTTCTTTACTCTTATCCTTTTCTTCGTCTTCTACAATATCTTCTCCTATGTCCTCGGTTAACATTAGCGGTGTGCTAGATTGCATCTTGGCCATCCTCTTTCTGCCTTTCTTAACTGCCTGTGGAAGTTTTATGCTTACCTCAATTCTTATCTTAGCTTCATCATATGTTCCAAAGTATGGAGCCTTTGGATCAACGAGTTGATTTACTAGGGCTTCAATTATATCCTTTGTTTCATCAATGTTTACCTCATAAGGAAGAGGTTTCACCCATACAATCCTGGGCCTTATTGCCTGAATGTATACTCTATCACAATCAACCATGAAACAAACATCATCTTTATAATCTTCCACCAACTTTAGTGGAATCCAGAATCTATTATTCATCTTCTCCTTAAAAGATTCGAAATAGTTATCCATTATGCCTGTAAAATTCTCACCCATTTTTGCAATATACTCATTTATCTGATAAAGAATAGGCACATCCTTTCTCCATTTTACTGTGCCTTTTGATGGGCAAAAATTTTGAGCATAGAAAAATAAACAAACTAACAGTGAGCCAAACTTACATGGATTATTCTTTAAGGTTTGGATGCTCTCCATATTCTTGTTGAACTGTTTCAACAAAAGATCTACTAGGTCAAATGACAGATTGTTCTTCACAATTTTATAGGCTAGGTCAACTGCTTCACATGGAACACTATTCTGCCAACTTGAACTATATATCTTGTGAGCTATTACATATGTGCCAAATTTTAGTTCTACATCGGTAATGTTGTTAATTCTCATACCTCTACCATCCCATTCGGCTAGGGTTTTCTTTTCCAGCTCTACCCAACCTAGGGTTTTTGTAGATTTAGCCTTGGCAAGCATGGGAAGACCAGTGATTCGATGAATCATCTTCTTTGTTATTTCCACTGGTTGCTCAAGCCAAATTTTACCTTCATGCACTCAGCTTAGAATATATCTTATCCATTTTATCTGGAAACCTCGAGGCAAGTCGGTGATATGTGTTAAACCCTTATCTTCCAAATGTTTATGTCCCGGTTTGAGAACACCATCAACACACAGTTCATCATGAACAACATCTATCTCTAGGGTTCCAAGTTCTTGAATTGTACCTCTAAAATGACTGTGAATGTTGTTTACAAGAAGTACCTTCGGAGGAATTTGAGACTGAGCTCCACTCGAATCTAGGGTTTCTGCAACCGCGGGCATGAGTTTGAAATTCAGTGCTTTCCATTCTCCATGAACTAACATTTCCAAACCTTTCTTTACTTTGGTGCTAGATGAAGCCATGGTAGCTCAGTAGAAAAATTTCTGCTTCAAAATTTTGCTTCGAATCGCTTGATCGCACTAGAAATTTCTCTGCTTAATATGCTGATATTCGCAGTGAAGAATGAACTCAATTTCATGCTTTTTGTTAAAACTTTGTCATTAATGCTCCATAGGAATTAGGGTATTGAATTCGACAGACTGTCATCCATTATGCATTAAATGCTCGGTGAAGATTCTGCAACTTGGAGAACATACGAATTCATACTTCTCTGACCTTACTCAGTAACCAAATGAAATTAGGTTACTCCCGACCTTGCTCGGTGGTAACTGATACCGACCTTCTTGTGATCCTACTATATCTTGCATACTGATTTGGATCTTTCTTCCTTTTAGTTCAGGAAATGTTTTGGACTATGTCTATGAAGATACAATTCCAGTGCTTTCTTGGAGACTTAGTTAGAGTTCATAGAGCCACTCCCTTCATGAGTGACTTCATTACTTAGACTGGTTTGCTCGGTAGGTTTAGGAATCCACTACTGTCTCATCTACTTCCTAATGATATTTGCTTTTTCTTTCTTTTCATCTTCAACTTTGCCTAAATTCATGCAGTTTTTAGCTATGTGACCAAGCTTAGTGCAATTATAACATCTTATGGTAGAATCCCTTTTTCTCAAGTGACGCCTTACATAATTCATGCCAATGTGTCCATATTCTCCACAGTAATGACATCTACACCAAGTGTTGTAATCCCAACCAAACATTTCTTTAATAATTTGTTCTACTAGATTGGGTGTTTTAGTTCTACATTCTGATGCCTTATGACCTTGTTTGCTACATTTGTGACATTTGCCTTTAAATCTTGGTTTCTCCTTGCATTCATTTGCTTTATGACCATGCTGATTGCAATTGTAGCATTTTCCATTGAATTTTTCTTTTCCATTGCTCCAACATTTGTTTGAAGTATGACCAATTTTTCCACAATGATTACAAGTAGGTTTCTGATTCTTTTGAGTACCTTGTTTGGAGGATTCACCTTCCTCTTTGTATCCAAGTCTTGCTTTTCCTTTTTGCCTATGAAGGTTTCGTTCATACACCTGATTCATATCTTCTTGAGATTTCAACATTCTCTCATTGATTTTCCTTTCAGCATCTAGGTCACTCATCAATCTTAAATTGATTTTCTTTTCAGATCTCAGCTCCTCTCTTATATTTTCATTTTCTGATCTCAGAGTCAAGATTTCTTCATTTGCATTGGAGATTTGATCAATAAGGTTTTCTAGCTAAAGGGTTTGGTTCTAGATTTCATTGTTCTTTCCATCTATTTCATCTTTCATTTTGTTTCTTTGTTCCAAGATTTCACAGAATCTTGTTGACTAAATTTCCTATTCTCTTTTCAATTTTCTTACTTCTTGCAGAGATCCACTCTTTTCTAGAAGTTCTTTGATTGCATTGTTTGCTTCATCTGAGCTGCTTGAAGGGAAAAAGTCTTCAATATTTTCTTCAACATACTAGTGGTCATTAATCTGATTTGCAAGTTCCTTCCTTCTTTTTAGGGAAAGGGAAAGATGCTCTCTTGCTTCTTTGAGTTGAGTTATGGCCATTTCCAGATCTAGCTTTTCATTCTCAATCACTTTGTTAAGTCTAAATGTCTCCATTGTCCTAAATCTTTTCTCAAGCTGTCAAACTTTATTTTAAGAACCACGGAGCTCTGATACCAATTGTTGGAAATATTCAAGACTATCCAAGTTACTGAGAGGGGAGGGGTGAATCAGTAACTTCAAAACTTTTAACAAATTCAGATCTTAATAACATTAGATTGATAATCTGACTGCATGCATGAGTAACAGAAAGAATAAAACATTCATAACACTTTGAACATAAAGATTTGGTGACCGAGAAACCTTCCAAGTAGAAAGTAAAAATGGGTGGGGATGATACCCACAAAACTTCAATACTGCAGTATAAATTTTATCGGTTAAGGCTTACAATGATCACTTCCGATGATCTTCCCTATTAGGAGCAATAAGGACTGCTAGGTCCACCTTGTTAGAGGATTTACAAACATACAATAAAGTATGCACTCAGTTAAGAGATTTTACAAAGACTGTTAAGTCTACCCGGTTAAAGGATTTCAAGCTGATTCACCTGTTAGGATGAAATAATAGATCTCTTACTTACAACTATACTTGCTGATTGAGATTCTCTAATGTATTGATCACCTTCTATGATGGATAGATCTTTGCTGCTTCTTATACTGTTGTAGCCCTTTGTAATTCACTTATCTCTGCCTTTCTCTTCTTTTCATACTTCACTATTTCACACCTTGGATATGATATAAAACATTATTTATATATCAATCCAAAATAATTACAAAATAATTACAAAGTCAGCTCTTAAACAAGCTAACACAAATATTACTGAGTCGGCCCAAATATAGTGACTCGGTTACTGCAAACTAACTCGGTGACATTCTGATACTCGGTATCCACTGCGTTACTCAACATCATCATGCACTCAGTAGAAGTGGAGGCATGGTCCATACTAACCACTTGGTTGTAGTTTCAAACACAGTATATATTGGAGACTTGGTAGATATAGTGTCACTCACTAGAGACTAAATTCCCTGTTTACCATGCAGGCACTCAGTAAACACTACTCATCTCATCACTCGGTAAACACTGTTCTACTCCGTAAGCACTATTCTACTCGGTAAGCACTGTTCTTCTTGGTAAGCACTATTCTACTTGGTAAACACTATTCTACTCGGTAAGCACTATTCTACTCGGTAAGCACTATTCTACTTGATAAGCACTATTCTGCTCGATAAGCACTGTTCTACTCGGTATGCACGTAGAGTCTGAATAAGTGTTGTCACTAATGACAATCATACTTAATGCCAACAACAATTAGTCAAGAGCTAAAAATAAGTTTCTCTCAAGAGTTGCAAGAGATAAAGAATAGCCAACAAACCAGTCAACAAAAAATGACAATTTTGCTACAAACTTTGACTAAAGAGGTCACAAACCTAAAGAGGCAAGGGAAAGGAATTAGACCACCCTTTTAGCCACAAGGCCAAGGTCCTAATCAGCAATATCAGAATTAGGGATAGCCTTATCAACAAAATAGGCCACCATACCAAGGAGGGTACCAAGGGCAAAGACAAAATTTTAATCAAAGACCATTCCAACCATACAACCCTGCACCTCTCATTTCTGCAAATCTACTTAGGGATATGGTTCCTAGTGAAAATAATATGGCTATGGACAATGAATGGTGTTTCCCTTGTAATCAGGCTACATGTTCAAATGGATGGATGAACCAAGCACTAATGGTGCAAAATGCCTCACAAGCTCAATCAGAGGCTTCTTCCAGTGGATTAGTTCCTCAACAAGAACCACAAGATAATGAGACTGCTCTTTTCAATTGGGAGTAGTAGGATTTTAATGGAGTCATTGGTGAACCTTCCATTTCTACCAACACAAGTTCAAAGAGAAGAGCTCAAGACATGGAGCGAGTAGACTTTGGTACTAAAGCTACTACATCTGCAGAGCCAATACAACAAGCTACCCCTATCACATTCAAGAAGGCTCCTGCCATTACAAGCAAAGAGGCCTAGACTCTCAAAGAGGTGGAACCCATCATGGTAAAATCACAACAAAGAGTACACACTATGACACCTTTCAATATTGTAGACAACATGAAGAAGGTGAACATTACCATGTCTATCTGGGACTCTTTGTCTATTCCAGGGCAACCTAAGATTTTAAAGAAGGCCATGATTGAAATGACTACTCCATAGCATACAAAAGAAGCTAGAAAGCCAATGTTGGTTAACACTAATCGAGAAAAGGAGGCTCCAAGTTGCAACTCCAAAGGCAATACCACTCAAGCTAGGAACTCAAAACCAACTCCCTTTTATGTATCCTTAATTATTGTAAAATTCATAGTACATAATTGTATGGTAGATAGTGGAGCTACTAGTACTGTAATACCAAAAAAAGTGGCTGATCAATTAGGACTTAAATATGAACCCCTCCAAAAGAAGGTTACACAACTTGATGGATCCTTAGTTAATACTATAGGTGTGGCTAAGAATATCAATCTAATCCTTCATGCTAGTCCTAATTTTTCTATCCTACTTGATATATATATCATAGATCTCTCTGCTTTATTTTCCATATGTCTATTAAGGGAGTTCACAGCCAAAATAGGAGATTACCTTTCTTTTGACTAGTCTCACATGCTTTTTCACATGAGGTATGGTACCAAGAGACCATTAAATCAGAATCATTAGCAACATAGCATATAGATCCATATGTATCCAATACCATCAATGCAAGCTACCCTATATTTGATGACAGTGATTTCCCAACTATCAAAGAAGCAAACACTAAGATAGAAAGTATCCCTAATATTTTCCTAGATGAGCTAGAATCAGAAAAGGCTTTTGAAGCCCAAGAAAATTTTATTTGGGATGCTGGTTTGGGGAGTTATTTGATACAAGAAAGTGGATCCATAGAGCCAAACCTTTTCAAGGATAGTGTTGATTCAGAGGATCAGAGCAATCAGGTTTGGGAATTTCTTTTTGATGGAGCTAGAAGTAGACATGGTTCTAGTGGTGGTGCTATGCTAGTGTCCCCAGAAGGAGAAAGATACTATAAAACCTTTAGATTTAGTTTCTCCTGCACTAGCAACACTGCAGAATATGAAAGCCTAGTCAATGAACTAGAATAGGCTAGAAAAAGAGGGCTTAAGGCCCTAAAGGTTTATGGTGACAGTGAATTAGTAGTTAGCCAAGTGAGAGGGATAAGTGCAACCAAAAATGACACCTTCAAAGCATACAAACATAGAGTTTGGGATACAATTGAAAATTTTTGTGCTTTCAACATTGTTGCTATCCCTAGAAAACTAAATCAAAATGTAGATAGATTAGCTGTTGTTGGGTCTCAATATGACATCCCCAATAGCATTTCAAAAGAAATAGACCAACAACATATCAAAGTGATTGTCAGACCTTCTATCCTTGATAATGATACTAATTGGCAAGTGTTTGACAATGATGAGCAAATTTTGCAATTCTTGTTTGAAGAAGATGTCTTCTCAAAACATAACCAAGATAGGCTATCGCAAAGCTATGGTAACCAAGTGATACAACTTAACTCTAATAAGATTCCTAGAGGTCTTATCACCTTAGAGATTGTCTTCAACAAGGATGATCAAGTTAAGAAGAATAAAGCTAGCCTAGTAGTTCAACAAGAACATTGTCTTGAGCTAGAGTTCGAGGTAGGTAAAAGTTTACAATTTGGAAAGGTAAACACTGATTCAAAAAAATAAGCTTACACACAATTATTCAAAGAGTTCAGTGATATTTTTTCATGGCAATATGAAGACCTCAAAGGTTTTAATCCAACCCTTTCTTAGCACACTATTGAATTAGAGCCTAATGCCAAACCAGTAAGGCAAAAACAAAGGCCTGTTAATCCCAAGCTTGAGCCACTTATGCATAAAGAAGTGCTCAAATTGATAGAAAGTGGTATCATCTACCCCATCAAGCATACTAGTTGGGTTTCCAACCTTGTTCCTGTCAAGAAGAAGAATGGGGAGTTGAGATTATGTATTGATTTCAGGGATCTCAACAAGGCCTCTCTAAAAGACTGCCATCCATTACCCTCTATGGAACAAATCTTACAATGTGTCTCTGGATCTGAGAGATTTTCATTATTGGATGGCTATTTAGGATACAATCAGATCCTAGTTAATGAAGAGGATAAATATAAGACTGCATTTACAACCAAGTGGGGAACCATGGCTTATCAAAAGATGCCCTTTGGTTTGTGAAATGTAGGTGCTACATTTCAAAAGGAAATGGATATGGCCTTTAAAAGCCTCATGTACAAATTTGTATTGGTCTACTTAGATGACATAACTGTCTATTCTAAAGATGCAATAGATCATATCAAACATCTAAGGAAAAACTTTGAAAGATGTAGAGAGTTTGGGATATCTCTTAATCCTAAGAAATCTATGTTTGCAGTACATGAAGGAAAATTGCTAGGATATATAGTATCCAAGAAAGGAATTATAGTAGACCCAGAGAGGATTGCAGCCATTCTAGAGTTACCATTGCCACATCATAAGAAGGGTCTCCAATCTTTCATAGGAAAGATTAATTTTGTTAGGTGTTTCTTGTCTAATATTGCAGATTTATTAAAGCCTTTAATAGCCATGTTAAAGAAGAGTTCAACTTTTAGCTGGACTAAAGAAGGAAAAGCCAACTTCCAAGCTATCAAAGAAGCCTTGACTGAAGCTCCTGCTCTATTAAACCCAAATTTCAATAAGGATTTTATCCTTTATGCTTATGGAGGTCATGATGCTATATCTACTATGTTGACTCAAGAAAATTCAGAAGGGTTGGAGCAGCCTATTGCTTTCTTCAACAAAGGTTTAGAGGAGTATGAACAAAGATATTCCTTTGTAGAAAAACATGTCCTTGCTGTGGTGAAGAGCCTTACAAATTTTAGATGTCTATTGACCCATAACAAGGTACACTTGAAGGTTACTCATCCAAGTGTCAAAGATTTTTTGCTTTCCAAAGACCTAAATGAAGAAAGAGCTGGTTGGCTTACTAAGGTAATGGAATATGACATTGATATCCAAACCACCAAGTTGGTTAGAGGAAGAGGTCTTTGTGATCATTTGGTAGGGGGTGAAGGTTCAAATAAATTAGAACAAATAGATGCATCTCTAGTTGTGCATTCTATAGAAGAACATGCCAAGGCATCAGGTTGGCTGCCTGACATGATTCATTACTTAAAGATAGGACAATGTCCTATAGACCTAGATTCAAAAAAAAGAAGACATTATAGATTAAAATCTATTCCCTTTGTGCTGATAGATGAGGTTCTTTTTAGAAAGGATCACAATGGTGTCCTTTTAAGATGTATTGATTTATAAAAGATGGCTGATGTCCTATTTGAATTCCATGATGGACCTTCTGGAGGTCACTTTTCTCCTAGGACTACTACTTTTAAAATCATGAGGGTTAGATACTATTGGCCATCTATCTTTAAGGATAGTCATGATTATGTGAGAAAATGCATCAAATGTGCTATGTTTGTAGGAAAAGAAAGGCTTTTAGCTCTACCCCTTGAACCAATCAAAATAGAACAACCATTCATGAGGTGGGTCATAGACTTTATCGATATGATTAATCCTCCATCTAGTGTAGGACACAAGTGGATAATCACTACAATAGATTATTTCACTAGATGGATAGAGGCAATTGCATTAAAAGAAGCAAATGAGAGTGTTGTCTTGAGTTTTTATGATGATATAATTCATAGATTTGGCACTCCAAACTATATAATATCAGATAATGCATTAGCATTTATAGGCCTTAAATCTTTAGAATGGGCAATCAGAAATGGCATCTATCTGAATACTAGTTCAAATTACTACCCTCAGGGCAATGGTTTGGCAGAATCAACTAATAAGAACTTGATTAGGATAATCAAGAAAACTCTATAGGAAAACCAAAGAGATTGGCATGCTAAAGTGAAGTCTGCCTTATGGTTAGATAGAATCACTCCAAAGAAAATCATTGGCAATTCTCCTTACATGTTAGTGTACGGAAGAGAGGCCAAGTTGTCCATTTTAACTGAATTGCTAGCTTTGGACTTGGCTACTCAATATGTCCTATTCAAAGAAGGAGATCCCTTACAAATCAGGTATGCTCAGCTAATGGAGTTAGAGGAACTCGTAGATAAATCCATGAAAGATATGGAGTTCCATCAGATTTAGACAAAGAAAAGTTTTGATAAGAGAGCTAGGGCTAGAAGCTTCAAATTTGGAGATGCAGTTCTCAAGTGGGATGAATTTAGATCAAAGCCTAGCAGACATACAAAGTTTGATTCCTTCTGGAGTGGACCATTTGTTGTTACAGATTGCAGAGGGCCTACTTTTTAGCTATCAACTCTTGGAGGTGATGCGTGTTGGCATTAAGCAGAATTGCCACTAGTGACAACACTTATCTGCATTCTGAGTGCAAACCGAGTAGAACAGTGCAAACTGAGCAGAATAGTGCAAACTGAGCAAGACAGTGCAAACCGAGCAAGATAGTGCAAACTAAGTAGAATAGTGCAAACCAAGCAAGACAGTGCAAACCAAGCAAGACAGTGCAAACCGAGCAAGACAGTGCAAACTGAGCAAGACAGTGCAAACCGAACAAGATAGTGCAAACCGAGCAGGACAGTGTAAACCGAGTAACATTATGTCTACTGAGTCACCAGTATTTACTGAGTTCAAAACCTACTGAGTGGTTAGTATGAACCGTGCCTTCACTTCTACCGAGTGCATGACGATGCCGAGTAATGCAGTGGATGCCGAGTATCAGAAAGTCACCGAGTTAGTTTGCAGGAACCGTGTAACCATACTTGGGCCGACTTAGTGGCACTTATGTTTATTTGTCAAGCCGACTTTGTAATTGTAATTGTAATTAATTGTTCAGCCTTGTATATAAACAATGTTGTAAAAATGCCAAGATGTGTAGTAAGTATGTATGTGAAAAAGAAAGAAAGGCAGAGATAAGCGAATTACAAAGGGCTACAGCAGTATAAGGAATAGCAAAGACAAATTCATCACAGAAGGTGATCAGTACATCAGTGAATCTCAATCAGCAATCTAGTTGCAAAGCAAGAGATCTATTGTTTCATCCTAAGAGGTGAATCAGTACTAAAATCCTTTAACCGGGTAGACTTAACAGTCTTTTGTAAAATCTCTTTACCGAGTGCATACTTCATTGTATGTTTGTAAATCCTTTAACAGGGTGGATTTAGCAATCCTTATTGCTCCTAGCAGGGCAGATCATCAGAAGTGATCAAATTGTAAGCCTTAACCGACCAACTTTATTCTACAGTACTAAAGCTTTGTGGGTTTCATCCCCACCCCAGTTTTACTTTCTTTTGGAACGTTTCTGGGTAACCAAATCTATGTGTCATTGTTGTGAATGCTTTTAAGTTTCATGCTTTCTATATGTGAAAGGTTAAAGTGAATTATATGTTAATACATCTATAATTGAAATAAAATTTGGAGTTACTGATTCACCCCTCCCCTCTCAGTAACTCAGTTAATTCTTGAATATTTCCAACAATTGGTATCAGAGCAGCATTGGTTCTCAAGATTAAGCCTAACTAGCTTGAGCAAAGATCCAGGACAATGGAGGTATTCAAACTGAACAAGGTGATTGAAAATGAAAAGCTAGATCTGGAAATGGCCATAGCCAAACTTAAAGAAGCAAAAGAACATCTTTCCCAATCCCTAAGAAGAAGGAAGGAACTTGCAAATCAGATGAATGATCAGAATTACATTGAAGAAAAGATTGAAGATCTTTTTCCCTCAGATAGCTCAGATGAAGCAAACAATGCTATCAAAGAACTCCTAGAAAAGAATGGGTCTCTACAGGAAAAAGTCAGAAAATTAAAAAGAGAACAAGAGCTACACTCAACAAGATTTTGTGAGATCTTAGAACAAAGAAACAAGTTGAAAGATGAATTAGATGGAAGGAAAAATGAAGTCCAAAATAAAACCCTTCAGCTAGAAAACCTAATTGATCAGATCTCCCATACAAATGAGGAAATTTTGAATCTAAGATCAGAAATAGAAAGCACAAGAGAAGAACTAAGATCTGAAAAGCAAATCAATCTAAGATTGGTGGATGACCTAAATGCTGAAAAAAAAATCAATGAAGAAATGCTGAAAAGGCAAGAAGACTTAAATCAGCTGTATGAGTGAAATCTTCATAGGCAAAAAGGAAAAGCAGGACTTGGATACAAAGGAGAAGGTGAATCTTCTAAGCAAGGTACTCAAAGAAATCAGAAACCTACTTGTAATCATTGTGGTAAAATAGGACATACTTCAAATAAATGTTGGAGCAATGAAAAAGCAGAATTCAATGGAAAATGCTACAACTGCAATCAACATGGTCACAAAGCAAATGAATGCAGGGAAAAACCAAGATTAAGAGGTAATTGTCACAAATGCAACAAACAAGATCACAAGGCATCCGAGTGCAGATCCAAAACATTCAATCCAGTAGAACAAATTATGAAAGCAATGTTTGGATGGGACTACAACACCTGGTGTAGATGTCATTACTGTGGAGAATATGGACACATTGGCATGAACTACATAAAACATCATCTAAGGAAAAGAGATACTACCGTAAGATGCTTCAAATGCACTAAACTCGGTCACATAGCTATAAAATGCATGAATGCTAGTGAAGTTGAAGATGGAAAGAAGAATGAAGGAACTAAGGTCAGGAAACAGGTGAGACAAAAGTGGATTCCTAAATCTACCGAGCAAACTAGTCCAAGTAATGGAATGGGTGGCTCTACCAACTCAAACTAAATTTCTAAGAAAGCATTGGAACTATATTCTCATAGACCAATCTCAAGCAGTTCCAGAACCGAATTAAAAGAAAGATCTAAATCAGCATACAAGATGTAGTAATATCACAGGAAGGTTGGTATCAGTTTTCACCGAGCAAGGTCAGTACCAGTCTTTACCGAGCGAGGTCGGAGCAATATGAATTCTCGAGTTCACCGAGTTGCGAAGTCTTTACCAAGAAATTAATTCTTAGTGGGTGACAGTCTGTCAGAATTCATACCCTAATTTGTACTGAGCATTAATGAGAGTTGTAAACAAAAGGCAAGAAATCAAACTCATTCTTCACTGTGAACTTTAGCACTTTGAGAGCAGAAAATTTCAAGAGCAATCCAGCGATTCAAACACTTTTATGAAAAGAATTTTCTGTGAGCTACCATGACATCATCCAGCACTTCAGTGAAGAAAGGATTAGAAATGTTAGTCCAAGGGGAATGGAGAGCACCAGATTTCAAAATCGTGCCCGCAATTGCAGCAGCCCTAGATCCGAACGGAGCTCAATCTCAAATTCCTCCTAAGGTACTACTTATTAATGATATTCGCAATCATTTCAATTGTGCAATTCAAGAAATGGGAAACCTAGAGCTAGATATTGTGCGTGAGGAACTGTGTGTGGATGGTATTCTAAAACCCAAGCACAAACATCTGGAAGATAAAGGATTAGTTCACATTGCACATTTACCTCGAAACTTTTGAGAGAAATGGGTTAGATACATTCTTAGCCGTGTACATGATGGAAAGATTTGGCTTGAGCAACCCATAGAGATCACCAAGAAGATGATTCATCAAATCACTGGTCTTCCCATGTTGAACAAAGCTAAAACTACCAAAACCCTAGGTCGGCTAGAACTAGAGAAGAAAACCCTAGCCGAGTGGGACGGTAGAGGCATGAAAGTTAGCAACATTACTGATGCTGAACTGAAGTTTGGTACACACATAATTGCCCATAAGATATATAGTTCAAGTTGACAGAATAGTGTATCTTGTGAAGCCATAGACCTAGCATACAAAGTGGTCAAGAATAACTTATCATTTGACCTTGCAGATTTATTGTTAAAATAGTTTAACAAAAACATGGAAAGCATTCAAACTTCCAAAAACAATCCATGTAAGTTTGGATCTCTACTGGTCTGTTTATTCTTCTATATTCAGAAATTCTTCCCTTCCAAAGGAAAAGTTGTATGGAGAAAAGATGTGCCAGTCCTTTATGAGATAAATGAATACATTTCAGAAATGGGTGAAAATTTTGAAAGCGTCATGGATAGTTATTTTGAGTCTTTCAAAGAGAAAATGAATGACAGATTTCAGATTCCATAGAAATTGGTGGAAGATTATAAAGATGACATTTGTTTCATGGTGGACTGTGACAATGTATATATTCAAGCAGCTAAACCGAGGATTGTACATGCAAAACCTCTTCCTTATGAGGTAAACATTGATGAAACCAAGAATATCATTGAAGCCCTTCTTAATTAGCCTGTTAATCCCAAAGCTCCATATTTTGGAACATATGATGAAGTTAAGGTGAGAATTGAATTAAGCATAAAGCTTCCATAGGTGGTAAATAAAGGAAAGAAGAGGATAGCCAAAATGCAAATGCTAACTGAGGATAAAGGAGAAAATGATGATGAAGAAGAAGAAAAGGATGAGAAAATAGAGGAACCAGAACCTGCAAAGAAGAAAGGAAAGGTATTCATCACTAAGGCACCTAAGCCTCCCACTGCTATATTTACAAGGAGAAGTGCAAGAGGTAAGGCAGATAAGGCAGACAAGGCAGACAAGGTAGACAAAGATATAGTATTCAAAAGGCCTCCTCTAAACTTTCAAGAGAGGATCAAACTTTTTAGAGAAGGATCAGGATCTGGAGTAATATAAAATCTTTTAAATATGAAACCAGATCTGAAATAGAACAGAAGGAAATAGAAGATGCTGTCATTGAAAAGATGGGACAGTGGAAATACTCTCCTGATGAAATAGCCCCACAGGTTCTAGCAGCTTTATTAGATCCAATAAAAATGAGGTGGACAAATGCAAAGCAAACTGTAAAAGACATATTTGATCAAACCCTGAGACAGTTAATGCCGAGCTTAAAAAATGATGAAATAAAGAAGGCATTGAAGGAAAATGAAAATAAGATGACACTAAAGTTCAATACTTGTTTGATTCTAATCAACAATATTGAATCGGTTGTGAAGGCTGCAAATGCCACATGGAAGAATATATACCATCTTCACCAATTGAGTATTGAAATAGTTATAATAAAAGACATTGAAGATGACAGTGATGAACAAGAAGAAGCCACTGAGGTAGATGATACTGTAAGGATAGCAGTAGAAGTCATTGCATCACTTCCTACCTCTCCAGTAAAAGTTTCTACATCTAGCCCGGAGACAACTTCAAGCATGGTTGTGACAACTTCAACATTTTTCCAATCACCTATGGCAACAACAAAAGCAACTATCATTTCTTCTACCGAGTTGCAGTCTCCCACTTCATCAAGTTTTCCAGCAGTAAGTATTCTAGTTTTTGATTCTACAAGTGTAAATATTTTAAGTTCTCCAATAGACAGTATGCCAGTCTCCATAGCCAGTCCTACTATGTCTACTATCACTACTACTAAGGCATTAAGTACAGATAAGCCTAAGGCTCAACCGAGTATAAGATTTTGGGTAAGAATATAGTAGAGGATATAGACCTAGATGAAGAAATAGAGATTCCAACATTGGATTTTGCAAATCTATCAGCGGACCAAATGCAAAATATAGGTGAAATCCTCCAAAGGAATGCGAAGCAAAAGAAGCTTAAAGAGGAGAGAGACAAGGAATATCAAATCATTAAGGATGCTAAGGACATTTTGTCTGATGCATTAGGTATTAAAGTAGACTCCTCTCAACATATTTTGTTACAATTAGCAGAAGCAGTAAATAAATACAATGAGGATTCATCTGGGACAAAAAAGTTAGTTGAAAGAGCCAAGAAGAGATTCAACAATAAAGTGCTTGAGCACATTGCTCAGCACATAGCTATTAATCAAGTGGAATTGTCTTCAGTTTTGTCAAACATTGAATCTACCTATTCGAATGTTACCTCTCTTTTGGCTAGACTGTGAAATATTGCCGAGTTCACAAAGGATGTCAAGGATAAAATGAATAAAATTGATGAGGATTTGAAGATTAGCATACAGAAGCTGCAACTTGAACCAAGTTCAAGCTCTGCTCATCACATGAAAATCTCATACCTATCAAATATGCAGTCAGATCTACTGAAAGAAGACACAAGGATCCAGTCCACACTGCTAGACATTTAGAACATGATCCTTCCCATCATGAATACAATGTACAAGAACATTGAACATTCCAAAACATTGATTCATGACAATCAGTTCTCAATAGCAGATCACATGATTGAACTCTCTACAGAAGTCCAAATTGCAATCCACACATGCAAGATTCTGCAAGAAAATTAGGACAGAACCCTGGCACTGATAATGAAGGTTCATTCTGTGTTTCTATCAAATTTTGGATTCTCTCTGTAAATCACTTGTATATACACCTTTGGCATTATCGTCAAAAAGGGGGAGATATATGTATAGAGGGAGATATATGTATAGAAGGAGATATATGTATAGAGGGAGATATATGTATAGAAGGAGATATATGTATAGAAGGAGATATGTATAGAAGAAGATATGTATAAAGAAAAATTTAGCACATTGAAAGGGGGAGATAATGTATAAAGCCCTATAACAAAGACAAATTTTGAAAAATCAAAATAAAACTCAGCATGATTCATGTATATAAGTTTTGGGAAATAAGTGTTTTGGTCACTAATGCCAAAGGGGGAGATTGTTGGCATTAAGCAGAATTGCCACTAGTGACAACACTTATCTACATTCTGAGTGCAAACCAAGCAGAATAGTGCAAACTGAGCAGAACAGTGCAAACCAAGCAAGATAGTGCAAACCGAGTAAGACAGTGCAAACTGAGTAGAACAGTGCAAACCAAGCAAGATAGTGCAAACTGAGCAAGACAGTGCAAACTGAGAAAGACAGTGCAAACTGAGCAAGACAGTGCAAACCAAGCAAGACAGTGCAAACCGAACAAGATAGTGCAAACCGAGCAGGACAGTGTAAACCGAGTAACATTATGTCTACCGAGTCACCAGTATTTACCGAGTTCAAAACCTACCGAGTGGTTAGTATGAACCGTGCCTTCACTTCTACCGAGTGCATGATGATGTCGAGTAATGTAGTGGATGTCGAGTATCAGAAAGTCATTGAGTTAGTTTGCAGGAACCGTGTAACCATACTTGAGCCGACTTAGTGGCACTTATGTTTATTTGTCAAGCCGACTTTGTAATTGTAATTGTAATTAATTGTTCAGCCTTGTATATAAACAATGTTGTAAAAATGCCAAGATGTGTAGTATGTATGTGAAAAAGAAAAAAAGGCAGAGATAAGCAAATTACAAAGGGCTACAGTAGTATAAGAAACAACAAATACAAATTCATCATAGAAGGTGATCAGTACATCAGCGAATCTCAATTAGCAATCTAGTTGCAAAGCAAGAGATCTACTGTTTCATCCTAAGAGGTGAATCAGTACTAAAATCCTTTAACCGGGTAGACTTAACAGTCTTTTGTAAAATCTCTTTACCGAGTGCATACTTCATTGTATGTTTGTAAATCCTTTAACAGGGTGGATTTAGCAATCCTTATTGCTCCTAGCAGGGCAGATCATCAGAAGTGATCAAATTGTAAGCCTTAACCGGCCAACTTTATTTTGCAGTACTAAAGCTTTGTGGCTTTCATCCCCACCCCAGTTTTACTTTCTTTTGGAAGGTTTCTGGGTAACCAAATCTATGTGTCATTGTTGTGAATGCTTTTAAGTTTCATGCTTTCTATATGTGAAAGGTTAAAGTGAATTATATGTTAATACATCTATAATTGAAAGAAAATTTGGAGTTACTAATTCACCCCTCCCCTCTCAGTAACTCGGTTAATTCCTGAATATTTCCAACAATGCCTTGCCTATTTTAGTTAATGTTTTCCACTTGAAGCCTTGCTTTGAGGTCAACCCTTCCCTATAGATAGTTGTAAATATGTTTCCTATTTTCTATCCCTACTTTCTAGTTTAGTTTTCCTGCGTTTCAAGAAGTGCCTGTGCATAGTTTTGTCCCTCTGGTTCCAGGTTTGTCTCTCTGTCAAGTTTTGTGTGCTATGATGACTCCATGCTCAATGAATATGTCATGGCCACTAGTTTCAATGTCTAGCAGGATGACATCTAGCAGAAATCACCAAAATGTTGCCCAAAATTTCATATCCATTCATTTTGGTCATAGGCTAAATTTAGTCAGAGATCCTCATGCTTTAAGCTCTGTTGAAAACCTGCAAAAATTTCATGGGTTTAGCATCTTTCCCTTGGTCTCTATAGCATTTTGTTCTATCTCTACCATCAATGGCCTAGGTTAGAATTCATAAATATAGCTGTTGGAGCCCAAAAGCCCTAAAAAATGCTTTGGCCTGTTATAATTCTTCATTACCTTTTTCAGCCACTAAAGGTCTCCATTTCCCATGTGTGTTTTAAAATCCTCTGGTCACAAGTTCTCTTATTTTTGGCAGTCTAGCTCTTAACACTTAGCGATCTCGTGGGTGGTTAATGTTTGGCATCATGGTTTTAGTTTTTGTAAAGGCTAAGTATCGATCTGATCTAATGATCACTGCTATTCTGTATAGTGAAGATGCAAGTGTTTTAAGATCATGGCATAGTGATGGCCATCAATCTTCCTTTCATTTATAGCACTGTAGGTTGTCAGTGGGTCCACTGCCACGTAGTCCAAGGTGTACATTTCCTATTGGTTGAAGAGCTTGTGATGTGGAGCTGTGTCAGAGTGGGCCCAGGGCACTATCTTTCTAAGGAGATCTGATAGTTGGTGTATGATCACATGGAATATTCTTGGCCCATGTGATCATATGCCAGCCATTGATTTTACTTTATCTTCAGGCTTTATCAGGTGGGTCCTTTCTTTCTGACGTACTCACATTTTATTGGTCAGTCGAGCAGTGACTAGGATTTGTCAGTGGGTCTGAGTATCTTGAGAGAGGTGGCAGGGAAGTAAGATCTTCAGTGGGTGCATGATCTCATGGAATCTTCTGAGCCCATGCAATCATGCAACCACCATCTAATGAGAATCTTAGTGGGTCATGGGTCCGATGTGCTACATGTTGTTAAGGTGTTCATTTTTTATTGGCTTCTGACCGGTGAGGTAGCGTTTGAATTTTCAAAAGGTTTGCAAATGATTTTTGGTTGATCTGAGCCATTCATCTACTGGGAGAAGCTTTAATCGATAGTCATGTTTTAAATTTGACTTGCTAACCATTAAATATTTAAATTCAAATATATCTCTACAAGGTTTTGCTAGGGTTTTGATCTAGTAATTGATTACGACAAAATGGGTAGCTCAAATTGAATTCTTCAGGATGGTTTCAGTTGGGGATGATTAGAAGATCTGATGGTTGTCTCCCATGATTTCTTAGGGTACCATGTCGATTTTCTTGCACTGAAGAAACATTTAAGGGTGGCACCACCTATGGCCTTCTGTACTTGAAAATACAAATACCAAGACTCGGATTGGATTTGGAACATTCATGGCAAGTTTGAGTTATAGAAGGGTAGATAGATCAAGGTGGCTTGTCTGGAGGCAATTTCAATATAGAGATGGGCGTGAAAACATCATATATGATTCATTGAGATATATCCATGCATTTATAATTAGAAATGACAGGTTTAGGGTTGGATTATTTTATGCATATTTATGTAACCCTAATGAGATTTTTTTTGCTCCGGCCTGTGTGCAATAGAGGGGATGTATATAATTAATTTTTGGGAGCCTTTGGAGCTCAGATTTTATAGTTTGTAAAAAAAAAAGAGTTCATGTTTCTAAGAAGTTATCAAAGGCATTCTTATTTCCCTCTAGCTTCTACAATTGTAACCTTTCATTGACTATTTAGATATTGCAAAGTGTATTGTGACATTCTTTCATGTCCCATATACTTTCTTGTCTGAATTTTCTCTTATTGAATTTAGTATATGTATGTTTTTAGTGATATTTTTGGGTTCTTGATCCCTCTTTCTTTCTGCAACTTATGTGTATGCTTGTGAATGATTTGATTTGAATGCTTTTGTGGGTATACTTCCACCCCTGGCAATCTATCTCATTCTTATACCCAATTGCAGAGGTGAATGTCTGTTTGCAAGTTATAGTTTTTGTCTAGTCCTTAGGAGTGCTATTGCCTTGTGAAATTCTCTCTTTCCCTGCATAGCATCTCTCTATTTTAGACCCTTCTATGAAATATTGATGCAAGCCTATTCAGTGAGTTGTGATCTCCTAGACTTAAGATTGTGTGTTGAGTTCATTCTTTATACTGCAATTCATACCATATTTTCGGTGTATCACCTAGTAGGTAGTTTTCTTTTCAATTCATTTCCCTTTCAATCATTCCTTCTATCCCTTTTTCCTCAAAGATTTACTTTCCATGTCAAGAAGAAAATTAAGGTGATTATCCAAGAGGAACTAGCCTAGAACCTGGAGGTCTCATCTCAGTTAGCATAGGTCCCACACCTGGAGATTATTCCCATGTTATACTAGGTTATCAAGACCAAGAGAGCTTGAAACAAGGGTGAAAACTTAGTGTATAACAATTACTTTGATGAGTGTTCTCTCTCTAATAGTTTTCGATGATGCTGAGCTAGAAGACTGGAGGCATGAGGACATGATTTATTGTTTTTTCTGCTTGTGGGTATATTTTGTTGGTCCTAACTATCATTAGAATTTATGCTTGTTCCACTTGACATTGGGATCTACAAGGTATTATTCTTGACTATTTCTGCAAGTGCATACTTATAGCCATCTTGACTTTCCTTGTGTCTCAATGCATGTATAATCTTGTTATATTAAACTTAGGTAATCTCATGGCACTATTCATCTTGACTTATATGTCTTTGATGCTTAGGGGGGATTCCCAGATATCTATCTGATATAGATCATATTCAAATTCACATAGTCATACTAGTGTGCATTGTATGATCTTGCAACGCTACCAATAATGCTCGATGATGAAAATTAGAGTCTAAAAGCTTTGTGACCTTGCAAGTAAACCACTTTTCATAGTAGCTTGGATATTTTTTAATTTTTTTAGATTCATGATAGTTAGTTTTGCATCTTGCATATGGAGAGAGATATCCTTTCATTTTTCATGGACTTGTCAACTGCGCTCACCTTTTCATTTTCTTGATCATGTCTTTTGCTCCTTGTCTTTCACATCACGTCCTTTTTCCTATCATCATAAGTGGTTAATCTTATCATCACATCTATATCATAAAAAGATCATTTTTAGAAACATGAGTCTATATCATAAACATGAGAACTACACATACATCTATGAGAGAGATTATACATGAGCATATATATCATACATTTTGAGCAATATGACAAGACAATATAAAAACTAAAACATCCATCACAAGTGAGACAAGTACACAAGATATATTGCCAATTGAGTAATCTCATATATATAAAAATGTCATGATACAATGTGGGATTCAAAAATCTGGATAAAGTCCCAGGATATGTCTCTATACATTTATCCTAAACCTAGACATAGGACTTGCTAGCACTGTCATGTGGAGCTGGTGGTGGTGGAGTGGGTGCTGCCACTCTATCTAGTACCATATTAGACCTCCCTACTATCACAAAGTAGGGTGGTGCTCTTTGTCCCTCTGGTATAGCCTGTATGTAGAGGCAATGATAATAAGCAGCCTGTGCTGCCTCTCACCGAATCTCTACTACATCAACCTATGCTACCCTCTCCCGCCACTCTATCTCGACTATGAGATCAATCAAATTTTGGTCTTTGATGGCTATAGTGATTCATAGTTGCTGCATCTCTGTCTCTAGGACCTGGATCCTCGCTCTCAAATCCTCTTCCCCTGCAGGCTGATCCTGCCCAGCATCCAACTAGCGGTGAGATGGCCTCGCCGCATCATCCCCCTCATCAGTAGAACCCTATCCCCATGACCATTTCCAGCCACCTGATCAAGAGCTCTATCCTCTCTCCCTAGCTCTCCCTCTCCCTCCTCCATCCCCTTCATCCCTGTCATCTCCATAATCCCCCTGTGATATCAATTGTGCATTAGGTAGAGAAAATATCAGGAATGGGAACCTTCATCGCTCTTCCCTATAAGCCACATCAGCACCTGCATTTGGCATGTTTGGGAGGTAGTCCCATGGATCCCTACATATGGCCATTATATCTTGTACTACCTTATGGTAGTCCAGTATTAGTAGCCAACCTCATCCCTCCTTGTCCCTAACCCGAGCATAAATAGTGGTCTTAGTGGGCACTCTCTGTTGTAGCCTAACTGTCTCTAGACTTGGGTGATAAAAAATCTCTCAATAATATCTGAGTGATGCCCTACTAGTGGCCAGCTACATAACATGTAACCGAGCTCCTCCTCCCAATCACCCCACTACTCAACAGCCTTGTATGGCCTCCACTGAAATGAGGTGAGCTCATCCAGTACCCTCCTGTAATATTTCACATCCCCGCTATGTGGCTATGATAGGAACCCTATTTACCTATAAATATAGGGGCTTCTCTGCTCCCTCAGCTGCACACATGGATGCACAATGGTGATGTTCTCCCATGACCATTCCTATGCTAGGATAGAATCACATGCCCAAGTCTTTCTCTCCCGGTAGATGATCTCATGGAGCTCATGGTACATATCTGTAAGGATGGCTGGCCCCCATGTCATCCATCATGGCTATGCTATCAGGTCTACTACTAACCTACCCCATCCCAGTGGGAAACCCTTATGAATCCTATTAATAATAAGGGCCTGTGCTACTATGGAACATACTATACATGGCACCGGAAAGTCCCTGCCAAACTCCTCCATCAGCTGATCCCAGCTGAGGTGTCTATCCAAAAATGTGACATCTTGAAACATGTCCTGTATAATCTTCCACCCCTCAGTCGGATCCTAATCATAGTACACTTGTGCCAACAAACAATCATGTTAGTTTCTATCATATGGAAACTTTACATCTATGACTATCTATAAACATGATTATACTTATAGGATCTTCATGGCTCGGAACTCGCAGGATCCGATAGACATCCTCTAGGCTAATAGTAGCCTCTCTAGTGGGAAAGTGAAAGGTGTTATGCTCACTATGCCACCTCTCAGCCAATGCTATCAGTAATCCATGATCTACCCAAATGTGGGGCATCTACAGTAGGTAACCGAAGCCTATCTCCCTCAAGTTTTCCCATCCTAGATCATTGAGATCTCGAATGCATCATAGCCCAGTCACTCTCGGTGCTCTAACAAGCAGTGCATGAAAGTTTTCCTACAAGCCAGTTAACCAAAACCAGATGTCAAAACATAACATGATGGATGTATAAAATTAGTACAAAGCATCTTTAAAAGAAAACATTGTCTGGACCCATGTCATTTTGCTCAAAAACATTAAGATATGTCAATTTTTCTATACTGTGCGATACTATTTTTTGACTAAGTATTATGTGATACTTTCCTTAATAGTCTTGCGATAGTATCTTTGTCTGTGATACTTCACATAGTATCGCACAATATATCATTTGGTATCATGCGATACTAGATTCAATATTGGTGCGATACTATTTTGACCCATGAAGTATCACACAATAGATATCCTCAAAGGGTGTGATACTTAGTAAATATCGTATGAATTTTCATAACAGTAAAATTTGAAAAATTTAAAAAACATTAAAAACATGTTTTAAATGACATAAATGTTCATTAAATGACCTACAAGGGCGAGTTTTTCTAAAAACATACCGAGGCACCATACTGTGGAGGCCAGTTATGCAACCAGGTGCACTCAAATTGATGCCTATGGACTAGAATTGCTGCTTGCTGTGCCATTTTCTCTCTCTCAGCTCTCGAGATTCTTAAATCACTAAAAGACAAATGATTTTGAAAATGACCTTTTTACCCCCTTTTATAGCATTTTGATTTTTTACCTAATTTTCAAAACATCTCCAAATTGTGCAAAAATTGTACCCCTAGCTAATTTCGACATCCTTGATCCATTTTCGGGATCCAAATCAAAATTTGAGTTCATCTTTATAGTTAAAATTGCATTTAAAAACTTTCACCCTCTACTGTGTAGTTGGCTAACCATTTGAGGCCTGATCCTTTGATCTTTGTTGGGTTATCTTCATTTCTTCATCCCCATCTCTTTTCAAACTCCTAGTCTTTCATTCATCTTCATTCGATTCATCTCTCTAAGGTTTGACTTCATTTTATCCTATATCTTTCTTAGTCAAACCTAGTCAAACTAGGGCATGTCTTCACTACTTGATGGTTATCCTATAATCTTTTCACCTTTGATTATGATTTTTAGTGACTTGATCAAGTTTATCAATTTGTTGTTCTCCTCTACCTAATTTCAATTTTAATTCCAAGGGGGCAGTACTTATCAGCTTTAATCTTTGATTCAGCTTATGAATCATCTTTTCTTGAGATTCTTATCTCTTATTTGAGACTTGATTATCACCTAGCTATATAGGTGTTGGTCTTGTCTTTCAACTTATCTTTGTTAGCTTTTGCTTATGCTTGTCCTAATATGTTCCCATCCATCAAACACATGTCTAGATTGTTTTGTGATCCCAAATAGATCTCACATTTCAACTTCATTCTTTGATTTCATGTGATCCCAAATTGATCTCACATTAGTCAAAGAGGGGCAAATGTATGCACCCTAAAATGGTCGCCTAGACTTTGGGCCCCCATTCAGCAATTTATCAAATCCCTGAATCAATATTTTCAAAAATCAGCATATTTCAATTATATCAATTTCCTTGATCAAATCTTATTTTATCATTTTTGATTATTTGCCTTGGGCTAACCATTTTATCCTAAAGTCTTTATTTATTTAAAAGGAATTTTCTCCCATTTTATTAAATAAAAAGCCCCCAGTTTTCCTCTTATCCTAAGTTGCACAAATAAAGCATTATTCTTATTTTATAAAAAGGAGAAAAGGCCTTTTTGTCTCATATGGACACAAAAGTCAACTCTTTTTTTCTCATTGGAGGATATTTGTGCACATGGATTTCTCATCTTTCAAGCTCCACCCTTGATGAAATCTTTTTCCTCTTAATCTCCATGGTCCATTCCTCCTCAATTCCTTTAAAAGGAGAACTCTTTTCTCATTCTTAGATCCCAACTTTTTATGCTAATCTTATTTTGCAAGATTTCTTGGAGACTTTGGAGCTTTTGGAGATCATTCTTGCATTCTAGTTTCTTTCTTGCATCATAGCTTTCATGGCATCTAGCTTAGTTTCCTTTATGCTTTAGATTAGCTCACATAGCTTAATTAGCAAGGGTTTGTAATACTTTCATTTCCATATCTTAGCTTGCATCTTCATTCTTAGCATAGCTTGCATTGCATTGCATTTTTATTGATTCTTGAGGATATTGGCATTCTTTCCCTTGTCTCTTTGAATATCCCATTGTGTGGTTTACTAGCAAGGTTGCATGCTTCAATAGCTCTAGCTAAGAGCACCATCAACATCCTTGTGACTCCATGCCTAGGGAGCTCTAAGTCACTTACTCAAGGTTTCCCATCCATGGATTCCCTTGGAAGTAATGACTTAGAGAAGTGCACTAATTACTATGTACAGTCATGTCCAAAAGTGAAGGTTGTTTTTTTAAACTGTATTTTTCCAAAGCGTATGATAGGGTGGACTGGGGTTTTCTATAAAAAGTTCTTCAATCATTTGGTTTTATCAATATATGTTTAGATCTTATTCTTCAAATCATTTCCACAACTATTTTTTCTATTTTGGCTAATGGATCCCCCACCCCTTTTTTAAAATCCTCTAGGGGATTGAGGCAAGGTGATCCCTTATCTCCTATCCTCTTTGTTATCATGGACAAATTCTTGGGAAGATACATCAATAATTTGTTTCATAAATGTGAGTTTAAGGGTCTATATCCTTCTTCATCTAATCAAGTATGTTCTCATTAGCAATTTGTTGATGACTTTGTGGTTATGGGGGAAGCTTCTGTTAAAAATGCCAATAATATTAAGAAGTCTTTGGATATCTATGGGAAAGCTTCTGGATAGCTCATTAACTAGGGGAAAACTTCTATGTTCTTTTCCAATGTCCCTAGAAAAAGACAATTGAAAATTAAGAATATTTTGAGGTGTGAGTTGGAGTCTTTACCTAGAACCTATTTAGGTCTCCTTCTTTGTTTAGATCCTCCTAAAAATTTTTGGAGGTCTTTGGTGGATATATTTCATAGAAAAAATTGGTGGGTTGGAAGGATGCTTTGTTGAGTTAGGCTAGTAAGACTTAGGAGGTACTAACTAAACAAGTATAATAAGGAATTCTCAACTATGCAAACTTTTCTTAGTTATGATACTAACACTAGAGGATCCTTCATCTAGAAAATTTTCTTGAGGAATAAAGAGCTTATTAGGAAGGGAGTGAAATGGAAAGTTGGGAATGGTAGGACTGTTCAATTTTGGGATGAAGAGTGGTTGATAGATCACCCCTTAAAGGATATTCCTAAGTGGAATATATTTGAGGTCCAATGCAAGTTAAGGTTTGGACTCAAAGTGGAAAACTATTGGGAGAGAGATCATTGGATTGATTTCTCTGTTATTGATCATTCCCTTAGGAATCTTAATAAAATTTTAAACTTTATGACCCTGATTGAGGAAGATGATAGTTTTATTTGTAAGTATAATACTAATGGTAACTTTTCTATATCTTCTTTGTACCATCAAGACTATGAGAATCACCCTGCACCTTGTTGGGATAATGCTTGGATTAAGGGCCTTACTCCTAAATTCAATGTTTTTTTTTTGGATCACGCTCCAAAATAAGATCCTTACAACTGACAACTTGAGAAGAAGGGGAATGACTATGGATAATATGTGCTTCTTATGCAAATAGGATGAAGAATATGTTAACCATATGTTCATCCACTACCCCTATGTGAGTAAACTATGGAAAAATTTCTTAAAGTTTCTTAATGTGGAATGGATCTTCCCAGAGGACTTATAGAGCCTTTTCTCTTCTTGGGTGTCTCCTTCAAATAATGATAATGTGGCTACTATTTGGAAATTCATATTACCTTATATATGCTAGGGCATTTGGTAATAAAGGAATGATAGAGTCTTTTGAAATAAGTCATCCAATGATAAGGTGGTCTTTCATAAGATCAATAGAGCTATGTTGGAAAACCTTTATTTGAAGGGTAATTCATTGAACCTATAGAGGATGGGGATAGGCTTCTTTTTGAGAAATGGAAGATTAAAGGTAATATGAACAATTGCAAGAAGGATTCATTGAGGAATGAAGTGAGCCTGGATTTCCCTCCCCATGGATGGATGAAAGTTAACTTTCATGGGGCTTCAAAAGGGAATCTGGGGGTGGCTAGATGTGGTGCTCCTATTAGAGATGAGAATGGTCTTTGTAAAGGGATGAGCTCTATTTCAATTGGTATACAATCCAATCATGTTGTGGAGGCTAATGCTACTTTACATAGCTTATTTATGGCTAAGGAGAAGGGGTGTAAAAAACTATGGATTAAAGGTGACTCTTTCAACATTATAAAATGTTTAAATAATGAGTCTATTCCTTCATGGACCATAAATAACATAATGCATAAGGCCAAAAATCTTATTAACTCTTTTGAGGAATGTGTCATCATGCATAACTTTAGGGAGTCTAATAGTGTTATTTACTAGGTGGCCAACTTGGCTTGTAAGGTGGATTTGATGATGAAATGGGATGACATTGAAGATTTTCCTTTTGAGGTGAAATCATTAATTGATAATGACCATTTACGGAGAAGACATAAGTATTTTTAACATGTCTTTTTAATGAATTGTTTTGATTGCAAGGTGATGTTTATTTATTTATTTTTCTATGTGAAGGATGATGATGTGACTAGGCATTTTATTTCACATGAAATTTAGGTTTCATTTGAGAAGCATATTGAGGAAGGTGTCATTCAGAACAGTGAACGAGGATTTTTTCTTAGAGATATTGCGAAGGATAATCAAAGAAGTGAAATGGGTGGTAGAAAGAAAAGGTTTCATCTTGAAAATTGCAATGAATGGAAATAAAATAAGGAGGTTTGGGGGATTCTGAAGAAAGGCGGCATGGCAGATTTGATGGAGAGGTTGCATGGCAAAAACCTAGCTATGTCAAAGAAATTCTTAAAAACTTGGAAGAATGGAAGTGTTTTAGTGGGTAACTAGTATATGGAGGTCACTGAGGAGATTGTCACTAAAGCTATAGGAATTAGCATGGAGGGGCTGAAATTATACAAAGATAGGAGTATCTATGATAAGGCTCCTGAGAGGTTCTTTAATACACAGAAAGAAAGAAAGTGGCTGGTGAAGGTGGATAAATCCTACCATGATCCCAAGAGTATCTCTCGGCCTTGGAGGTTTGTCTTATATGTTGTTATTAACTAAATTACGCTTGATGGTAGGTTTACCAAAGCTTACAACCACCATTTTATTTTGCTTAATCATTTAAGAAATGATGATAAAATTAGTCTCCCTTACTATTTGTTGAGCTCTCTAGATTATACTATCAAAAGCACTCAAATGGATCTTCAAGGGGATCACACCTTACACCAAGGTGTAATGCTTATGGTGTTTGATCTTCTGGAAACAAAAAAGGTGGAAAAACCCTTCCTTAAGGGTAGAGATAGGGATGAAGAAGAGACACAAGGGGATGAGGATGATGATTTGTATGAAGAAGAAACCAAATATGATGAGGAGGAGCCTTTCAAGGCTAAAACAACAAGAAATACTAAATTCAAGGGGTCACCATCTAAGAAAAAGTAGGGTCAGCTTGTTGTGGAAGATTTAGCTACTGATAAGGATACTAGAGAGGAAGACTAGAAGGAAGAAGGGGAGAATGATGGAGGCAATAGGGAAAGAGGGTATTTTAGTAGAAGCGGGAAGAAGAATAAAATCTATAAAAGAATTTGTAAGATGAACATTGTCATTCTTTTGAGGAAGATGAGGACTTTGAGCAGATGAAGAGTATTGAGGAAAAGATTGTTGTTGAGGATGAAGATAATTTGGATGGTGATTTGGGAAACCTGGGTGAGGACATACTTTCTTCTCCAAGTATTATTCATCTTATCACTGATTTCATCAATATTAACTTGGGTCTTTTGATTCGGTTGTTCCTCGGTTCGGGCTTTACCCCAGTACTTATATTCTTTGACTAGGTAACTGACCTTGTGATAGTGGGAAAAATCCATTCTAGTGTTTCTCCATGATCTTATACTATTCATATCATACAACCTAAATCAATTTGCAACAATGTGACCAAATATTTGACATGCAGTACAAGTGATTCTTGTATTATAATATCATGGTATTGTTGGTCCTTATTGGTTTTTTGCAGCATTTTGTCAGTTAGGGATCCATTTCTCATTCCTTCTTTGTGACCTGTATCTTGGATATTTATGTCCATATATATTGAAATTTTTATAGTAGCCCTTATAGATTGGCATCCTTGGATTGTTAGAAGTTCTTTATCTACACTCAAATTCATTATGACCAAACTTATTGACATTGTATAGTGACCATTAAACTTAGGAGTTCTTGGTGGATTACCTCTTTTTCTCCTATAGATATATCTTATGTGACCTAGTTTCCCACAATGATAGAATGTAGTGTTAGGAATGAATGCTGAAGCCTTTGGCAGTCATTCTATAGTAGTGGTTGTTGCATTCATGACTATGATTGTCATTGATGTCAACACAGTGATATTCTGGAGTTTAGCAGAGTAGCAGGCATAGTTTTGTTTTGCACACATGTTATATTGTAGATTGAGTTATGTGAAGTTGATGGTATGTTCTTTATTGTTTTATTATCCTATGGTTAAGAGCTCAAAATAAATTCATTTATTCATGAAAGTTATAAGCATTTTGGTGGAAGCAGTATTCTGGCAGTATTCCAATGTAGCAGTTTTTGGTAATCGAAGGATATCTCCTAACCGGGATGGAACTTGATTCTACGTAGTTAAAGGGAAGTTTGAGATTCATTAGTGGTGACATGGTTCATAGCGCAAACTTTTAGGTCACATGATTGGAAATTTATTGTAACTAGAAGCTGACAATTTTATGTAATTTTGATGTAGCGTGTTGAAATTATTATTTTGTATTTACATGCCAACTCATTTGTCATTATTTGAGTGTGGTATAAGGGAAGGAATTTTTTCCTTGTTATGTATGTATTGTAATAGTTGTAATATGAAGTTGTGATGCCAATGTATGCATGAAGTGAAGAAAAGAGCTAACTCAGTGATGAAGGAAGACTTGCAAAGTACAGAGATCTGGATTTGTCATCTTGTGTAGAAGAGAGTGCAGTTTTGGCACAGTGTGAAGGAGGTAACATATTTCATATTATTCTATTGAATAATCCTAAGACCTATTGGACAGTGAGTTCAGAGATCTTGCCTTGAAGCTATTCGGGCAGTGGGTCCTTCTTCTTCCATAACTCCAAACAGGGTTAGAATCTTTTAACAAGGATTCAAAATCTCCTAACAGAGATTCATATTTATTGAATGTATTTCATAAGACTCCTAACAAGGTCCATCCTCTAACAAGGAACTTTCATATTAGTGCATCATTTTGTGGGCATCATTCCCACCGGGGTTTACTCTTTGATCAAGAGGTTCCTTAGTTAACATATCTTGTGTTATTGTGTCATTGTGTATGGTTATCTTTCTATGGGTGGTTACTACATTAATTATATGGTTTAAAGCCATTGAAGTTGATATTGAAGTTAATGTTGATAAATGGTTTAATTATCAGATAACTGATTCACCCCCCTCTGAGTTATCTTGGTGGTCTTTACTTTCTAACAATTGGTATCAGAGCGGTAGGTCCTTGAAAGAGAAGTTTAACAACTTAAGGAGATATATGATGAATTTCAAGAAAGAAAGCCCTGAGTTTGATTGAGTAAATTTTGACTGCTAGAAAGAAAAGATGAAGACACATCTCTTGTGTTTAGGACCAGGTTATTGGTTGATTACAAAGAATGAAAGGACTATAATTGAAGAAGACAATCTTGAAACAAGTTCTAAAGATGAGGTAGATCTATTTATGTGTAGCATACTTGCAAGAGAAGCACTTTTATTAGCACTTCCAGAGAATGAATACAGTTAGGTAAAATTTTTAACTAAATCTCATGATATTTGGAAAGCTTTACATTCTACATTTTAAGGTGATGAACATGCAAAGAAAGCTAGGTTACATAATTGGATTTGTGCATTTGAAGACATAATAATTATGGAAGATGAATCTGTTAGAAGCTATATTGGTAGGATGTCAGAAATTGTTGCCCGAATAAAGTCTTGTGGAGGTGAAAAGATAGAGAATGAAGTAATATGGAAGATTTTGAGAACATTGACACTGGTATTCAGGTAGACTACACAAATGATTGAACAAGTGATACCTTGTACACCAAACTTTTCAAGAGAGACTCTTCTTGGAAGATTGGAAGCAGCAAAGATGAATTTGAGATTATCAGGAGAACTACGTAGAGTGGAGATAGCATTCAGTGCTCTTAGCATCAGACCTACTTTGTCTAGAAGTACAAGTGTGAATGGAGATTATGCCAGGAGTAGCAGATCCAAATATAATGAAGATAAGAAGATTGAAAAAAGTATTGCCTTGCTTTTGAAAAGAGAACTTGATGGTAAAAAAATATTTAAATGTTGGACATGTCAAGAATATGGTCATTTTGCATCTAAGTGTCCTAAGAGAGTTAAGAAGTATAGAAACAATTTTAAGCCTAGAAGATTTAAAGAATTTTATTATGCAAATGATGAAGAAATTGAAGTAGGAATTGAAAGACATTTGAGTGACAGTGATAATGATAACTTTGATGACATAGGATTTGTAGTAAGTAAGGAAGAAAATTCTAAATCTGATATTAAAGAAGAAAAAGCCTTAGTTTCCCAAGTTGAAAAGATAGATGATTGGATTATAGATAGTGGTTGTTCACATCATATGATTGGTGATAAAGGAAAATTCGTAAAGTTTAACAATTATGATGGAGGAGTTGTTAGAGTTGGTAACAATGCACCTTGTTTGATTAAAGGTATAGGATCTATTACTCTTGATGGAAAGACTAATACTGATGATGTTTACTTTGTTGATGGATTGAAACATAATCTTTTGAGTGTTGGGTAGTTAGTGGCTAAGGGATATCAAGTTTCATTTACTGAGAAAACTTGTGTGATTAAGGATAAAGATGGAAATCTAATTGGAACTGGATCTAGAACCAGAGGTAATGTATTTGAGTTGAACCCTACTGAGATGACATGCTTGATGACTAAGATTGATGACATTTGGTTATGGCATAGAAGGTTTTATCATATAAACTTTGATAATATTGTGAAAGTAAGTTCTACACTTGTAGTAAGAGACTTACCTAAGATTATGAAGCCTACTAACATAATTTGCAAGGAATGTGTGATGGCTAAGCAGAAAAGGAGTTCATTTTCTAGCAAGAAGTTCACATCTAAAAAGAAGTTGGAGATTGTTCATACAGACTTGAGCGGTCCTACTAGGACTAGAGGATTCTATGGAGAAAGATATTTTATGATTCTTGTTGATGATTTTACAAGAATGATGTGTATTGCATTTTTGAAAGAAAAATCTGAAGCATTTGATAAGTTTAAGGTCATGAAGAATAAAGTTGAGAATGAATTAGGAATGAGGATTAAATGTTTGAGATCTGATAGAGGTGGAGAATTTACATCTAAAGAGTTTAACACTTTTTGTGAAGTTAATGGTATTAAGAGACAGTTATCGGCCCCTAGAACACCTGAAAAAAATGGTATTTCAGAAAGAAGGAATAGATCAGTGACTTAAGCAGCTAGAGCTATGTTATTTGAAGGTGATTTGGCAAAGACATTTTGGAGAGAAGTAGTGAATATAGTAGTATATACAATGAACCGAGTACAAATCAGAGAAGACACAGACAAGACACCTTATGAATTGTGGTTTGGACATGCACCCTCAGTTAAGTATTTTAGAATTTTTGGAAGCAAATGTTATATTAAGAGAGATGATGATATAGGAAAGTTTGATCCTAGAAGCGATGAAGGAATTTTTCTTGGATATTCTTTGAAAAGAAAAGCATATAGATGTTACAATAAGAGAACTAAAACTATTGTTGAAAGTGCAAATGTAAAAGTTGATGAGAAGTTTAAAATTCAGGAAAGAATGCTTGATTATAAATCTGATGAAGGAACTAACCCTCAGCCTAACATTGAAACTACTAAACAATTTTTTGAGATTAACTATGAATTATTGAATGAAAGTCATGCTGATGAAAATAGAGAAGAATCTAGAGAAGAATCTATAGTTGAAGAAAGATCAGTAACTATGACACCTAACAGGTATATATCAAGACATCATTCTATTGAGCAAGTTATTGGAAGTTTGGACAGAGTAGTTATGACTAGAAAGAAGGTACATTTATGTTTGATTTCTCAAATTGAACCTAAGTCTACTAATGAAGCTTGTGAAGATGAACATTGGACTAAAGCTATGAAAGAAAAATTGGATCAGATTGAAAAGAACAAGACATGGGAATTGGTCCCTAGACCTAAAGACAAAAATGTGATTGGAACTAAATGGGTATTCAAGAACAAGATGAATGAACAAGGAGAAATAATTAGAAATAAAGAAAGATTGGTATGTAAGGGATACTCACAGCAAGAAGGAATTGACTATGAAGAGACTTTTGCCCCTGTGGCAAGACTTGAAGCAGTAAGAATATTGTTGACTTATGCAACATTTAAGAAATTCAAAGTGTATCAGGTGGATGTGAAGTCGGGATTTCTAAATGGTGAATTAGAAGAAGAAGTCTACATTGAGCAGACTGAAGGTTTTCCTTTGACTCAAGAAGGAGACATGGTATGTAAACTAAAGAAAGCACCTAGAACTTGGTATGCTAGATTCGATAAGTATTTGCTAAAATTGGGATTTACAAAAGGAACAGCTGATAGTAACTTATACACAAAAGAAATTGAGAATGGATTGTTAGTTTGGTTATTTTTGTCGATGACATTATTTTTGGAGGAGAAGATGAAGCTAGTGACAAATTTGCTGACAAAATAAAGACATAATTTGAAATGAGTATGATTGGAGAAATGAAATACTTTTTGGGATTACAAATAACACAAAACAAAGATGGTATCTTTATAAGTTAGACAAAGTACTTGAATGATTTATTGAAAAGATTTGGTATGGAGAATTGTAAACTAGTTGGAACACCTATGGTTACAACACATAAACTATCTAGTAAAGATGAGACACCAGAAGTTGAGCAAAAGAAATATAGATCTATGATTGGTGGATTGCAGTACTTGACACACACTAGACCAGAGATACAACATTCAGTTGGAATGGTAGAAAGATTTCAAGCTAAACCTAGAGAGTCACATTATGCAGCAGTAAAAAGGATATTGAGATATCTTAGAGGCACAATGGACTATGGACTGTGGTATGAAAATTCTGATGATTTTACCCTATGTGCATATACTAATGTTGATTGGGGAGGTAGCGTTGATGATAAGAAAAGCACCAGTGGTGGAGCCTTTTTTCTTGGAGGAAGATTAGTTTCTTGGTTGAGCAAAAAGAAGAATTGTATCTCATAGAGTACAGCAAAAGCAAAATATGTAGCAGCAGGAAACAATTGTAATCAGATAATTTGGATGAAGCAGATGTTTATGGACATTGGAATCAAGTTTGATGAGCCTATTGTGATATATTATGACAATACAAGTATAGTTAGTATTTTTAAGAATCTAGTTTTACATTCTAAAACAAAGCATATAGAGATCAAGTATCATGTTGTAAGAGAGAAAGTTGCAAATAAAGAAGTTAGACTAGAGTACATAAGCAGAAAGGAGCAGATAGTAGATATATTTACTAAGCCTTTGCCTAAGGGTACATTTGAGTATCTAAGAGGTATGCTTGAGGTTATGCCCCAACCTATTTTTGAGTAATGATGTAGTTGGTTGCATCCGTCCAATGGTTTATGGCCCTATCTATTTTCTAGATTGGATGTTGGTACTTCCTCTATGGGGGAGTATGTGTATCTGAGCTGAGTCATTGAGGACTCTTGTGAATGTATTTTCCAAATAGTGTCTTTTGACATTGAGCTATTGTTTGATGTAGTGATAGAATTTATGTCATTGATGTCAATGGGGGAGAGAATCATGAAAAACATTGAGGAACTACATTTGTTGGAGAGATTGAATAGGATAACAAAGCAAGATTTGATTGATGATGAGCAACAGTGATTGGATTTTTGGAACATTGGATTTTTTTCATCTATGTTTCCATCAATGCCAATGGGGGAGATTGTTAGGAATGAATGTTGAAGCCTTTGGTAGTCATTCTATAGCATTGGTTGTTGCATTCATGAATATGATTGTCATTGATGTCAACACAGTGATACTCTGTAGTTTAGCAGAGTAGCAGACATAGTTTTGTTTTGCACACATGTTATATTGTAGATTGAGTTATGTATAGTTGATGGTATGTTATTTGTTCTATTATTAGCCTATGGTTAAGATCACAAAAAGAAATTCATTTATTCATGAAAGTTATAAGCATTTTTGTGGAAGTAGTATTCTGGCAGTATTCCTGTGTAGCAGTTTTTGGTAATCGGAGGATATCTCCTAACCAGGATGGAATCTGATTCTACGTAGTTAAAGGGAAGTTTGAGACTCATTAGTGGTGATGTGGTTCATAGTGAAAACTTTGAGGTCACACGATTGGAAAGTTATTGTATCTGGAAGCCGACAGTTTTATGTAATTTTGATGTAGCGTGTTGAAATTATTATTTTGTATTTACATGCCGACTCATTTGTAATTATTTGAGTGTGGTATAAAGGAAGGAATGTTTTCCTTGTTATGTATGTATTGTAATAGTTTTAATATGAATTTGTGAAAGTTGTGATGCGAATGTATGCATGAAGTGAAGAACAGAGCTAATTCAGTGATGAAGGAAGACTTGCGAAGTACAGAGATCTGGATTTGTGATCTTGTGTAGTAGAGAGTGTAGTTTTGGCATAGTGTGAAGGAGGTAACATATTTCATATTATTCTATTGGATAATCCTAAGATTTTTTGGATAGTGAGTTCAGAGATCTTGCCTTGAAGCTGTTTGGGCAGTGGGTCCTTCTGTCTTCCATATCTCCTAACAGGGTTAGAATCTTTTAACAGGGATTCAAAATCTCCTAATAGAGATTCATATGTACTGAATGTATTTCATAAGACTCCTAATAGGGTCCATCCTCTAACAAGAAACTTTCATATTAGTGCATCATTTTGTCGGCATCATTCCCACCGGGATTTACTCTTTGATCAAGAGGTTCCCTAGTTAACATATCTTGTGTTATTGTGTCATTGTGTATGGTTATCTTTCTATGGGTGGTTACTACATTAATTATATGGTTTAAAGCTATTGAAGTTGATATTGAAGTTAATGTTGATAAATGGTTTAATTATTAGATAACTAATTCACCCCCCCCCCACCCCCCTCTCAGTTATCTTGGTGGTCTTTACTTTCTAACAATTGGTATCAGAGTGGCAGGTCCTTGAAAGAGAAGTTTAACAACTTAAGGAGATCTATGGTGAATTTTAGGAAAGAAAGCCCTAAGTTTGATTGAGTAAATTTTGACAACTAGAAAGAAAAGATGAAGACACATCTCTTTTTTTTAGGACTAGGTTATTAGTTGATTATAAAGAATCAAAGGACTATAATTGAAGAAGACAATATTGAAAAAAGTTCTAAAGATGAGGTAGATCTATTTATGTGTAACATACTTGCAAGAGAAGCACTTTTATTAGAACTTCCAGAGAATGAATATAGTCAGGTAAAAGGTTTAACTAAATATCATGATATTTGGAAAGCTTTACATTCTACTTTTTAAGGTGATGAACATGCAAAGAAAGCTAGGTTACATAATTGGATTTGTGCATTTGAAGACATAAGAATTATGGAAGATGAATCTATTAGAAGCTATATTGGTAGGATGTCAGAAATTGTTGGAGGAATAAAGTCTTGTGGAGGTGAAAAGATAGAGAATGAAGTAATATGGAAGATTTTGAGAACATTGACACCAGTATTCAGGTAGACTACACAAATGATTGAACAAGTGATACCTTGTACACCAAAATTTTCAAGAGAGACTCTTCTTGGAAGATTGGAAGCAATAGAGATGAATTTAAGATTAATAGGAGAACTACCTAGAGTGGAGATAACATTCAGTGCTCTTAGCATTAGACCTACTTTGTCTAGAAGTACAAGTGTTAATGGAGATTATGCCAGCAGTAGCAGATCCAAATTTGATGAAGATAAGAAGATTGAAGAAGGCATTTCCTTGCTTGTGAAAAGAGAACCAGATGGTAAGAAAATCTTTAAATGTTGGACATGTCAAGAATATGGTGATTTTGCATCTAAGTGTCCTAAGAGAGTTAAGAATTATAGAAATAATTTTAAGCCTAGAATATCTAAAGAATGTTATTATGCAAATGATGAAGAAATTGAAGTAGGAATTGAAAGACATTTGAGTGACAGTGATAATGATAACTTTGATGACATAGGATTTGTAGCAATTAAGGAAGAAAATTCTAAATCTGATATTAAAGAAGAAAAAGCCTTAGTTTCCCAAGTTGAAAAGAAAGCTGATTGGATTATAGACAGTGGTTGTTCACATCATATGACTGGTGATAAAGGAAAATTCATAAATTTTATCATATGAATGGTGATAAAGGAAGACTCATAAAGTATTTCATAAGACTCCTAATAGGGTCCATCCTCTAACAAGGAACTTTCATATTAGTGCATCATTTTGTGGGCATCATTCCCACCAGGGTTTACTCTTTGATCAAGAGGTTCCCTAGTTAACATATCTTGTGTTATTGTGTCATTGTGTATGGTTATCTTTCTATGGGTGGTTACTGCATTAATTATATGGTTTAAAGCTGTTGAAGTTGATATTGAAGTTAATGTTGATAAATGGTTTCATTATCAGATAACTGATTCACCCCACCCACTCTTAGTTATCTTGGTGGTCTTTACTTTCTAACATGTAGTCTTCTTTGTCTTCAGTGGGGTAGCAACATTATCTCATTTAGCTTCTTGATTGGAAGACTCACCCTTCTCGGTAGTGTTGTTTGCATTGTATCCAACTCTAGTAGTATCTATTGGTTATCTCTAATTTCTTAGTTTTTCATCCAATATCGTTAGTGATTCTTCATTCCTTTTCAAGACTTCATTAGCATCTTTCTCATATTTTAGATCATTTTTCACGTGTTCATTCTCATATCTTAGTTCAACAATTTCTCCAACTTTCCTTTTAACATCCTTATTTTCACTAACTACTTGGTTTACCAAGTTGTAGTTTGTGTCAACCTCAGTATTTCCCTATCTTTCTCATCCAGTCTTGTGTTCATTTCTCTTCTCTCATCTATTGGTAAGTTGACTATATTGATATATATATATATATATATATATATATATATATATATATATATATAGATAGATAGATAGATAGATATATGACTAAATATAGTGTTGTCATTATGGAAACAAAGTCATAAAATGTTATAGAGTCAGTGCAAGTAGTTAGAACATCAGAAATTGGCTAAGTATGGAAGATTGGACAGTTAGAAGAGCATCAACACATGTGTGTATGACCGAGTAATGGTATGCACCCTTGGAGATAATCTTGTTGATATGTAATCATGCTAAGTCTAAGAGAACATGATTAGATTAGTTAGTATGATGAAGATACAACCATTTGAAGAGTCACAACTAGTAAGCGATAGAACATAACAAAGTACAGGGCCGACTATTTGTATTTTGATTAGCACTTGTAATATTGTTTTGTGAAGGCTATGTGCCTATTGTATTTAGGTCATAGACATGTTAATATGATTATATGTAAACAGGATTGAGCCAATTCAATTGGAAGCATTGTATGTAATTAGTTATAGGCTGACTTGATGAAGAGTTTTGTATGCACATATAAATAAGACATGTGCCCTTGTATTAAGTGTGTGATGTGATATAGAGCTAATAGGAGTAGAGAAGAAGTATGTGAAGATAAGTAAGAATGTTGTAGTGCTTTACAAGAGGAATGGCATAAGTGCATAAAATGAATTGATCTAACAAGAAGTGTCAAAGAAGAAGTTCACCTTGCAGATATAGTGTGTATCTGAGATCCAAAAGGTTGTAGCCTTCACCACTTGAGCGGTGAGCTCTAGGAAAGTGTGTCCTCACCCCTAATAGGGTTAATTTTAAAAGACTCCTAACAAGGTCCGAACCTTGACTAGGTCACTATACTAAAAGCATTGTAAAGAACAACTCCTAACAGGGTTGCAAGATCTTCTACCAGGGATCATAAAACACTAGTGCAGTTCTTAGTGGGTGTCAATTCCCACTAGGGTTTTTACCTATTTGGGTTTCCCATAATCATATTTGGTGTTATGTGTTGTGGATGTTTATCTTACTTGCATTGATATTCAATTTAGTACATAATAAATTAAGTTAAGTCTCAAGAGTAAAGAAAAACTATTAATATACAGAACACTGATTCACCCCCCCATCTGAGTGTTCCCATTCCTAAAAATTGGTATCAGAGATCTGGTCCTCTAAAGATAAGTTTAAACACTTGAGGAGATCATGGATAAGGGAGAAATGAAACATCTAAAAAAGAATCTTGAAGCAGCTCTTGAAGACCTTGACAGATCCGAAAAAGAAATTGAAGAACTGAAAGAAAAGGTTAGTGATTCTCATGCAGTCATAAAAAAAATAAGAAAATATTTGAAAGACTATTCCACAAGTGATTTGGAAAAAATGGTTAAAAAGCTAAATGACAAAAACACATCTCTGAAAGATCAGATTAAAGAACTGGATGAAAAGTTACTTAACAATCAAGAAGCCTATGAAGAGTAGGTCAAAGAGAACAAGCAGTTGGATGAAGAACTAAGGCAAGAAAACATGAAAATTTTGGAATTAGAAAACATCAAGAAGCAAGTGGAATCTGAATTGACTGAAGAAAAGAATCATATTGAAAAATTACACACAAGAAAGGTTCTAATAGAGTCACAATTGTATGCAAAGAAGGTTAAAGGAGACACCAGTGGTATTGGATTCAATGAAGCACAAAATCTGATCAATGACATGTGAGCAAGAAAGAAAGCATCAAAAGCTAAGAAGACATGAAATCATACAAAAGCTGAAGCTGAACCACCCAAGGATGAGCACAAGCCAGTAAATGAGACTTGTTATGGTTGTAACAAACATGGACACATAGCAAGAAATTTCAAAGAGGTAAGACCTTTCAATGGTTAATGTTATTCATGCAATAAATTTGGTCATAGATCTATGAATTGTAGATCAAATCAAATAAATCAAAATCAAAAAAAGCAAAGAAGTCATTCATAGTAGAATATAAGAAACTCTCAAAACATTAAATGTCAGATATGCAATTATGTTGGTCACATAGCCAGACAGTGTAGTATGGTAACTCACATGAATGCACCAATGAATATCAGGCCTCTAGTCATTTTTTTCTCATGTAACAATGTTGGACACATCTCTAGGTTTTGTAGAACAAGAGCACAAAGACATGAAAGCCCTAAAAAGTCAGAAGGATCAATTTTGGAAAAAGTGGGAGAAGTTAAATTTGTGCAAGCTTTAGAAGATGCAAGCTTGATTTGGAAGGAAGAAAAGAAGGAAAATGTTGATGAAATAGTTGAGGATGCATCCGCAATGGAAACACCTCCTATTTATGGTTAAAATGACCATCATGGTCATAGGGGGAGCTAGATTAGCTCTAGACCCTTGCATAGCTAGTATACTCACCCTTAGAGTATGTGCCTTAGACTACAACTATTTAGAGATTATATGATGTAGTATGCTATAGCACACTACCTGATTGATAGCAGAGACAAATAATGAAATTTCCTATTGCATTATGTGTTTATGTGGAAAGCATTAATGGCATAAAAGTTTCTTTATAGCCATCAGAGATTCATCATTCACACATTGCATTCTAAGTTGAGCATTCGGAGAGCACAAAAGATCAATTAGTTGAGTTAAGAAGTGTTGCAGTTGAATTTATCAGTGAAGAAGAAAGATTTATTTTTGGAAGCCCGAACTCAGATGTGATGATTTAGAAACCCTTGGTAACATCTTTGAAGTGTTAAAACAAGTAATTCATGGCTACACCAATTGTCTTGGATGTTACAAAAAGGAAAAGATATGTGTTTAAGAAGCATCCACTCAAGTCCACCCTAGATGACCTAGAAGGAGCTTATTCAAGAACCCCAATGGGTGTTATGCATGTAGAGGACATACACACTTACATCTATTGTAAGAAAGAGATAGTTGGTTTGGACAGGATTAGGTCACACCTAGAAACCATGATGAATCTGGACAAAACATTCACTATTAAGTTTGCACACCTTGAGAATCATCCAATCATTGAATGTGCTACTACGTATGAGTTTTATGAATTGGAGTGGATTAAGATTCTGCTAAGTAGGATACATGATGACCTATTCTGGATAGAAGAAGTCCCTATAAGAATAACCACTAATCTCATTCATGAGATGACAGGACTCTCAAAGTCAGGCACCATTCTTCTAGTTGGAAAATATGTCAGGAAACTAGAAAAATAGGCATGTAAATCCCATAGTGATAGGTATGACATGAACATTGAGCTGATTGAGGATAAGGACATCAAATTGATGTCTATGATACTTGGGTATAGATTTCAACATACAGATAGGGTTAATAGTGTGTCCGCAGCCACCATCCTAGCATCTATCAGATTGGTAAGAGAAAATGGAGAATTCAATTTGTGTGAGATCTTGAAGGCACAATTGATAGATAACATAAGGGAAATTAAGCATGATAAGAGTAAGATTTTCAGATTTGGATCACTTATCATATATATGTACTTGCACATAGTCAGTAAAGTATCAGACTTGTATCTTGACAAGAGTCTTCCTACTATGCCACAAATCTCATTCAAGGCATCTACTGAAAGCACCTTGAAGGATTACATAGAGTTAGAACTCAAAACATTCAAGATAAAAATGCAGATGAGGTATAGGATTCCTAAAAGTATAGTTGAGAAGTACAAAGATAGTATATGTTTCATGGTGGAGATAGAAACCACTTGTATGGAAGTAGTGGAACCAAAGACCAAATGTATTCATCCACTTAGGTATGAAGTGGGGAACACATCTTAGAGGCATATGCACAAGTCCTCATCATAGCACTAGAGGATCCCAATGAACCTAGATGGGGTACCTATGAAGAAAAGACACGGGAAGTTGATGTAGTTCTTAACAGTGTTGTGACCAAGAGGAAAGCTTTCAAAATTACCTCAGAAATACTGAAGATTCATGGTGTGAAACAAGATGATCTGGACAAGAAAAGGGAAGCCAAGATTTCAATGCAACTTGAGAGAACACCCACTGGTGAAGAAAAAGATGAGAAATCAAATGATCCTAAGGAAAAGAAGAGAAAAACTACTGAGAGAACCCATGTGCCCTCACATACAGTTGATGTAGAATCCACATCAACTCCTAAGTATAAAAAGATGCCAAAGAGGAAGAAGGATACCAACGCAAGCCATCCATCCTCTAGGACAACCATAAGTCTAAGGAAGAACACTCAAGCTCCTCCTGAGGTAGGTTTCAGACCTAGTCTTCAAGTATTGAAAACCAGGATTGTTGATGAAGGAGGAATTGATTAGATAAAGAAATTATATGATATGTATAATGAGATTGATAAGTCAGAGATCCATGGAATGATAATCAAGCATATGATTAAGTTCAAGAGGATAGTCTTGGACCTTAAGCCAATTATTCCAGACAAAGTATGGAACATTTTAGAATTCTTGAAGAGAAAGGCTATTGAGGAAGGCCTCAGAATAAGGGAAAAGATTTTATATGAAAGCCTCCCTGTATGCTCATTAGAAGAGAAAAAAATATTGTTAGATCTGGTGAAGCCACACCTAAGAAAAAAATTGAGAACTCTACAAGTAATGGATAAAGACTATGAGTTGGTAGAAAAAGAGACTGAGAAAGCATTTGTGAAAGTTTTTTTAAACAAACACATGTATCCACCTATTACGCCCACAACTCAAGTGCCCTCTAAAAAATCCTAGGAGTTAGAGATCAAAAATGCACTAGTAATAGGTCTGTAGGAATCAATACCCTCAGTGACAGTGTCTACAAATGAAGTAAAGTTTGCACCCATGTCTAAAACATAAGAAGATGACATAATAATGATTGAAAATGTGGAGATATCAATGGCAACCACTGACAAAAGACTTGTAAAATTTTGAGGAAGCCTTTGTGAGTGCAAAAGAGGTAGAAATACTATGTGGTGATAATTCACCTAAGTAGCAAGAAGAAGTGTTGATTGAGGATCTAATAGGTAAAGAAGAGGAGAAAGAAAAAGAACCAATAGATAAAGCCTTTGTTGAAATGCCAATAAGGATAAAGACATAAGTGATGGAAAACACACCTATCACTCCTATGCCATCAGCATCATTGTTGTCAAGTTTGACCCTTGATACTACAAGCTTGGATTCATGAGGAAAAGAAGACCTGATCAAGATCAATGTCCTTGCAATGGAGAAGGATAAGGAGAAACAAGTGATGAGAAACCCTCTATTTGTTGAATTAGTCAATATCTTGAATAGTCTACTACCAAAAGAGAAGAAGGTGACAAAGGTACATTATGGGGATGATGTCAGTACCTTCCTAAAAAGCTTCAAAACTAACTTTTCTAGCCTGGAAGAATCGGTAGACAAAGTAACAGAAGGCAACTATCTAAAGAAGAGGTTGAATGAGATAATAAGTAACTTCACACTTGACCTTAGCTCTCTCAAGGTTGTTCAAGCTTTACTAAAGGAGATTGCAGCTCAAGGAAGGAAAATGATAGCTGATTGCATGAATCAAGACAAAGTGACCACAGACCTCTACAAAAATATTTAGGAAGTAGAAGCCATGATAGATAAAGTAAGGAAATCAGTGGAAGATCCCTCCACAGATCTATAAACATATGTATCAATGTATACCAGGGACAAGTGGACAAAATAGAGAATATAGAGAAGGAAATGTCCAAGATAAGGGCAAGGAAAACATAGCTACGAAATGCTCTTGCACCCTCACTAGATGTGTTAAATCAAAGCATCAAGGAGATCGATGCCACTATGGTGATATATGATCAAGGTCTAAGTATAGATTTGGAGAAGATGGAGAAATTGACATATGATTTGTGCACCCATCTCCAAACAATAAAAAAATTGAAGAAGTTTTGGTAGAATGAGATTGTAAACCTTCAGATAGCCTACCTGGATGTATTAACTATGTAAGTACTTATGGATATATCTTTTGAGCACCTTTGTCATTAATGTCAAAGGGGGAGTATAGAATATATAAGAGAGAATATGAAGTTTTTTATATGATGTAAAGGGGAGTATAGTACATAGTGAAAGGGGAGATATAAGTTAGAGTATGTATTAGAAATTTTGTATAAAGATACAGTTAGTAACTTGGCCATATTCCTTTGTTGCCATTAATTACAAAGGTGGAGATTGTTGACAATTTGACTATACTGATATATATGACTAAATATAGTTTTGTCATTATGGCAACAAAGTCATATGATGTTATGGAGTTAGTGCAAGTAGTTAGAACATATGAAATTGGCTAAGTATGGAAGAATGGACAGTTAGTAGAGCACCAAAAGAACATAGCATCAGCACACATGTATGACCGAGTTATGGTATGCAACCTTGAATATAAGCTTGTTGATATGTAATCATGATAAGTCTAAGAGTGCATGATCAAATGAGTTAGTATGATGAAAATACAACCAATTGAAGAGTCACAATTAGTAAGCAGCAGAACATAATGGAGTAGAGGGCCAACTATTTGTATTTTGATTAGCACTTGTAATATTGTTTTGTAAAGGCTATGTCTATTGTATTTAGGTCATAGACATGTTAATATGATTATATGTAAACACGCTTGAGCCAATTCAATTGGAAGCATTGTATGTAATTAGTTATAGGCTGACTTGATGAAGAGTTTTGTATGCACATATAAATAAGACATGCTCCCTTGTAATTAAGTATGTGATGTGATATAGAGCTGATAGGAGTAGAGTAGAAGTATGCGAAGAGAACTAATAATTTTGTAGTTCTTTAGAAGAGGATAAGACATAAGCATATCAAAGGAACTGATGTGACAAGCAGTGTCACAATAGTAGTTTACCTTGTAGATATAGTATGTATCTGAGATCCAAAAGGTTGTAGCCTTCACCACTTGAGCAGTGAGCTCTAAGATAGTGTGTCCCCACCCCTAACAAGGTTAATTGTAAAAGACTTCTAGCAGGGTCTGACCCTTGACCATGTCATTGTACTAAAATTATTGTAAAGAACAACTCCTAACAAGGTTGCAAGATCTTCTAATAGGGATCATAAAACACTTGTGCAGTTCTTAGTGTGTGTCAATTCCCACTAGGTTTTTACCTATTTGGGTTTCTCTGTAATCATATTTGGTGTTATGTATTGTGGATTTTTATCTTACTTGCATTGATATTCAATTCAGTACATAAGCAATTAAGTGAAGTCTCAAGAGTAAAGAAAAAGTATTAATATACAGAACACTAATTCACCACCCCCTCTCAGTGTTCCCATTCCTAACATCATCTTCCACCATCCTCTTTTCATCTTCAACTTTTCCTTTTTGTTCTAGGATTTCACACATCCTTATCAATTGTGGTTCTTGTTTTCTTTTCAATGCTTTCACATGATCTTGAGTGTCTTTCAATTGATGTGCTAGATTTTTCATCTTGTTGATTGAATGCAATAGTTTTCTCCTTAATTCATCAATTTTATCATTGTCCATTCTCAATTCCATTTCTATCTTATCAATCTCCCTTTCATACCTATAGCTCTCCATTCCTCCAGATCTTTACTCTCAAGTGATTAAATTTCTTAATATGAGATAGAGCTTTGATACCAATTTTTGGATTAGGTATGTAAAGGAAAGTACTGAGATGGGAGGGGTGAATCAGTACTGTAAAACACTTTTAAAATATTTTTAGTTTCTTCATTAAACATTTACTAATTTCATAACTTTTTCATGCATCATATAAAACATATAAAAAGATAACACATAACTCATAACTTAGTCATTTTGGTATCGTAGAAATCCTTGTTAGAGGATAAAAACTACAGTGGGGATGACACCCACAAAACTTCACTACTATAGTAAAAAGTTTGATTGGTTAGAGATACAATGTTAGCTATTTTTGATAGCTTACCATGTTAAGAGTATTAACCTGGTTAAGAGTCTTAATACTGTTAACTCTACCTTATAAGAGGATTTTACAATTCTAATCAAAGAGATGTACCTAGTTAAAGGATTTACAATATAAGATCTATTAAGATCTTCTCGATTAACATACTTTACAATTCCGATTACTCTCTAATCAGAAACACAAACTTGTTTGTTAAACTTGCATCAAACATATGCATACCAGACTCGTTATGCTCAATAAAGTTTATTACCTCATACTATGAACTACTCACTATATCAATTCATTGCTTGGTAGATTTAATTATGAATCACAATCACTTTCTACTCTTTACTTCTATGTAGTCAGCGGTTTCTCTTCTCATCACCTTCTCTCCATTCTATTCTTCACACATAAAATCTCCCTTCCTGCATGCATCCAAATCTGATCTTTACTTCTCTAATCCATTTAAGTAATATTTTAGAACCGGTGCTAGGTATTCTAGAATCATCTCTACAAGTGGTGCTAGCATTGGTTACTCCTCTAATGCATATATCATACTTTATTCTCATTGGAAGATCTCACCTTGTAATCATGTGTAATCATTAGTTTTACATCTCCAATGCTCTAACATATAATATTCTTGAGATTTCTAAACCATTTTATGTTCAGGGTTCAGATTCAATGTAATTAAGTATTCTCCTTGTGTTAGCCTAATATACTTGGTAAAACATTTTCCTCTAGCTCAATTTGGTGCTCACTTTTTCCTTTCTTTGTGTCTAAACATTCTTTTCCTTTACTGAACATATTTTCCCTCTTTATTGACTTGTCTTTCCTTTATTACTGAATGAATTTTAAAATAACTATGACTTCCTCATAACTAATGACAACAAAATAACTCTTAGGAGTATCACGTTAAAGGGTAAATCTATTTCTATCTTATTTGATTTAGGAGCATCTAATTCCTTTATATCTCCATCATTAGTAGAGAAGTGTGGGCTAGCTTCTGAAGGTAAAGGAGTTAAGTGGTAGGTAGAACTAGCCTCTGGGGCTAATATGACCATAGACTTGTGTGTTTGAGATTGTGACTTGGGATTAGGACCCTTATCTACCAAGTTAAATCTTCAAGTGAATCCCCTTGGATCTTATGAAGTTGCCTTAGGGATGGATTGGTTAGAGGCTCAGGAGGCCAAATTAGAATGTAGAAAGAAGACCATTCATTGCATAGGTGATTTGGATGAGCATAAAACTATAGTTGGGATCCAACCTCCTATATTCTTTTGGATGATATTAGCAATGCAACTAAGGAAATACATGAGAAAGGGATGTAAACTCCTTGAAGTCTCAGTAAATGATCTTGTTGAAAGAGAAGGTAAATAACTAAAACTTGATCACCCACTAATTCAAGAGTTTGTTGATTTCTATCCAATAGAAATTATGGGGATGCCTCCCAAGAGAGAAATTGATTTATGCATAGATTTTGTGTCAGGTGGAGAACCCATCTCCAAGGCTCCTTATCAAATGAAAACCAAGGAGCTAAGTGAGTTAAAAGTGTAGTTAGAAGAACTTTTGGAAAAGGGATTTATCAAATGAAGTGTGTCACTCTGGAGAGCTCCAATTCTTTTTGTGAAGAAGAAGGATTTCTCTCTCAGGTTATGTATTGACTAATGATGTGTTTGATCAAATGAAAGGAGAAAAAATCTATTCTAAGATTCATCTTAATTCATACTATCATCAGTTAAGGATCCACAAAGCTGACATTCATCAAACAACCTTTTGTACTCGGTATGGACATTATGAATTTACCATAGTACCTTTCAGTCTCATGAATGCACCTTCAGTATTCATGAGCTTTATGAATGGGGTATTCAGGACTTTCTTAGATAAGTTTGTGATAATATTTTTGGATGATATATTGGTATATTCTAAATTAGTGGAAGAGCATGAATGACACCTTCGAAAAGTGTTACAATGCCTTTGAGAAAATTAGCTATTTTCCAACTTGGAGAAGTGTGAATTTTTCCAAAAAGAAGTTAAGTACCTTGGCCATGTTATCCCAGGGGAAGACATAGTAGTAGAACCTACAAAGATACAATCTATACTAGAATGGCCAACACCCACCAATATCCTAGAAGTCTATAGTTTCATGGGTTTATTTGGTTACTACAGGCACTTCATCAAGGGATTCTCTATATTAGCTCATCCCATCACTTCCTTGCAAAGGAAAGGAAAGAAATTCATTTGAACTGATAAATGCACAAAAGCTTTTCAAAGCTTAAAAGAAAAGTTAACTAGTGCCCAAATTTTAGTCACATCTGACCCCACAAAAAATTTTGTAGTTTGCATGGATGTGTCCTTGAGAGGAATAGGAGGAGTGATGATGAAAGAAGGAAGAGTTGTTGCTTATGTGTCTAGGAAAATTAAAGACCATGAGATTAAATACCCCATGCATGATTTGGAGTTAAAAGTAGTTCATGCTTTGAATTGATGGAGACACTTCTTGTTAGGGCATCAATTTGAATTGCACACACATCACCGAAGCCTTCAATACATTTTTACGTAGTCGAATCTTAATGCCAGAAAACACAAGTGGATGGAATTTTTATGTGAGTATGATTTTGAGGTCAAGTATATTCAAGGAAAAGAGAATTTGTTAGAAGATTCTTTAAGTAGAAGGAGACATGAACTATCGACATTCTCTCTTTCTACAGACTTGAGAAGTCATATTTTGCAGACACTCCGTTTGCATACTTGGTATCAAGAAGTAAGGGTGGAAATAGAATCATGAAAGGCCTTAGAAGGAAGATTATTGGGTTATTATTTAGAATCAAATGGGCTATTAAGACAAAAAGGCCAAATTTATGTACCATTTTTAGGTGACCTTTAGAAGGTCATCATGACAAAAGCTCATTGTGCTCCTTATTTAGCCCATCCAGGGGTTAAGAAAATGTATTCAGACCTATGATAGATATAATTTTGGTCAAGTATGAAGATAGATATAATATATTTTGTGGCTAGGTGCCTAGAATGCTAGAGTGTAAGGCCGAGAATCATCATCCCACGGGCTTCCTTCAGCCATATTTAATTCCTGAATCAAAATGGGATACAATATCTATGGATTTTAATGTGGGACTACTAGTCACTTATCATAGACATGACACTATCTTGTGTACTAGAATTTGTACCTTCATAGGGTTGGTATTGCAAATAATTAAATAAAATAACTAAATCACCACAAAGGAAGAGCTATTTTAACAAATAAAGAGCAATTAAGCACTCTATGGATCTCTAGCTAGGGATGTTAATGGTGAAGCTCTCAGAAAGCCTCCATTAATGACAATCCTAGAATGAGAATAAATGATAAAGAAAGCTAAAATATTCAATTTGAAATTGAAATGATTAATTAACTTATAAATTTTCCTTTCTAGCTCAAAATCTCAAGAGGTTGGATGCAATTCTCAGATTTTTGGATTCATTATGAGTGAATTATGCCTTTCTTTTATAGGCTTTGGCAAGGATAGGGGGTGTAGTTGGATTTGATCAAGGTTGAGTTGGGGTTAAGTCCTTGGTTCCACCCTTTGGAGACAATTTAAATGGATTGTCCTCAAAGCTTGGGAGAAGAAGACAAGATGAATGGACAAGATGTTCTTTTCAATTGAGTGATTGAGATTCATTTTGGCTTGATCCATGTGAGCTCTTTCCTTAAATCCTATTGGTTGAGGATTTTTCATCCCATGTGTTGTTGAGAGAAAATAGAACTAAACTAATTGAATTTAATTAATTTTTTTAGCCATGTGTACCCCTTGAGTGGGTTGATTTGATTTTAAATTGAACTATACAATTAATTTGATCAATTACCCATTGATTTAATTTATCATGATTTGATCGATTTAACTTGAATCTATGGCTTTAATTTTTAATTAAATTGAATTAAAGCTTGATTTTAATTTTGATTGGCTAAATGCTTGTATTGATTCAATTGCCTTTATTTCTCCTTAGTTTTACCTTGATTAATCACATTAATGATCTTGTCCACTTTTCGGTGATTACAAATTCCCCTCTTTGAGTCGACATGCAAAGCGTGTTGATTCAAACAATGTTTTGATCCCACCGATAAAAGGTCCTAGTTCTATAGATGGTTGATCTAGATGTTTGATATGAGATGTAGATTCTAATGATAGGATTGATGCAGTTCTGATTGATTTGATGTCCTGGTGGTCGATATGATGATAGATCACTGATATGGTACTTGATTTGATTCGATTCAATGTTTGATGCTCCTTTTGATTGCTTAGTAAAAAAATTCCGTTAAAATATTATACCTTTGATTTGAAATAATGATTTGATTGCATGCCCCCTCAGGAAATGAATCGAAATGATTTTGGATGATTTGGTTGAGATTGGGAAATTTTGATTTGTTTCCCAATATAGAAATTTGGATATGCCCTGGCCATGAGAGAAATTGATGACAAAAGATTTGATTGATAAGATGTTGATCATCCAGATAAGTTGATGATGGTTTGGTATCATTTGATGTCAATCAAAATTACTTGGTTGATGTTGATGTCAATCTGATAGGATATATTGATGGGTTGATATTTCACTCCCAAGATCTAGAGAGACAATATAATGATTTTCCTTCCTCATGATCTAGAGTTAGGAGATTTGATGCGCTCAAGATGAGAAAATTGATGATAGGATAACTTGATTGGCATTACAAGATCAATTTGATGATTTGAATGATTGATATTTGATACATGATATGATTAGATGTTTTGATGATATAGGGTTGATTAGATTTTCTCATGATGCAAAATTATGGACTGGAGAAGAGAAGGGTCATCCATTGGTGTAGGTGCAGGTATAGATTTAGGTGATGGATCGAGTTAGGTTGCCCCTAGTTGATTAGCATGATTGATTATTGATGATGTCCTTGATGAAGCATGAATCATTTTATGGATCATGATTTACATGTACTTGTATCTTGATGATGTTGATGTACCTTTGATGATCAGATTGAGTATGATTTTGGATAATGGATACTTCAGACATTGATGATGTTGATCAGGACTTTGATTATATAATGATGGAGATTTGATGATGTATATTTCAATAGATTTGATGATGTACCATTGATGATGTCATTAATCATTTGATGTATCTTGATTTGGTCTTTTGATGATGATAACTCTACCCCCTTTAGCTTTCCTTACATATATTGAGAAAAAGGATCGGCTCATGGAAACTAACATGCAATTAATCTATATGGATGTAACTAGCAGTCACTATTCAGAATTTGGATGCTTATTTTCATCATCGAGCTTTTGGAACATGAAATTGGTACAACCCTCACTAGTTTAACCATGATGATATGACTAACTCTTTCCTCAGATTTTAACAATTTCAAGTAAACAGATAATGAATTGGTCCCTTTCCTATACAAATGTCCTCGATGATTCTTTGATGATCATGTCATTAGACATATTTGTATACTACTATGAATCAACTTGACAAGCACTCAAGAAGAAATCATGAAAATATCATGTCTTCATCATTGCTCATCTAGTCAACCATCATTGATTTGCTAAAAAGACATGATTTCACCAATCAAGTAATCACTTTGAACATTTTTGCTTTTGTTTGTAGATCCATATTTTAAAAACTTCATCCACTTTGATCCTTAGTTATGTTTAAGCCTTTTATATTTTGGTTTGATTTGATTAATCTTTTTAGATTTTGATTTGATTTGTCAAATGTTGTTGTTTAGATCAAGTATTTGGACGTTTGAAATGTAATATTGATCAATAAGTTCAAGTGTAGGAATTTTTCAATTTTGATGCAATGATTTTGAGCCAACTTGCATCTATTTTGATAAGCTTATTGAATTTGGATTGGTGCCCCTGGTTTGATTTAGCAAAGATCATGCTTTGTTGGACAATGCAACTTTTGAGTGTTTACTTAAGATTTGAAATTTTTAGACTTTTAGATTTTTAATTTTTTTTGGCTTTTTAAAAGATTTTTGATGTTTTTTGGATTTTTAGAGATTTTTATGTTTTCTAATTTTAGAGATTTTTGATGTTTTTTAGATTTTAGATAATTTGTATTTTTTTTGGATTATTAGAGGAACATTTTCATTTTTATTTTTTTAGATTTTTAGAGATCACTAGTTCTCAAGAAAGATCACATTGAATTTCCCCCAATGTCTAGCAAGGTATAGGACATGAAAGATGGATTTGCAAACTGATGGATGTTGGATGAAATGGCCATGATGGATGAAGCAAGTGTATTACCCGTAGGACCATTTCCTCAAGATTATCCAAGCTAGGGAAAAATAATATTTCAATGTAGGCCAATGATGTGGTGTTGGATAGCATATGGAAGAATGACCTGGTGTCATGACAATGGTCCAAAGGAGTGGACATATCAAGAGACTTTTTCTAACATTTTTTTTTAATTTCTTTTATTTTTCAATTGGATCAAGATTAAGGGATCAATGTGGATAGGATCACACAATCATGATAAATGGGTGATGAAGGCTATGAGTGAATGGTTTGGAATTATGGGAAGGCTTCTTAGGAATAATGAAGGTGGATTTAGGATAAGAAAAATCATGATAAGGTAGCGTGAATGCAACAAGTGAATAGGCTGATGGATAGGATAATGCATGTCAAGATACTTCATGCTCATGGATATGTTCAACCTTGTCAAGATAAAAGGTAAAAGATGTAATATAGATGCAAGTGAGATCAATGGTAGAAAGATGGAGGATGTGATGGATGAAACTTGCCCCCAAGTGTAGAGTACAAGAGAGAGGAATTACACATGACACCTATTTGCTAGGTTTTAATCATGGTACTTCTCCAAGATGCCATAAGAAGTGGTTTTCACCATAGGATGAATTTCTTTTCTTTTTATTCCTTTTTTCTCATTTTTTTTTTCAATTTTCTCTTTTTGGATGGACTCAAGCCTCATGCTCTTTGTATACTCCTCAAAAAGGTATGATATTATGGGCCAAAATCACTGAAAAGTCTACTCAAAGATGTTGATAGGGTGACAAAAATGTGATATGGTGGATAAGGTAGAGGGTGACTAAAGCTTTATGAAATGGATTGGATAATGGAAATGGAAGAATAATGAATGAGAGGATAATAAGTCTTTCCATGTGTGGGCATGAAAAAGGGAATGGAAGGATAATGAATAGGAGTATAAGAAGTATTATTTAGATCAACATTGTTACACACCTTGAAGGGTAGTGGAATAATGGAGCAAAAATGGGTGAGATAGCTTGAGACTTTGATGTAAGAGAGGATACGAATCTTGGGACACAAGGACTGAAAATGGATGGATGAGATGGAATGTGTTTGGGAGAATGTGGAGTGGAATCCTTTGGAAGCTTGAATGTCAACTTTGATTTCTCTTTTGTGTAAAATTCTTTTAAAAGTGACTTGGAAATCCACACTTTCTTTTATTTTTCTTTCCTTTTGGATGCTTTAGAATGTATTTCTTCAATGAGGGATTTAGGAATCCACATTTTTATTTTTTTTAATTTCTGCTTGATGGACCTTTGTGGTGTCTTGAATATTTATTTTTTCCTTTCATTCACATGTTGATTAGATGGGAGATGGTGCTCTTCATACATAAGTGGATTCTTGGATTTCTGATTTTTATGTTGCGCATTCAAATTTCTTCCAAAAGACTTGGGATTGGTGGATGAATAAGGTTGATATGGATGGTTCATATGGATGGTCTAATATAGAGGATTGAAATGGATGGGTTCTTGGTTTCTCAAGTATGTATGTCTTTTTTTATCTTGATACATGGTAAGGTAAGGGGATGGTGGGACAAGGATGGTAGGAAAGGTTGATGGAGGAATGTAAGGTCCCAATATGGATTTGGAGGATGTATAAGGTTTTAAGTTTGGGATATAGGGACCAAGGATGGATTTGGAGGATGTATAAGGAATATGCTTATGCACAAATGGAGATAAATGAAATGTGGGAGGGATATCAACATATTTATTTTGAGTTGCATGGCCAAGGCTTTTATCTTTTGGATTTATCTTTGTACCAATAGACTTATATGTAGCTTTGATAGGAGTGACTTTGATAGGAGAAGTTGAATCTTGAGATAGATATGGAGGCTTATGAAAAGTGGATGTTGGGGTACTTTGATCTTGAAAAGGATCTTTTGATAGCCTAGGAAGAATACTTTTCTTTTTATTTTCAATAAGTTCATTAGAGATGGAAGGGATATATTTTTCTTGCTTAGGATATGGGTAGGATATAAGAGGTGAAGGAATATGGGGTGTTTGAGATGGAAGGATATCTTCTTGAAATAAATGGAATGGTATGAAGGGCTCACCATGGGACTCTTGGGATATGGAACTTTGGTCAACTATAGGATAAGGAGGGATATTATCTTGATCTTGATCCTTCATAATACTTGTTTCTTTGCACTTTTGATTAGTCTCTTGACACGGAGCCACTTCTAAGGACAATGTAGGAGTTTGGATCTACACGAGGGATTCTTGAAGGGATGATGGATGTTCATTTGAAATAGGTACAATAGGCATTGTAGCACATGAAGGCTTGGAGTCTATAACCTTTGAAGCATGAAAGAAGTTTGTAGCAAGATGTAGGTTAGCTTGGATCTCTTTTAGAGGTAGCCCTTGAGGGTATACATAGTCATTATGAAAACTATTTGGATCTTTGTTTGATGGAGGAATATTGGATAGATTTTCTTCTATATGAAATGGAGGAATGGTGGAATATGTGAAAGCTATAAGAGGACCACTACTAGACATGTGTTCAAAATTTTGATCTTGCTTGAGAGTAATATCTTCATTAGATGATTCATTAGGATCTTCAATTTCAATTAAGTCATCATCAATAAGATATTGGATTTTATGTTTCAACTCCATGCAATATGAAGTTTCATGCTCATTATGTCTATGATATGCACAATAGTTACTTAAAAAGATAAAACCACATGAAGTGATTTGAGGCAACGTGATGAGATCATTTTCAAGGAGTTTTTCCAAAGCTGATTCCTATGAAATTCCCAAAGGATTAAATGATCTATCCCATGTATATTTACATATATTTTTGTTTCTCAAAGAGTTTTCATATGATGAATATTGTTGAGATGGGACTAATTCGTCTTGATTTCCTTGATCAAAGACAAGATTCTCTTGATATTTTGAAATAGGTTCTCCATCAAATATTAGTTTATCATTAGGATATTCTTGATCAAATATAGGGTTTTCATGATATTCTTTTTGATCAAATTTTGAATTATCAAAGATATGGCGTTCATGATATTTTTCTTGATCATAGAGGTAAGGAAATAATGTTCTTAATGAGAATTGGTTGGATAATGTTTCCATTTATTTTTTCATTTCTTGAATTCTTGTGAATAGAATATTCTTTTGAATCTTTATTGTTAATTGATTTTTGGATCTTAATGGATGTTTTCTTTATGTAATCAAAGACCTTCAAGAACAACACAATAATTTTATCAATTATCATAAGAAATTCTTCCAAGAAATCTACCTAAGGTCAAATTTGGCTTTTAAATGGCTCTAATGAGGTAGGCTTGCTAATTTATCAAGGTATTTATTCAAGATTCCATTCAAAATGCATATTAAACTTTCATCCTCCAAGTATATTAAGAGGCTTCCCACCAACGGTATGTCAGAGTTTTGCGCAATCTCGAAGGACTACTCGAGGAAGTTCAAAAATTTAACACCCTTTTGTCACACACCCCATTAAGGATGTATGCATTTCATTTTATAGAGGGTCAGATTATTGTGGCAAAGGCAATTGTATCCCACTTTGGGTTGTTCCTCTCACCAGCCTCGTTAAGGTAAATCTTGGGAGGCGAGCCCAACTATTGATCTAGCATGTTCATTTGAAAGCAATAAAGTTCAATGAAGAAATAGGTTGTGGGAGTTTGATTCACCAAAAAATTGAAGAGCATATCCCTATCTACTTTTCAATTCCAAAATACTTTTAACAAGGTTCAATTACCAAACCCACTAACTAAAGAGAATCGAGTATTTCTACTCTTTTCTACAAACAAGGGGTTGTTCAAATTTAGTTCTTGATTTACCTAGCCTTTCTTTTAATCAAGGAGTTTAACACTTTTGGCATTTTGATTCACTTAGAAAGTGAAGAGCATAGGCCTAATGTCAAAATCCTCAAACAATAATAGGCTTTTTTAATTACTAGGTTTTGAAAATAAAAAAGCCACAATTTAAGTAAAAAAAATGACTAAGTTTAGGTTTACCTTCAAACAAAGCTAGCAAAGGCTATGGGCATTTTTTATGAATTTTTTATATTTATGCTCACCTAGTGGTGATCGTTCCTTTCCACTTGCTTCTCCTCCAACAAACTAGTCAACACAACCAGCCAAAGTGAAGAAAAACAAGAATAACTTGAATCTAAATGTTATTTATCAAATTTTAGTAAAACTTGATTAAGGTGAATAAATCCAATTAAGTGATATGAACGTGGATTTATATACTTCTACAACCTTCAAATATTGTTCATATGCCTTGTTTTCTTGCTGAGAATCCTCCAAAACTAGCTTGATGTGAGCAATATTCTCCTCTTTGATCCTTTTTGTTAAAGCTTTCCCTTCGTGATTGAATCTGGTCTCTGGTTTTTTTATTTTTTTATGACCGGCCATCCCGTAGACACAAAGAAAACATTTTCTGACAGTCAGATTCTATTAATTTTCAATTTAATCAAAAGCACTATTAAAATGATTGAAAGGGCTATTAAAATGGTTGAAAGTGCTATTTAAATGCTTGAAAGTGCTATTTAAATGCTTGAAAGCACTATTAAAATGATTGAAAGCACTATTTAAAATGATTGAAATCTTAAAATGATTGAAAGTGCTATTTAAATGCTTAAATGTGTTGTGGATCAGATTAAATGTGTTGTAGAAATATTTTAAAGAGTTGAAACAAAGATCAAAAACATCGTTAAACTTAGCAAAGGCATCAAGAAAAATGTAAAAGCATTGGATAATTGTTCAAACACGCTGGCTAGTCAAGGTAAAAGCGCTGATAGAAAATTAGAAAGAAGCCAAAAAGGATCGAAAATGATGTTTCACTATGCAAAGCCACAACAATTTGTCATGGACACGTTGTTACAGTGCTCAAAAGCGTTCTTTAAATGCTCAAACACACTATTCAAATTCTCAAAAGTGTTGTTTCACTTGCAAAAGAGAGAACTTAACATGCAAAAACTTGAACAAAATGAAATTTCTAGATTTTTAAGAAAATGAGGCCTAATGCCTCATGGTGGGCACCATTTTGTGTACTAGAATTTGTACCTTCATAGGTTTGGTATTGAAAATAATTGAATAAAATAACTAAATTACCACAATGGAAGAGCTATTTTAACAAATAAAGAGCAATTAAGTAATCTATGGATCTCTAGCTAGGGATGTTAATGGTGAAGCTCTCAGCAAGCCTCCATTAATGATAGTCCTAGAATGAGAATAAATGATAAAGCAAGATAAAATATTCAATTCCAAATTGAAATTCTTAATTAATTTCTAAATTTTCCTTTCTAGCTCAAAATCTCAACAGGTTAGATGCAATTCTCAGATTTTTGGATTCATTATGAGTGAATTATGCCTTTCTTTTATATGATTTGGCAAGGGTCAGGGGTGTAGTTGGATTTGATCAAGGTTGAGTTGGGGTTAAGTCCTTGGTTCCACCCTTTGGAGACAATTTAAATGGATTTTCCTCAAAGGTTGGGACAAGAAGACAAGATGGGTGGACAAGATGTTCTTTTCAATTGAGTGATTGAGATTCATTTTGGCTTGATCCATGTGAGCTCTTTCCTTAAATCCTATTGGTTGAGGCCTTTTCCTCTCATGTGGTGTTGAGAGAAAATAGGACTTACTTAATTGAATTTAATTAATTTGTTTAGCCATGTGTACCCCTTGAGTGGGTTGATTTGCTTTTAAATTGAACTATACAATTAATTTGATTAATTGCACATTGATTTAATTTATCATGATTTGATCGATTTAACTTGAATTTATGGCTTTGATTTTTAATTAAATTGAATTAAATCTTGATTTTAATTTTGATTGGCTAAATGCTTGTTTTGATTCAATTTCCTTGATTTCTCCTTAGTTTTGCCTTTATTAATCATATGAATGATCCTGTCCACTTTTCGGTGATTACAATAGTCATGGTTGATAAGATGACCGAGGTAGCACATTTTATCCTATGGAGTCATCCTACACTACCTCCTCCATAGCCAGGGTCTTCATCAAGGATATTGTCAGGTTGCATGGTGTCCCTAGGAAGGTTACCTCATAAAAAGATCATATGTTCACTTTAGATTTTTAGACCTCATTACAACATGCCTTAGGGACTCATCTGAACTTTAGTTTGACATATCATCTAGAGACTAATGGTCACATAGAGTGGGTAAATTAGGTACTTTAGGATATCCTTATAATGTATGTGATGGATAGAAAGACCCACTAGGAAGACTATTTGTACCCAGTGAAGTTTGCATACAATAATGGATATCACAGTTCTATTGGAATGTTTCCTTTCCAAGACCTTTTATGGTCATCCTTTTTGTACACCTCTAAGTTGGGATCTCTTAGAGGATAGAGTACTCCTTGGACCAAAAATGTTACAGGATATGGAATAGCAGATGTAGAGAATTAGAGAACACCTCGTGATAATTCATGATAGGTAGAAAATGTATGCAGATGCTCAAAGAGTTGACAAACTATTTTTTGTTGGAGACAAGATATTTTTAAGGGTGAACCCATGTAAGAGCCCTATCCATTATGGAAAAGGTTCTAAGTTGGCACCCAGGTTTGTGGGTCCATTTGAGATCCTAGAGAGGATAGGACCAATTGCTTACCAACTCACCCTACTACATAGCATCACACATATCCATGATGTATTTCATATATCTATTCCTATAGAGTATATTCTATATTTGACTCATGTATTGGATTGGAACACTTTATAGGTTGAGGATGGGCAGTTGGCTTTGGAGCCATTACATATTCTCCAGTAGTGAACTTTGACCCTTAGGTGTTGAAACATAGAGAAGATGAGGATCCTATGGGACCCAAATGATGATATCTCAACCTCATGGGAGGATGGTAGTAGACTCAGAGATACATACCCATATTTAATTGTAGGCTTTCAAGAGCAAGCCTAATTCTAGAGGGAGAGGATGTAATGCCCACCCTAGTACCTTAGTCAACCTATCCACCATCACCTTAATGGCATCATGACGATGAGATGACATAGGAAGACTGACCATAAAATCCATAGATATAATGTCCCACTTCCACTCCAGTATCTCATGAGACTGCAGAAGTCCACCTGGATGATGGTGCTCCACCTTAACCCACTGACACTCTAAACATCTAGCCACTATCTCTACAATGTGTGTCCTCAAACCTGGCCAATGATATAGCTATCTCAAATCTGCATGTAACTTCTTAACTCTAGGGTGTGCTACATAAGGGGCTCTATGAGCCTCAAGAATAATGAAATCACGCAACCCTCCAGAAGAAGGAACATATATACATCATCTATGGTGAAGAAGGAAATCAGACTCTAGTGTGTAATCTATGAACTTCCCCTCCAAGGGTCTCTGATCTTGTACCATCTATCTAACCTCTGAATAGAAGGCATCCTCCTATAAATGCTATAGTATGCACCCTCTCAAATCTATGCTAGTCATCATAGCTGAGAGTTCATGATGTCTCCTACTCAAGGCATCTGCTACCACATTCTCCTTACCCTTGATGTAGTGAATGTCAAAGCCATACCTACATAGGAACTCCATCCATCTCCTCTATCTAGCATTAAGGTTCAATAGAGGGAAAATATATTGGAGACTCTAATGATCTGAATGAAGCTCAAACCTGTGGCACAATAAGAAATGTCACCATCTCATCAAAGCATGCATCACTACTACAAGCTCTAGGTCATGGGTGGGATAATTAAGCTCATGAGTCTTCTACTTTCTGGACTCATAGGCAATAACCCGTCCATCCTCCATTAGTTCTACCCCAATCCCATCTAAAGATGCATATGTGCATACCACAAAATTTGCTAAAGGATCAGGTATTGCAAGTATAAGTGCACTGGTAAGTGCTCTCTTGAGCTCCTGGAAAGCTCTCTTGCACCTCTTTGTCCACTCAAACTTCTTCCCTTTCTTCTGAAGGGAAGTGATGGGATGGGCCACTCTAGAAAAACCCTCGAAAAAGTGTCGGTAATAGCCTGCAAGGCCCATGAAGCTCATGACCTCTGTCACACTAGTAGGTGCCAGCTATGTGCTATAAATGTGTCACACTTCTATGGATCATTACATGCAAGGAAACTCAAGAATGAGCCCTCACAAATTGATCCATAGCTCCCTAGGCATGGAGTGCAAGGGTTTTAAGAATGCTCTCAGCTAGAGCTATTTAGCCTATAACCTTGCTAGTAAACCATGCAATGGGAGATTCAATGAAGACAAGGGCAAGAATGCCAATATCTCCAATGAAGCCAAATGTATGCAATGCAAAGCAAATCTATATGACAATGCAAGTTAATCTATTGCATAAAAGGAGATCTAAACTAAGAATGCCATGAAAATGAAGCTACTATGCAAGAAATGAAATCTAACTATGAAGCAAGAAAGCCATGATGATGCAAGAATGAAGACAAGAAGATAGAGTGTTGATGAAGATCTAAGATGAATGCCAACAATGCTCCAAATCTTCAAACCCTAGATGTAAGAATATCTCCAAAAGCTCCAAGATGACCTAGAAAACCTGTAGCATAACAATAGCATAAAAATTGTGTGTGCAAATGAGGAAGAGAGCTCTCCTTTTATAGGGAATGAAAAAGGAATGGGCCATGGAGATTAAGAGGCAAAAGATTTAATCAACGGTGGAGCTTAAAAGAGGAGCAATCCATGTGCACAAGTATCCTCCAATAGGAAAATAAGAGTTGACTTTTGTGTCCATATGAGACAAAAAGTACTTTTCTCTTTTTATAAAATAAGAATAATGTTTTATTTGTGCAACTTAGGATAAGAGGAAAAGTGGGCTTTTTATTTATTAAAAGGGGAGGAAATATTCCTTTTAAATAAATAAAAACTTAGGATAAAATGGTTAGCCCATAGAAAATAATTGAATAAATGATTGAACTAGGATTTGATCAAGAATAAGCAATTTATGATTTAGCAAAAGGGGCTAATAGTCTAGGTGACCATTTTTAGGTGTATACATTTGCCCCTCTTTGACTAATGTGTGATCAATCTGGGAACACATGCAGTCAAAGAATAGATCAGCCAAGAAGGCAAGCAGACAACCAAGAAAGCAAGCAATAGCGATTTTGACAGATGTGAGATCGATTTGGGATCACATGTAGTCAAAGAATAAAATAGCCAAGAAGGCAAGCAAATAGCGATCTGACTCCAAAGAATGAAGTGCAGAGAGATAGCAAATCCTGCATGGTCAGCCTGGTAGCGATAGTACTGAACACTTAGGAAAGAGATAGCCAATAAGATATGATATGTCTTCCCCCTCGGGATCGAAAGTGAAATCCAGGTAGAGGGAAGGCAGAAGCAAGAGCAGCATGATCAAATCACTAGAAATCATAATCGAAGAAAGAGAATAGAATAACCATCAAGCAGTGAAGATATGCCCCACACATGGGACACGGGGCACGAACCTATCGGTCCCTCAACCCGTAAACACCATAGAGGGGGGAATTGGAACTTGGGATTTGAAAGTGAATGAAAGACTAGAAGTTTGAAAGAGATGGAGATGAAGAGGTGAGGAATGGCCCAGTGAAGATTGAAGGATCAGGCCTCAAAAGGTTAGCCAACTGCGTGAAAGAGGGGGAAAAGGTGATTTGGATGATCAAGGTGAACTCGGATTTTGGTTTCGATCCCAAAATGAAAGGAAAATGATGGGATATGAAAGACAAGAAGTGAAAGACATGATTAGGAAGAAGTGAAAGGTGAGCGCAGTTGATTAACAAGTCCATGAAAAATGAAAGGAGAGCTCTCTCCATATGCAAGATGCAAAACTAAACTAACATGAACTTAAGAAATGCAAGCTACATGAAAAGTGGTTTACTTGCAAGGTTACAAAGCCAATAGACATCTAATATTCATCATCGAGCGTTATTGGTAGCGTCGCAAGATCATACAATACACACTAGCATAACTATGTGAATATGAATATGATCTTTATCAGATAGGAATGTGGAAATCTCACCTAGACATCAGAGACATGTAGGTCAAGATGACTAGCACAGTGAGATTACCTAAGTTTAATATAGCAAGATTATACTCACATCGAGACACAAGGAAAGTCAAGATGGCTACAAGTATGCACTTGCAAAAAAAATAGTCAAGGATAATACCCTGTCAATCCACAGTGTCAAGTAAGACCGGCATAAATGCTCATGACAATTAGGATCAACAAAATATACCCACAAGCAGAAAAAGCAATAAAACATGTTCTCATACCCTCAGTCTTCTAGCTATGCATCATCAAAAACTTCATAGGGGGAGAACACTCAGCAAAGAAATCATCATAGACAGCACGCAAAGAAATAAAGTCAAACAAATCTCAGCAAGTCAAGTGTTTAAGTGCGTGTGTGTAGGTCATAGAGTCAAACTTTGAGTATTGCATCTGCAAATGAGAAATATCACATCATACTAGACTGCAGATAGGACATCTGATAAGTGTTGAGAAACACTCGACGCAAGGGTAGTGTTGAAAAACACAATTGAGGTGGTGTTAAAAAAACACCATTGGAACCAAGTTGCCCAAGAAACCCAGACGCACAAAGAGACCCAAGATAAGCTTAAAGCAACATATGCCCCCTAGACTAAGACAAGAATCAATTCTAGGCTAGGAGAGGCAAAGCGAGAAGTGGAGCGAAAGAGCGCCACGCAAGACTGATAGACATAGGTGCAGAGGGTCTCAAGCAGTGCCTGTTTCTAGGTTTTCACCACTTGATAGATTTTTTTTCAGGACTTTTTTATAATTTTTTTTGTATTTTTGCTACCAAGGCGCCTGTTTCCAGGTTTTCACCAAGGCACTTTTTCAATTTTTTTTTATTTTTTTGAATTTTTTTTTTTTTTTTGGTGAGACATCAAAGTGCCTATTACTAGGTTTTCACTAGGATGCTCATTTTTGCAGTACTTTATATGCTTTTTAGGATTTTTTTCAGCATCATATATGATTTTTTTTTTGGAATTTTTTCAGGATCATAAAGTATGTACAAAGAATGCCCTAGATAGAAACGGGCATGAAACTCATGAGCAAGATCACATCGTGTAGTCCCAAAGTCTAGCAAGGTGGAGGACAAGAGGGAGAGAAAGCTCATGAATGAGATGGAGGAAAGGAGAATGAAGGCGAATGGAGGGAAGAAATCCTCAAGGTCAAACTCCTCAAGAGTACCCAAGCTAGGGAAAAATTATCATGTAAAGCGCATTGGACAAGCAATGAAAGGCCAGCATAGGATAAGTCATGAAAGCGCACTGCAAAAGAAGAAAAGGATGCATTCCAAAGGAGTAGACATGTCAAGAGGCTTCATAGCATCATTTTTTTACTCTTTTTTATTAGATCAAGACCAAAGGGGAAAAGGATAAAGAAAGGCTAGAATGAATGGAGGAAAATGAAGGAATGAATATGAATGGAATGAAAGCAAGATCATCATAAGATAGCTCACAAGATAGCCAAATATTCGTGTATAGCTGAACATTGCCAAGATCAACGAGAGAAGATGGAATGGATGAAACATGTAGAAGAACTACGCATGATGCCTGATTACCAGGTTTTCATCATGGTACTTATCCAAGGTGCCACAAGGGAGTGGTTGTCACCATAGGATGAATTTATTTCTCTTTACTTTTGCTACCAAGGCACCTGTTTCCAGGTTTTCACCATGGCACATTTTCAATTTTTCATTTTTTTTTTTTTTCTTTTTTCTATTTTTGGAAGAAGGCAAGCTTTTTAGATAGTACTCCTTGAAAGGATAAACCCTGACATGCCAAGGATACAAAATGATATGCTCAAAGATGCTGATAGGGAAAGGAAGATGGAAGAGAAAAATGGAGGATAAGGCTTTATGTAAAGCGAGTGAGGTTGGAAGATATGAGGAATAGGCAAATGAGGAAAAAGGATAGAAGGTAGAAGGATAATGAATGGAAAGATTGTGAAAGGGTAGATGGGAAGGAAGGCAAGATCAACATCGACACACACCTTGAAGGGTGGCGAGAGGATGGAGGAAATATGAATAAAGGAATACGTGAAGGAATATGATGAATGTTTAGCAGAGGTTGCGGTTCAGGCACATGGAATGAAAGATCATTTTTGGAAGAAGATGAAGTGGAAGCCTTTGGAAGCTTGAATGTCAACTTCACTTTTTGTTCAACATAAGACTCTTTCAAGAGAGATTTTGGAATCCATATAGCCTTAGGCTTTTTATTTCTTTTTGATGATTTAGAGAGAATATCTGTAATGATGGATTTTGGAACCCATACTTGTCTTGTAGTTTTCTTCTTAGATATCTCTTTTGACTTTATGTGCCCATGTCGATTAGAGGAGACATGGTGATCTTTTTTTGATGGATTCTTGTATTGCTTCTTTTTCTGGTATTGAACATTCAAGTTACTTCCAAAAGACTTGGGACTTGTGGAAGAAGGAGGAAGATATGACTGGTTTAGATGGGTGAGTGGATGAAAAGGATTCAAGGGTATGCATCTATGTTGATCTTGAGGAAAGATAGGAGATGGAGGGATGTAAGGACCCAAAATGGATGATGAATTAGGAGAGTTAGGAGGGGAAAGTGAAGGGACATAAGGACCCAAGATGGAAGGAAGGCGTGAAGCCTTTAGCAGTGGAAGAGGTCCAAGGATGGAAGTGGAAGATGCAAAAGGATAATCAATAATTTCATCAGCATCTATATGACAACCAAGGACATCAGCATCTTTAGAGTGAGCATTAGGATTTGCAATAGGATCATGAACATCTTTAATAGGAGCAAATTCATTGATAGAATCATTCAAAGCTTGCAAAGACTTAGGAAGAGTAGAAAATGGAAGCGAACATGGAGTGGTAGAACAAGAAGATGGAAGACTTTGATCTTGACAAGGATCTTTGGATAGCATAAGCGTAGAATTTTTCTCTTGATTTTTAATAAGCTTAACATCAGAAGTAACGACACTATTTTTAATAACCTTAATGGAAGTATCATCTTTGGAAAGTGCAAGCGTAGTAAGGTTATTTTGATTATCAATAAGCTCAATAGTGCAAGTGGTAGCTTGATCTTGCTTAGGAGAAGACTTAAGACATGGTGGAATGAATGTAGAAGAGCATAGAGGATCAAAAGAACCATGAAATGGATCAGAGACATCATGAAAATAATTGGATGACATGGATGGTTCTTGATCTTGATCTTTCTTTATATTCTTTTCTGTATCATTTTTAGAGTCCTCTTGACATGAAGCCACTTCTAAGGACAAGGAAGCATTTTGAAATTGTATGGAAGACTTTGGAATAGATAGTGAAGGACTAGCTGAAGTAGGCATTGTAGTTCATAAAGGCTTAGGCTCTTTAGGTTTAGCATTATTGAAATTATTTTCAGCCAAGTGAAGGTTAGCTTGAGTTTCTTGAAGAGGTAGCTCTTGAGGATAACTATAGGGAACTGCATGAAAAGCATTAGGATCTTTGTTGGGTGAAGGATTTGTGAAAGATTTGGAAGACTCAGGAGCTTTAGGAGATGTATGAGTATTGGAGGAAGTAGGGGATGGAAGGGGACCATCACAAGACAAAGGTTCAACATTAATATGATCTTGCTCAGAAGTACAATTTTTTATTTTTAGCAGTGGAATTCTTAGAGAAGAAATGCTCATAGTAGTAACGTTTATAATCAGCGTGTTGTATTTTATAGTCCTCAGCAGTAGTAGATGGATTATCATCAAGGTATTGTCTACAAACATCACTAAACTCTCTTTCAAAATCAGAATCATATGGATCACCATCACAATCTATCCAATAGGATGACCCATTTTCAGTAAGCATGAGTCTGCGAGGACTCTGAGGAGTAGAGGTGTCATAAGTATCACTACATTGTCCATCATCATAGTCATCAAAGGTATTACAAGGATTGTCATGTTGCTCATTATGGTATGGCTCATGAAGAAAAGAAAGACTCTTGGGGGAAGTAGAAGAAGAACAAGATCTTAAAGAAGGAGAAAATGAAGACATAGTGGAAGAAGAAAACTTAGCTAAGGAAGAATTTGAATGATGTTGAGAAGAGTCATGGTAAGATGAAGAAGGATAATGATGTTTGGAAAAGGAATGGTAGGATGTGGAAGATGAAGAATGATGAGAAGACCTAGAAGAAAAAGAGTGTTTGGAAGAAGGAGATTGTGAGAGAATCATGTCTATAATCCTAGCAAAGGCGTCAGACTCAAACATCTTTTTGTTTACTCTTGTCTTAAGTTGATGACTTGCGGGATGCTTGGAAAAATAATACTGTTCGAATTGAGAAATGAGTTCGAGATCATCCCTTCTCAAGAGAGGTTCTATAGAAAGATAGTTGAAATTCATGATTCTAGAAGAGGAGGAATCAAGCATGAAAGAAATGAATAGAAGAGATGAAATAGAAGAAGTCAGACTAGATAATAAGAGGAAAAGGATCAAGAAGACATGAAGAGGTTAGGAAGAAGAGAAAGAAGCATGAAGGAAGAAGAGAAATGGAAGACTAGGAAGATATGGGAGATGTGGAAAAAAGAAGACCAAGAGTCATTTTGTGAAAATTGATACCATTGAAGTCCATTTGAATATTGAGCAACATGTAATAACCTCTAAGATCTGACCTGGACTGACCAAGGATGACTGGAAGTGACACAAATCAACTTCAAATTGCAAGCAGTAGTGAGATAGCAAAATAACTTTGTGTGATAGTTCCCAGGAAAACAGTGTGACTCTTGACCAATGAACATAAAAATCTTAGTTTTGAAGTGTTTTGATCAAGTTCAAAGATTGGATAGTGCAATTTTTTAGTTTGACAAGCAGTAACAGCAGATAAAAGACAAGTTTGCAAACAGTAGGTGATCAAACATGTCATAGAACACTTGAAACAAGGGCAAAAGCAACCTTGCCAAGACAAGCACTTGTGATATCAAAATAGAGAACCTTATGAATGCTACCATTTTTTTGAATGTTGAGAACGTTTACACGGGCATAGCACAATCGAAGACAATTCAAGCAATTACTACCTAGAAGGACAAGGCTCATTACTTAGCAACGTGGCCCACAACTTGATGCTCCCTTGCCTCACACCAAGTGGTTGCCCACAAGAGATATTGGCATTGTCATGGATGTGTCAAAAACACAACCAAAGGAGCACATATGGTGAGTATCTTGGGGTGATCCGGGTAAGTCCACGTAAGATGAAAAGGAAACTCAAGAATGAGCCAAGAATAAGCAATTTATGATTTAGCAAAAGGGGCTAATAGTCTAGGTGACCATTTTTAGGTGTATACACCAGCCAATCCATAATTGCCCTAATCTTAGATGGGTCTACTAAGATCCCATCTCCTAATATCACATGGCCTAAATAGTTGACCTGTATCCTGAAGAATGCACACTTCGGCAAACTGCCGTATAACTGATTATCCCTCAAGCACTGCAAAACCTACCCCAAATGCTCCTCATGCTTGTGCTCATCTTGAGAGTATATCAATATATCATCCAAAAATATCACCACAAATCTATCCAAGAATGAATGAAATACTCCATTCATGAGACTCATGAATATAGCTGGAGCATTTGTAAGTCCAAAAGGTACCAATACAAACTCATAGTGTCCATATCATGTGTGGAAAGCTATCTTGTGGATGTCCCTATCCATGATCCTCAACTGGTGATAACCCGACTTCAAGTCTATCTTCAAGAACACTTGGGCTCCCTGAAGCTAATCAAATAAGCCATCAATCCTAGGAAGGGGATACCGATTCTTGATGGTCACCTTGTTTAGCTGTTGGTAATCCATGCACAACCTAAGAGATCCATCCTTCTTCTTAATGAAGGTGACAGGTGCACCCCATGTAGATACACTAGGATGGATGAGCCCTTTCTCCAAGAGCTCCTCTAGCAAAATCTTGAGCTCACTGAGCTCATGTGTGGACATCCTATAGGGTGCTCTAGAAATAGGATTTGCTCTAGGCATGAGATCAATATGCAGGTCCACTACTCTAGGTGGCGGCATACCAGGTAACTATGATGGAAATACGTTTGTAAACTCCTGAAGGATAGGGTGGTCATCAAGAGAAGTCTCCTTCTCTACCTCCTCCTCTTTGTCACTGATGTTGATAGCATATAACTAACATCCCTTCCACATGCACCACTTAAGCTACATAGTAGAAATCATACGAAGGGACATAGGTCTCTATACTCTTGTAATAACTGAGGTCACCCCCTCATCATCTAAGCACTCTACTATCATCTATCTGTAGTCCACCTTGGCTCTATGGGAATAGATCCAATCCATACTGAGAACAACATCATATGATCCAAGTGGTGTGACACAGAGGTCAACTATGATGGTAAAGTCTCTAATCTATAACTGGCAACCTCTCACCAAGGAACTAATGGATACCCTAGCTCCTAAGGCTAGCTCAACCTCCCAACTAACATCTTGTCTAGCTACCACTAGCCCACAATGCTCCACTATGAAAGGTGAAATAAAGGAGTTGGTGGCTCCAGAATCAAAAAGGATAGAAACACTACTACCTTCAATCATGCCTGCAGCCTCAATGACTGTGGACTGGTGCTCAGCCTGGCAGTTATCAACCACTACAAACACTCTATGTGCTCTACCCATATCTCCTACAGTAGGCTCAGAAGCTACCGCTCTCTGACTACTAGCTGAATGGCTTGTAGGACAATCCCTAACTATGTGCCCCATGGCACCACATTTGTAACATGGTCCTCTAGCCTGCAGCTGTATACCCTGAGGTCTGGACTGCTGCTGTCCTCCTGTAGTACTGGAACCACTAAATCCTCCCTAGGAAGCCTAGGACTATCCTCTTTGATGTTGTTGAGATCCCTGCGAGTGCCACTGCTTGGGCTTAGAGCCCTGCTGTCCCTGAGAAGGTCTCTGTCTCTAGCTCTGCTAAGATTGCTGTGACTACTGCTGCTACTACTGGGGTGCCCTAGATGATCCTGATGAGTTCTTCTAAATCCCCTTCCAATGGGACTTTTGGAAACCAAAGGATTGAGATGTGGCATTCTGGTTCTATGACTGGTCTCAGGCATCATGAGATCTATTATGGATCTCCTTAGCTACCAAGGCTCTCTCCACTATATCATGTAGATCTCCTATAGGTATCAACTATACTCTATTAGCTATAGCATAGTTCAACCCCTTGATGAATTTTTTGACCTCAATTTTCTCATCCTTCATGTAATCCACATAAGGAAGGAGCTCGATAAACTTGTTCTCATACTGGGCTACTATCATGCCTCTCTGATGTAGGTCATGAAACTCGTCAATGCGACATTGTCTGAAATACTCTGACAAGTATCAAGCTTAGAATCTCTCCAAGAAGATCTCCCATGTGAGGGTGTTCATGGTAAGGTGACACTTAACCTCCTCTTGCTTCCACCAAGTAGAAGTGTTACCTCTCAGCATGTGTACTACAAGGCGTGCCTTAAGGTTGCTCTCATAAGGTTGCAACCCAAAGTAATGCTCGAGGCTTAAAATCTAAGCCTCTACCTCTGTCCCCATCATGGATCCCGAAAAGGGTGGCGGCTGTAATTTAACAAGATCTCTGATCATGTCCCCTGTGTCATGAGGTGCTCTCGGCACTACCACTAGTGGCATCTCTAGCCTGTGCACCAACTCACCCTCATGAACTGCCCGCTTTACTACTCATCTAGGAGGGGGGCTCCTACTCTACTCCCGGTGTCTGGCCTGCTAGCCTCACAGAGGTAATCTATCCATAACAATACTGGCCAGAGTCTGAAATGCATTGAGGAGGTCCTGATTGGGATTAGGTGGTGGTGAGGGTAAAGGCCTCTTCTCATCACCTAGTCCCTTGGTTGCTTTCCCATCTCCCTCAACTTCCACATGTCTGCCTCTGGGTCTACACCCACGTCGGCAAGCACTATGCGTGACAGGAGGCATCCTACACTTAGAAAAAAACAAAGGTAATTTTGGCAAATGTAATGGGTCTAAATGTTCCTAGAGTAGAACTATGCTCTGATACAAAAATTTAATGCCCAAAATAATTAGGCAAAACCACAACTACAATTTCTTTTTTTTGAAACAAGCTATAACATACATCTAGGTCAACAAGGTTAAACAAAAACCCTTCGATGTGAAGCCTGGAAATGTATGCTCACTTGGGTGGGTCACCGGAACACTTAAGGCCCATGAGGCATGCTCTGGCATGCCATCAATTCCAATACAGTGGGAGTCAATAGTTTCTTACAAGGGAAGTATCTTATCTCTAGGTTTACATGAGATACTAGGTTAAGATGGTCTACCCTAAGAAATTTCCAAGGTTGGATTCAATTTGCTAAGGATAGATTAATTCAGCTTTTAACATAACAAATATTAAACTAGCAATTTCACAAATAAACTAAGGTTACTACCCTAACGAATAACTCCTAAGGTTTACAATTCCATTAGCTAGTTTGATCATTTAATTGAAAAACTTTTCCAAATCTTATTGGTATAAATTTATGTATATAATAAAATTAAGATTTCTATGATTATAAATTAAATAAAAACAAAATAAATAAAATAAAGGAAATATGATTAAAGAACGATTCAAGACTTTCCTCTACTTTCAATTTCATTGAATTAATTTTATTAAGAAATAATCCATAACTTAATTTTAATTATCAATAACAAAATAAACATACGATAAAACCTAAGGAAGGATAAATTACCAAATTAATCAAATTTAATTTACTACTAATATAATACGACTAACCATAAACTAAAATATTCCTTATAAAATCAAGTCACTATCTAATCACAACTTTTTAACTCATAACAAATTTAATTTTCCATTAAAAAAGTGAAATTATGAACACCACTTATTCAATTTGTAAATAACGCAAGAGGAAAATAATTACTTAAAATAATAATTTTAAGTTATAATATATATATATATATATATATATATATATATATATATATATATATATATATATATATATATATATATATATATATATATATATATATATATATATATATATATATATATATATATATGTATATGTATATGTATATATATATATGTATATAAATATATATATATGTATATATATATATATGTATATAAATATATATATATGTATATATATATATATGTATATAAATATATATATATGTATATATATATATATATATATGTATATATATATATATATGTATATATATATATATGTATATATATATATATATATATATATATATATATATATATATATATATATGTATATATATATATATATATGTATATATATATATATATGTATATATATATATATACATATAGATATATATATATATATACATATAGATATATATATATATATACATATATATATATATATATATATATCTATATGTATATATATATATATACATATATATATATATACATATATATATATATATACATATATATATATATATATACATATATATATATATATACATATATATATATATGTATATATATATATATATATATATATATATATCTATATATATATATATATATATATTTAATAACATTTATATTGAACAAAAAGATTATTAATTCATCTTTACTTCAACCCAGAATTAGTAACCATAAAACTTATCTTAACATTAAAAATTTCTATAATAACTATTAATACGATTACATGGGCTTGATAAGATAATTAATAAAATATTACATTGACTTGGGAAGATGGGTAATAAAATATTATATTGACTTCCAAACCCTAATTCAAAATTAGGGTTGGGAGTCTCTTAAATAAAACACAACTAAAAACCCTAATCTCCAATTGTTCCTTCTTCTTTTCTCTCTCTAAACTCTCTTGTTACAGGACTGAGCTTAACAACAATACATGTTACTATCACTCCAGATCTGATATGTAGTTCAAATAGGTTAATGTTGCTTTCATTTGGCTTAAGCTATGGAGCTCTTCCAGAATAACGGCATTGCTACAGTAACTGGTCTTTATTTCTGTATTATTATGTTGGTTTTAATTTTATTCTCTTCGGTGTTTGTTGGAAGGGGAGCAAATTCATAGGGAAGATTTTGGAAGGGTTGAAAAACCCCAATGACAGTAGAACCCCTCTAGACATTTACCTTATTATTATTCTGTAATAAATTTTTTATGATAATGCTAGGTTACAGGGCGAGATGGGCTATTTTCGATGCCCATCCCTGCTTGAAAATACATGGCCAGCCATGTTGAGACCACTGCCATGGCTCTAATCCATGATAGTTCTTCGACTCTACCATGACTTAGAGTTCATGGTAGTAACCAAAGTGGGTTTTTGTCGTGGCTCTAAGCCACAATAGTGCTTTGGCACTGCCGTGACTTAGAGTCATGGCAGCACCGTTGTGCGTTCGCAGTGCCAAAGAAATTGCAGGGTTTTCAAAACCCTAAATAGATATGAATCCATTTCGAAATAAAGTTTATGTTATTATTTTTTTATTTATTTAAAGCATAATAATAATAATATATAATGTTATATATTATATGTTATATGATGTTTATTGTATAACATATAATATATAATATTAATCATTGTTTGATCGTTGTTTCTATGAACAGATATAAGGTTTAAAACAACATGATAAAATATTTAATGTTATATATATTATATGCTAATATAGCATATAATATATATAATATTAGGCATTAATTATTTACTGGTTATAAGGTAGGGTTAAATTTCCACAACATGAATTAGATTTTATGAAGTTCTGTTCCAATTGATGATCATGCTGGTTAATAACATAATGTGAATATACTAAGTATTTCTTATTCATGCCAGGATTAACCTACAACAAAACATGTTTAAATCAACCCATTTAGTATGACATGTTGCTAACAGTTAATAGATACTTTATATCTTCCTTTTTATGTTACAAATTTATTAACAGTTCAAGGCTTGACAAATAAATACACTCCCTGTTTTAAAAAAAAGCGGTAAGGTATATCATTATGTAGGTTTTGGTACACCTTTTTTTTTTGAAGATGTAACATGAATATGAATTGTACACAATTACTACCAACATGGCAATACTCCACTATGAAAGGTGAAATAAAGGAGTTGGTGGCTCCATAATCAAAAAGGATAGAAACACAACTACCTCTGATCATGCCTGCAACCTCAATGACTATGGCCTGGTGCTCAGCCTAGCGATTATCAACCACTACAAACAATATATATGCTCTGCCCATATCTCCTATGGTAGGCTCAGAAGCTACCGCTCTCTGACTAATAGCGGAAGGGCCTGTAGGACAATCCCTAGCTATGTGCCCCATGGCACCACATGTGTAACATGGTCCTCTAGCCTATAGCTGTATACCCTGAGGCCTGGACTGCTGCTATCCTCCTGTAGTAATGGAACCACTAAATCCTCCTCAGGAAGCCTAGGACTATGCTCTTTGATCTCATTGAGATCCCTGCGAGTGCCACTGCTTGGGCTTAGAGCCCTGTTATCCCTGAGAAGGTCTCTATCTCTCACTCTACTGAGACTGTTGTGATTGCTGCTACTACTGGGGTGCCCTAGATGATCCTGATAGGTTCTTCTAGTTCCCCTTCAAATGGGACTTCTAAAAACTAGGAGACTGAGATGTGATATTCCCATTATGTGACTGGTCTTGGGCATTGTGAGATCAATTATGGATCTCCTCAGCTACCAAGGCCCTCTCCACTATATCACATAGATCTCCTATGGGTATCAACCATAATCTATCAGATATAGCATAGTTCAACCCCTTGATGAAGCAGTTGACCTGGGGTTTCTCATCCTTCATTTAATCCACATAAGGAAGGAGCTCGAGAAACTTGTTCTCGTAATGGGCTACTATCATGCCTCTCTATTGTAGGTCGTGAAACTTGTCAATGTGATGTTGTTTGAAATGCTCCGAAAAGTATCGGGCTTAGAATCTCTCCAAGAAGATCTCACATGTGAGGGTGTCCATGGTAAGGTGACACTTAACCTCCTCTTGCTTCCACCAAGTAGAAACATTACCTCTCAGCATGTGTACTACAAGGCATGCCTTAAGGTTTCTCTTGTAAGGTTGCAACCCAAAGAAACACTTGAGGCTTAAAAGCCAAGCCTCTACCTCTGTCCCCATCATGGATCTCAAAAAGGGTGGTGGCTGTAATCTGACAAGATCTTTGATCATGTCCCCTGTGTCACGAGGTGCTCTCGGCACTACCACTGGTGGTGGCTCTAGCCTATACACCGACTCACCCTCATGAACTGCCTGCTCTACTACTCGTCTAGGAGGGGGACTCCTACTTTGCTCCCGGTGTCTGGCCTGTTGGCCTCCTGGAGGTAATCTATCCATAATAATACCAACTAGAGTCTAAAATACATTAGGGAGGTCCTGATTGGGATTAGGTGGCGGTGAGGGTGGAGGCCTCTGCTCATCACCTAGTCCCTCAACTGCTCTCCCATCTCCCTCAACTACCACATCTCCACCTCTGGGTATATGCCCATGTTGGCAAGCACTACGCATGACAAGAGGCATCCTAAACTTAGGACAAAACAAAGGTAAGTTTGGAAAATGTAATGGGTCTAAAGGTTCCTAGAGTTGAACTGTGCTCTGATACCAAAATGTAATGCCTAAAATAATTAGGCAAAAACACAACTACAATTTTTTTTTTTGAAACAAGCTATAACATACATCTAGGTCAGCAAGGTTAAACAAAAACCCATCGATGCAAAGCCTAGAAATGTAAGCTCACTTGGGTGGGTCACCCGAACACTTAAGGCCCATGAGGTAGGTGTTGGCGTGACATCGATTCCAATACAGTAGGAATCAATAGGTGATGAAAAAGACAAAAGTTGCTTCCAAGGATATTATCTTATCTCTAGGTTTACGTAAGATACTAGGTTAAGATGGTCTACCCCTAAGAAATTTCCAAGGTAGGATTCAATTCGCTAAGGATAGATTAATTTAGATTTTAACATAACAAATATTAAACTAGGAATTTCATAAATAAACTAAGGTTACTACCCTAACGAATAACTCCTAAGGTTTACAATTCCATTAGCTAGTTTGATCATTTAATTGAAAAACTTTTCCAAATCTTATTGGTATAAATTTGTGTATATAATAAAATTAAGATTTCTATGATTATAAATTAAATAAAAACAAAATAAATCAAATAAAGGAAATATGATTAAAGAACGATTCAAGACTTTCCTCTACTTTCAATTTCATTGAATTAATTTTATCAAGAAATAATCCATAACTTAATTTTAATTATCAATAACAGAATAAACATACGATAAAACCTAATGAAGGATAAATTAACAAATTAATCAAATTCAATTTACTACTAATATAATACGACTAACCATAAACTAAAATATTCCTTATAAAATCAAGTCACTATCTAATGACAACTTTTTAACTCATAACAAATTTAATTTTACATTAACAAAGTGAAATTACGAACACCACTTATTCAATTTGTAAATAACTCAAGAGGAAAATAATTACTTAAAACAATAATTTAAAGTTCTAATATACATACATATATATATATATATATATATATATATATATATATTTATATCTTTCATAACATTTATATTGAACAAAAAGATTATTAATTCATCTTTACTTCAACCCAGAATTAGTAACCATAAAACTTATCTTAACATTAAAAATTGCTACCATAACTATTAATATGATTACATGGGCTTGATAAGATAATTAATAAAATATTACATTGACTTGGGAAGATGGGTAATAAAATATTATATTGACTCCCAAACCCCAATCTTGAATTGTTCCTTCTTCTTTTCTCTCTTTAAACTCTCTTGTTATAGGACTGAGCTTAACATCAATACATGTTACTATCACTCCAGATCTAATATGCAATTCAAATAGGTTATTGTTGCTTTCATTTGGCTTAAGCTATGGAGCTCTATGAGAATAATGGCATTTCTCTAGTCACTGGTCTTTATTTCTATATTATTATGTTGGTTTTAGTTTTATTCTCTTTGGTGTTCGCTGAAAGGGAAGCAGATTCGCTGGGTGAATTTTTTAAGGGTTCAAAAACCCTAATGACAGTAGAACCACTCCAAACGTTTACCTTATTATTATTCTGTAATAATTTTTTTATGATAATGCTAGGTTAGAGCGCAAGATGGGATATTCTCTATGCCCATCCCTGCTTGAAAATACACGGCCAGTTATGTTCGTACCACTATCGTGGCTCTAAGCCATGACAGAGCTTCAACTCTATCGTGACTTAGAATTCAGGATAGTAGCCAAAGTGGGTTTTTGCCATGGCTCTAAGCCACGACATTACTTCAGCACTACCGTTGCTTAGAGTCACAGCAACACCGTTGTGCATTCACGACACCAAACAAATTGCAGGGTTTTCAAAACCCTAAATGGATATGAATCTATTTCGACATAAGGTTTATGTTATTTTTTTAATTTTATTTACAGCATGATAATAATAATATATAATGTTATATATTATATGTTATACGATGTTTATCGTATAACATATAATATATAATATTAATCATTGTTTGATTGTTGTTTCTATGAATGGATATAAGGTTTAAAACAACATGATAATATATTTAATGTTATATATATATTATATGCTAATATAGCATATAATATATATAATATTAGGCATTATGTATTTACTGGTTATAAGGTAGGGTTAAATTTCCACAACATGAATTAGATTTTATGAAGTTCTATTCCAATTGATGATCATGCTGGTTAATAACATAATGTGAATATACTAAGTATTTCTTATTCATGCAAGGATTAACCTACAACAAAACATGTTTAAATCAACCCATTTAGTATGATAGGTTGCTAACAATTAATAGATACTTTATATCTTCCTTTTGATGTTTCAGATCTATTAACAGTTCAAGGCTTGACAGATAAATACACTCCCTATTTAAAAAAAAAGGGGTAAGGTATATCGTTATGCAGGTTTTGGTACACCTTTTTTTTTTGAAGATGTAACATGAATATGAATTGTACACAATTACTACCAACATGGTAATTACTAAATTGTATACAGTTCTAGTTTCATTTTGTATATTGTCAACATCTGTACATGAAGATCAGAATTTAATATAGATCTAGTTTTGGTTTCTCTCTCCTTAAATTAACTATTTTAGTTTGCTAGTTTACTTATTTATTTAGGCAAGAAATACAATCTTTAGCTTTTGAAATTAATAATGCTTATTTTAATTCAGCTAGTTATATGAATTACAAGGTTATCTTTTGATTTTACAGAAATTAATGAACATACTGAATAACTAGAATTTCCAAACTATATTTAACATGCATTATTATTATGATGAAAATTTTGCAATAATCAGATTGTTAATTTAGAATATAGGACCTTTAAAATAACAAAATAAGACAAGTTGGATACACAATTTTTAATATCAATTTTTTTGCTATAGGAATTACATTATTTTCTGGTAATCATTGTAATTTTAAAAAAAAACACAAAATATTAACTAATTCACTGTTACAGGAACTTAGAAACTTATTTCTGCTGCAGGAACCTAATAACATTTTCTGCTATAGAAACTTAACAACATCTTCCGCTACAGGAACTTAACATTTCCTATATAACTATTAAAATTAACACTTCGAATTTTAGAACTAAATCACTCTACCATACAACAAAGAACAGAATTGAAAACTTCTGATAATGAATACAGATGCTATTTTAAAAGAACAATAATTTGACTCAATACAAGAAAATCATAAATCAAACAATCTAAAGTTTTTCTTAAATAACATTATAAAATCTTTATGTAGTAATTACACAATTATAAAGAACATGCCCTTTTCAATTAGAAATATCTTAAGACCATCTTTAAAAACTTTCAACTTAGTCTTTAATCTTTAGTTCTGGTCTATTCCTCAAGTCATGAACCAAGACCTGTAAAAACATAAGACTTTCTTCATATGGCCATGGAGCTCACCTCCCAGCCTAGGTCATTACATGGCCACCCCCAAGCTTGGGGAAACAAGGATAGGATAGGGTACACTCAAAAAGCACAAACATTGACATTAAGCAGAAATATGGTACATAGATTTTCACAATAAAACTCCCATCCCAAGCTTAAACAAAGGATTCAAACATAGAACCCATATAATGGGTGAAGGTGGAATTTCCAAATGGAGTCACCAAGCTTATGATAAAACAATAAATAAATAAGTATACCAGCCTTCACAAGGCCCTTCCAACCCCAAACAACTCAATTCCATGAGCAAAACAACAAGTCCTTATGGCCCCCAATCACCTTATGACCCCCAAATAGCATAAAATGGTTATCATGGTTGCCCATACAACCATGCACTCATACAAATGGAAATCGCAACTCAGGCCCTTCACTCCAAGCTCTCCTACTTTCCTCCCAAGGATGAGGACTGAACTTGCACACCCATAACATGAACAATTACAAGAAAAATAACAAGACTGAAATCAAAAGCTGAAATGAAGACAACAACAATAAAAAGGTTTACTCATAGTAAAAATGGATTACAATTTCTTTCACAAAACACATTCTTTTCAAGCATAATTCAAATAAATAGCAAGATTTTGAAAACCACCAACCTCCTTCAAGGACATGGCTGAATTGAGAGTTGAAGATGAGCTTTCTTTGGCACACAGCTTGTTGTCACAAATCTCCTAGACAAAGGCTCTCAAGAATTCCTCTAATTTTCTCCCCCCCGCTCACTTTCTATGTCTTTCTCCCTAGAAACATTCTTCTCTCAAAACCCTTCCTAAGCTGTTGGCTTTCTAGAACTAAAACAAAATGACACCTGCCCCTCCCTAAGGTTTTGAGTAGAATTCCCACATATGAAAATAAGAGATAACTTAGGGAACTTCTCCATTTTCGTGCATATAAAAAATGGTACAATTGGAGAGACATAAAAGTGGCCTAGGAAGATGAAAATGGGATAAGTGAGCCCCCCAACCCAAGTCCTAACCTTGGGGCACTAAAATTCAAACTAAAATTCATCCTGGGACTCCTCAAAACTTCTCAAAATAACCAATTAATCATGCATCCGAAAATGAAGTTTTGTTTTCAACAATTCTTGGTCCTCTAAACCACCTACCAAGCTTGGGAATGCACTCGGCTAACTAAGGAGATGGTGGGGTCCAAAATCCACTCACTATGCCACTACATCACTAAGGTGTCAAGTGACACATCACAACAATACACATCACAAACACATGTGGCATGCCTTGTGTGCAAAAACATTTAAACATTTTCACAAAGATAAAAATTTACTTACAAACATATATAACAAACATTATCGACCATATACACATAGTCATCACATTTACAAAAGAAAACATGATACGATGAGGTCAAACTCTTCTAGAGTTGACCTTGGCTTTTGACTAATTGCACTTTGATCCTATCTTGTTTCCCTGACTTATAACCATGGCCATGTCCCTGCATGCTCAAACTTGGTGTCAGTACATTATCAAATCTTGCATCAATATTCATTTTAAAAATAAAGTAGTAACATCTAAACTAGACAATACATATATATTAGCATCATAAAACATTACATATTCTACATAAGTAATCCTAGCTTGTCATAGAACCATGATTCCATCAATGATCATAAAATTGAAAGATAACATAACAATTGCTGAGTCCATATCATAGATAATCATGATATCAAAGTGAGCATATATAAAAAGTATGACTACAAAGATCATCATAAAAATCTATAACAACAACTCATAAGGTCCAAATGATAGCATATATAAACCAAAATAGATCAAATGCCTATACTCAAGGTATCATCCTTATGAATCAAATGTCAAAATGAAAGTTGAACTAGGATGGATTGGGATAGGACCTCACATCCTCCCCCTAGGCATGAACTTCCTCCTAGAGTTTGTCAAAAAGATGGGGGTACTAATCTCTCATCTATGATGTGTCCTCCCATGAAGTCGTAACCTCATCGTAGCAATCCCACTAGACCCTAACTTGGTCTAGCTCTCGACCTCGAAGTTCCAAAGTCCTGTGAGCCAATATACATATTGGCTCCAAAGCTAGCTGTCCATCTGACTCCACCTATAAAGCATCCCAATCAATAATATGAGACTCATCATAGATATACTTCCTCAAAATAGACACATGAAAGACATCGTGGATGTGTGACAGGCTAGGTGGCAAAGCTAAATGGTATGCTACTGGGCCTATCCTCTCCAAAATCTCAAAAGGTCTGACAAAGTGAGGGGCTAGCTTAGAACCCCTTCCAAAATGGATCAAGCTCTTATGTGGTCGTACTCTCAAAAAGACTGTCACCTATCATGTACTCTCTATCAACCCTGCCAACATCTACATACTTCTTCTGTCGATCCTAGGCCTCTCTAAGATGTTGCCTAATCAGATCTACCTACTTCTCCATCTCTCTAACCAACTTTGGACTAATGGAAACTCTATCCTCTATCCTGTCCCAGCTCAACGGTGTCCTACAAGATCTACCATACAAGGCCTGATATGGAGACATACCCAAAGATGAATGATGCCCATTATTATAGGAAAAGTCTACTAAATGTAGGTAGTCCTCCCACCTAACCTGATGATCCATCACATACATGTGTAGCATGTCCTCTAACACCTGATTAACCCTCTTAGTCTGACCGTCTATCTCTGGGTGATATGCTATGCTGAAATTGAGCCTGGTGCCCAAAGTGGTCTGTAGCTCTCTCCAAAAAGATGAAGTAAAGAGTGAGTCCTTGTCTGATATGATCATGTGAGGAATGCCATGAAGTCTAACAATATCCCTCAAAAATACCTGTGCCACTATAGGTGCTATAAAAGTGGTATGTATAGGTGAGAAGTGGGCTACCTTAGTCAACCCATCCACCGTCACCATAATGGCATCATGACAATGAGATGACATAGGAAGATCGACTATAAAATCCATAGATATAATCTCCCACTTCCACTCCAGTATCTCATGAGACTGTAGAAGTCCACCTAGATGACGGTGCTCTACCTTAACCTACTGAGACTCTACACATCTAGCCACTATCTCTGCATTGTGTGTCCTCAAACCTGGCCAATGATATAGCTGTCTCAAATCTGCATGTAACTTCTTAACTCTAGGGTTCCCTACATAAGGGGCTCTATGAGCCTTGAGAATAATGAAATCACACAACCCTCAAAAAGAAGGTACATATATATGTCCTTTATGGAAAAGAAGGCCATCAGACTCTAGTGTGTAATCTATGAACTTCCCCTCCATGGGTCTCTGATCCTATACCATTTGTCTAACCTCTAAATAGAAGGCATCCTCCTATAAATGCTATAGTATGCACCCTCTCAAATCTATGCTAGTCATCATAGCTGAGAGCACATGACGTCTCCTACTCAAGGCATCTTCTACCACATTCTCCTTACCCTTGATGTAGCGAATGTCAATTTCATACTCACATAGGAACTCCATCCATCTCCTCTATCTAGCATTAAGGTTAGGCTGAGAGAAAATATACTAGAGACTCTGATGATCTGAATGAAGCTCAAACCTGTGGCCCAATAACAAATGTTTCCATCTCATCAAAGCATGCATCACTACTACAAGCTCTAGGTCATGGGTGGGATAATTAAGCTCATGAGTCTTGAGCTTTCTAGACTCGTAGGCAATAACCCATTCGTCCTGCATTAGTACTACATCAATCCCATCTAAAGATGCATCTATGTATACCACAAAATTTGCTGAAGGATCAAGTACCACAAGTATAGGTGCACTGGTAAGTGCTCTCTTGAGCTCCTAGAAAGCTCTCTCACACCTCTGTGTCCACTCAAACTTCTTCCCTTTCCTCTAAAGGGAAGTGATGGGATGGGCCACTCTAGAAAAACCATCGACAAAGCATCGGTAATAGCCTGCAAGGCCCATGAAGTTCCTGACCTCTGTCACACTAGTAGGTGCCAGCCAATCCATAATCACCCTAATCTTAGATAGGTCTACTGAGATCCCATCTCCTAATTTCACATGGCCTAAATAGTGGACCTTTGTCTTGAAGAATGCACACTTTGGCAAGTTGTCGTATAACTGATTATCCCTCAAGCACTGCAAAACTTGCCTCAAATGCTCCTCATGCTCATGATCATCTCGAGAGTATATGAATATGTCATCCAAAAATATCACCACAAATCTATCCAGGAATGAATGAATACTCTATTCATGAGACTCATGAATATAGCTGGAGCATTCATAAGTCCAAAAGGTACCACTGCGAACTCATAGTGTCCATATCATGTGCGGAAAGCTATCTTGTGGATGTCCCTATCCATGATCCTCAAATGGTGATAACCCAACTTCAAGTCTATCTTTGAGAACACTCAGGCTCCCTGAAGCTGATCAAAAAAGTCATCAATCCTAGGAAGGGGATACCGATTCAAGATGGTCACCTTGTTTAGCTATCGGTAATCCATGCACAACCTAAGAGATCTATCCTTCTTCTTAATGAAGGTGATAGGTGCACCCCATGGAGATACACTAGGATGGATGAGCCCTTTCTCCAAGAGCTCCTCTAGTTGAATCTTGAGCTCATTGAGCTCGTGTGTGGACATCCTATAGGGTGCTCCAGAAATAGGCTCTACTCCAAGCATGAGATCAATATGCAAGTCCACTGCTCTAGGTGGCAGCATATTAGGTAACTATGATGGAAATACATCTGCAAACTCCTGAAGGATAGGGTGGTCATCAAGAGAAGTCTCCTTCTCTACCTCCTCCTCTCTGTCACTGATGGTGATAGCATATAACTAACTTCCCTTCTGCATGCACCGCTTAAGATGCATAGCGGAAATCATACAAAGGGACATAGGTCTCTATACTCCTGTATTAATTGAGGTCACCCCCTCATCATCTAAGCACTCTACTTTCTTTTGTCTACAGTCCACCTTGGCTTTGTGGGAATAGAGTCAATCCATACTAAGAACAACATCATATTATCCAAGTGGTGTGACACAGAGGTCAACTATGGTGGTAAGTTCTCTAATTTGTAACTAGCCACCTCTCACCAAGGAACTAATGTATACCCTAACTCCTGAGGCTAACTCAACCTCCCAACTAACATCCTCTCTAGCTGCCACTAGCCCGCAATGCTCTACTATGAAAGGTGAAATAAAGGAGTTGGTGGCTCCATAATCAAAAAGGATAGAAACACAACTACCTCTGATCATGCCTGCAGCCTCAATGACTATGGCCTGGTGCTCAGCCTAGCGGTTATCAACCACTCCAAACAATCTATATGCTCTGCCCATATCTCCTATGGTAGGCTCAGAAGCTACCGCTCTCTGACTAATAGCAGAATGGCCTGTAGGACAATCCCTAGCTATGTTCCCCATGGCACCACATGTGTAACATGGTCCTCTAGCCTACAGCTATATACCTTGAGGCCTGGACTGCTGCTATCCTCCTGTAGTAATGGAACCACTAAATCCTCCTCGAGAAGCCTAGGACTATGCTCTTTGATCTCATTGAGATCCCTGCGAGTGCCACTGCTTGGGCTTAGAGCCCTGTTGTCCCTGAGAAGGTCTTTGTCTCTCACTCTACTGAGACTGCTATGATTGCTGCTACTACTGGGGTGCCCTAGATGATCCTGATAGGTTCTTCTAGTTCCCCTTCAAATGGGACTTCTAAAAACTAGGAGACTGAGATGTGATATTCCCATTATGTGACTGGTCTTGGGCATTGTGAGATCTATTATGGATCTCCTCAGCTACCAAGGCCCTCTCCACTGTATCACGTAGATCTCCTATGGGTATCAACCATAATCTATCAGATATAGCATAGTTCAACCCCTTGATGAAGTAGTTGACCTAGGGTTTCTCATCCTTCATTTAATCCACATAAGGAAGGAGCTCGAGAAACTTGTTCTCGTAATGGGCTACTATCATGCCTCTCTATTGTAGGTCATGAAACTTGTCAATGTGATGTTGTTTGAAATGCTCCGACAAGTATCGGGCTTAGAATCTCTCCAAGAAGATCTCACATGTGAGGGTGTCCATGGTAAGGTGACACTTAACCTCCTCTTGCTTCCACCAAGTAGAAACATTACCTCTCAGCATGTGTACTACAAGGCATGCCTTAAGGTTTCTCTTGTAAGGTTGCAACCCAAAGCAACACTCGAGGCTTAAAAGCCAAGCCTCTACCTCTGTCCCCATCATGGATCTCAAAAAGGGTGGTGGCTGTAATCTGACAAGATCTTTGATCATGTCCCCTGTGTCACGAGGTGCTCTCGGCACTACCACTGGTGGTGGCTCTAGCCTATACACTGACTCACCCTCATGAACTACCTACTCTACTACTCATCTAGGAGGGGGACTCCTACTTTTCTCCCGGTGTCTGGCCTGTTGGCCTCCTGGAGGTAATCTATCCATAATAATACCAGCTAGAGTCTAAAATACATTAGGGAGGTCCTGATTGGGATTAGGTGGCGGTGAGGGTGGAGGTCTTTTCTCGTCACCTAGTCCCTCAACTGCTCTCCCATATCCCTCAACTACCACATCTCCACCTCTGGGTATATGCCCATGTTGGCAAGCACTACGCATGACAAGAGGCATCCTAAACTTAGGACAAAACAAAGGTAATTTTGGAAAATGTAATGGGTCTAAAGGTTCCTAGAGTTGAACTGTGCTCTGATACCAAAATGTAATGCCTAAAATAATTAGGCAAAAACACAACTACAATTTTTTTTTTTGAAACAAGCTATAACATACATCTAGGTCAGCAAGGTTAAACAAAAACCCTTCCATGTAAAGCCTAGAAATGTAAGCTCACTTGGGTGGGTCACCCCAACACTTAAGGCCCATGAGGTAGGTGCTGGCATGACATTGATTCCAATACAGCAGGAATCAATAGGTGATGAAAAAGAAAAAAGTTTCTTCCAAGGAAATTATCTTATCTCTAGGTTTACGTAAGATACTAGGTTAAGACGGTCTACCCCTAAGAAATTTCCAAGGTAGGATTCAATTCCCTAAGGATAGATTAATTTAGATTTTAACATAACAAATATTAAACTAGGAATTCCATAAATAAACTAAGGTTACTACCCTAATGAATAACTCCTAAGGTTTACAATTCCATTAGCTAGTTTGATCATTTAATTGAAAAACTTTTCCAAATCTTATTGGTAAAAAATTTTGTATATAATAAAATTAAGATTTCTATGATTATAAATTAAATAAAAACAAAATAAATAAAATAAAGGAAATATGATTAAAGAACGATTCAAGACTTTCCTCTACTTTCAATTTCATTGAATTAATTTTATCAAGAAATAATCCATAACTTAATTTTAATTATCAATAACAGAATAAACATACGTTAAAACCTAATGAAGGATAAATTACCAAATTAATCAAATTCAATTTACTACTAATATAATACGACTAACCATAAACTAAAATATTCCTTATAAAATCAAGTCACTATCTAATGACAACTTTTTAACTCATAACAAATTTAATTTTACATTAACAAAGTGAAATTACGAACACCACTTATTCAATTTGTAAATAACTCAAGAGGAAAATAATTACTTAAAACAATAATTTAAAGTTCTAATATATATATATATATATATATCTTTCATAACATTTATATTGAACAAAAAGATTATTAATTCATCTTTACTTCAACCCAGAATTAGTAACCATAAAACTTATCTTAACATTAAAAATTGCTACCATAACTATTAATATGATTACATGGGCTTGATAAGATAATTAATAAAATATTACATTGACTTGGGAAGATGGGTAATAAAATATTATATTGACTCCCAAACCCTAATCTTGAATTGTTCCTTCTTCTTTTCTCTCTTTAAACTCTCTTGTTACAAGACTGAGCTTAACATCAATACATGTTACTATCACTCCAGATCTAATATGCAATTCAAATAGGTTATTGTTGCTTTCATTTGGCTTAAGCTATGGAGCTCTATGAGAATAATGGCATTTCTCTAGTCACTGGTCTTTATTTCTATATTATTATGTTGGTTTTAGTTTTATTCTCTTTGGTGTTCACTGAAAGGGAAGCAGATTCGCTGGGTGAATTTTTTAAGGGTTCAAAAACCCTAATGACAGTAGAACCACTCCAAACGTTTACCTTATTATTATTCTATAATAATTTTTTTATGATAATGCTAGGTTAGAGCGCAAGATGGGATATTCTCTATGCCCATCCCTGCTTGAAAATACACGGCCAACCATGTTCGTACCACTATTATGGCTCTAAGCCATGACAAAGCTTTAACTCTATCATGACTTAGAATTCACGGCAGTAGCCAAAGTGGGGTTTTGCCATGGCTCTAAGCCACGCCATTACTTCAGCACTACCATTGCTTACAGTCACAGCAACGCCGTTGTGCGTTCACGACACCAAACAAATTGTAGGGTTTTCAAAACCCTAAATGGATATGAATCTGTTTCGACATAAGGTTTATGTTATTTTTTTAATTTTATTTACAGCATGATAATAATAATATATAATGTTATATATTATATGTTATACGATGTTTATCGTATAACATATAATATATAATATTAATCATTGTTTGATCGTTGTTTCTATGAATGGATATAAGGTTTAAAACAACATGATAATATATTTAATGTTATATATATATTATATGCTAATATAGCATATAATATATATAATATTAGGCATTATGTATTTACTGGTTATAAGGTAGGGTTAATAACATAATGTGAATATACTAAGTATTTCTTATTCATGCAAGGATTAACCTACAACAAAACATGTTTAAATCAACCGATTTAGTATGATAGGTTGCTAACAGTTAATAGATACTTTATATCTTCCTTTTGATGTTTTAGATCTATTAACAGTTCAAGGCTTGACAGATAAATACACTCCCTATTTTAAAAAAAAGGGGTAAGGTATATCATTATGCAGGTTTTGGTACACCTTTTTTTTTTGAAGATGTAACATGAATATGAATTGTACACAATTACTACCAACATGGTAATTACTAAATTGTATACAGTTCTAGTTTCATTTTGTATATTGTCAACATCTGTACATGAAGATCAGAATTTAATATAGATCTAGTTTTGGTTTCTCTCTCCTTAAATTAACTATTTTAGTTTGCTAGTTTACTTATTTATTTAGGGAAGAAATACAAATCTTTAGCTTTTCAAATTAATAATGCTTATTTTAATTCAGCTAGTTATATGAATTACAAGGCTATCTTTTGATTTTACAAAAATTAATGAACATACTGAATAACCAAAATTTCCAAACTATATTTAACATGCATTATTATTATGAGGAAAATTTTGCAATAATCAGATTGTTAATTTAGAATATAGGACCTTTAAAATAACAGAATAAGACAAGTTGGATACACAATTTTTAATATCAATTTTTTTGCTATAGGAATTACATTATTTTCTAGTAATAATTGTAATGCTTAAAAAAAACATAAAATATTAACTAATTCACTGTTACAGGAACTTAGAAACTTATTTCTGCTACAAGAACCTAATAACATTTTCTACTATAGAAACTTAACAACATCTTCTGCTAGATGAACTTATCATTTCCCGTATAACTATTAAAATTAACACTTCCAATTTTACAACTAAATCACTCTACCATACAATAGAGAATAGAATTTAAAACTTCTGATAATGAATACAGATGATATTTTAAAAGAACAATAATTTGACTCAATAGAGGAAAATCATAAATCAAACAGTGTAAAGTTCTACTTAAATAACATTACAAAATCTTTATGTTGTAATTACACAATTATAAAGAACATGCCCTTTTCAATCAGAAACATCTTAAGACCATCTTTAAAAACTTTCAACTTAGTCTCTAATCTTCAGTTCTGGTCTATTCCATAAGCGATGAACCAAGACCTACAAAAACATAAGACTTTCTTCACATGGCCATGGACCTCACCTCCCAGCCTAGGCCATTACATGGCCACCCCCGAGCTTGGGGAAACAAGGATAGGATGGGGTACACTCAAATAGCACAAACATAGACATTAAGCATAAATATGGTACACAAATTTTCACAATAAAACTCCCATCGCAGGCTTAAACAAAGGATTCAAACATAGAACCCATATAATGGGTGAAGGTGGAATTTCCAAATGGAGTCACCAAGCTTATGATAAAACAACAAATAAATAAGTATACTAGCCTTCACAAGACCCTTCCAACCCCAAACAGCTCAATTCCATGAGCAGCCTTCACAAGGCCCTTCCAACCCCAAACAACTCAATTCAATGAACAAAACAACAAGTCCTTATTCCCCCCAATCACCTTATGACCCCCAAATAGCATAAAATGGTTATCATGGTTGCCCATACAACCATGCACTCATACAAATGGAAATCCCAACTTAGGCCCTTCACCCCAAGTTCTCCTACTTTCCTCCTAATGATGAGGACTAAACTTGCACACCCATAACATGAACAATTGCAAGAAAAACAACAATACTGAAATCAAAAGCTCAAATGAAGATAACAACAATAAAAATGTTTACTCATAGTAAAAATAGATTACAATTTCTTTCACAAAACACATTATTTTCAAGCATAATTCAAATAAACAACAATATTTTGAAAACCACCAACCTCCTTCAAGGACAAGGCTAAATTGAGAGTTGAAGATGAGCTTTCTTTGGCACACAACTTGCTGTCACAAATCTCCTAGACAAAGGCTCTCAAGAATTCCTCTAATTTTCTCCCCCCCCTCACTTTCTAAGTCTTTCTCCCTAAAAACATTCTTCTCTTAACACCCTTCCCAAGCTGTTAGGTTTCTAGAACTAAAACAAAATGACACTTGCCCCTCCCTAAGGTTTTGAGTAGAATTCCCACATATGAAAATAAGAGATAACTTAGGGAACTTCTCCATTTTCATGCATATAAAAAATGGTACAATTGGAGAGACATAAAAATGGCCTAGGAAGATGAAAATGGGATAATTGAGCCCCCCAAGTGAAGTCCTAACCTTGGGGCACTAAAATTCAAACTAAAATTCATCTTGGGACTCCTCAAAACTTCTCAAAATAACCAATTAATCATGCATCTGAAAATGAAGTTTTGTTTTCAACAATTCACATCACAAACACATGTGGCGTGTCTTGTGTGAAAAAATATTTAACATTTTCACAAAGATAAAAATTTACTTACAAACATATATAACAAACATTATCGACCATATACACATAGTCATCACATTTATGAAAGAAAACATGATATGATGAGGTCATACTCTTTTAGAGTCGACCTTGGCTTTTGACTAATTGTACTTTGATCCTATCTTGTTTCCCTAACTTATAACCATGGCCATGTCCCTATATGCTCAAACTTGGTGTCAGTACATTATCAAATCTTGCATCAATATTCATTTTAAAAATAAAGTAGTAACATCTAAACTAGACGATACATATATATTAGCATCATAAAACATTACACATTCTGCATAAGTAATCCTAACTTGTCATAGAACCATGATTCCATCAATGATCATAAAACTGAAAGATAACATAACAATTGCTAAGTCCATATATCATAGATAATCATGATATCAAAGTGAGCATATATAAAAAGTATGACTACAAAGATCATCATAAAAATCTATAACAACAACTCATAAGGTCCAAATGATAGCATATATAAATCAAAATAGATCAAATGTCTATACTCAAGGTATCATCCTGATGAATCAAATGTCAAAATGAAAGTCGAACTAGGATGGATTGGGACAAGACCTCACATATACATATATATATACATACATATATAAATATATACACATATACATATACATACATGTGTGTGTGTGTGTGTGTGTGTGTGGGTATGTGCAAGATCATGAGTGGCCAAAAAGTGATGATGTGAAAAATATTCACTTTTCACTAGTCCAAAAGTGCATGAAAATATTTGTTGACTTTTTAGTAGGCCTGGGTGTTAGTACACCAAAGCACAATCCTAATTGGGTACCCAAAAATATCAGGTACCCGAAACCTATAGCATAAATCAAAACCCGCAGACCGTGTTTCTCATTTCTCTCATTGTTTTTAGGTTTGTAAAATGGCTCTATATATCTGATACTCAATTTTTCAGGTATCTGATTTCCCCAACAACAAATTTGACTCCACAGTATACACGGTAAGTAAATTCTTTCTATATTTTGATTATTTTATTTCATTTTGATGCTAAATGTAGTTTTTTTGTTTGAAATACAGTTTTGTATTTATTTTTATAATAATATATGAAATCAAATTGAAATTTAGATTTGTTGTTTATTTAATCAGGCATGGCTGACAATAATGAACAAAATAACCCTCCCACACCAAATAACAATCCCCAAAACAATCCCCCGTCTCAAAACCCTTGATCTTTAGAAGATTGATACAAGATAATTTGAACACAATACGAGGTTTCCAAAACACATATTAGAATATACCTACATTAGGTCCCATGCTTGCCACCCTAAATACTATTGTTGAAAACATTGACACACTCACGTGAAAACATAATGCTACTCTTCATTGGTGTGATGATATGCATGCCCAATTTGATGATGGGCTTGACCATGATGGGATTGCGGCCCTTAATATAACTAAGGAAGATATAGCCTCCCCTTTTGTGAATCCTAAAACCAGATTATAAGTTGACCCCAAAAAGCCCAAATTATCAATAAAATGGTGCACAAATGAAGTAATTCACACAAACTTTTGGGATCGCTGGTGGATGGTTTTTGATAAACCACCCCATAGAAATTTGGAGCTCCCTTTCTATTTCATAAAAAAATTGTATGCTGATTTTGTGCTTGGTCACAATGTTAATTATTTTAGCATTTGGCCCAACATGGGCATAGGTGTAGGAGCTCCTCAGACTAGGCCATTTTCCCAGTGCATAAAAGCCACTACCTTCATCCCCTCACTGATGTCGCACCACCTCCTCTAGTGCAGCATCCCGATATCATTACAGAGGCTACCTCATAGACTATTAGGGCCATTCATTTTTTGAGTGATCAGTTGATCACGTAGACCAGGTCAGTGTTTCCTCCTAGTGTGGATGATGATGGTGCATTGACATCTCACCAGAGTTCACATGTATGTGAGCCCCATATTTGCATTCTATGAAAGAATATGTGCCTTAGACTGCTTACTGATGGTGATACATATCAATATGTTATTGATGAGGAGGATATAGGAGATGTAGCTGCAGAGGCTGCAACACCTCATGGAGCATCTACATCTCATGAGAGTTCTCAAGAGGTGTACACAGAGCCATGGACTCTTGTTGATACGGTAAGAGTAAACATTATAAATAAATTTGTCACATGACTTATTTAATTTAAAAATAATTTATTTATTTAGATTAGTTTTAATGATTGCATGCACTTATGTATATATATTTTTTCCATTTATGTTCAGTCGATGATAGAGGAGTTGAGACAGGTGGATGACTCCACACTTTCAACCATTTCATTTGGCCTTGATGCCTATATGGTATATTATAAATTATGTACCCATTAGTTTTTTTTATATCATTTGGTGTACATGCTTAAATCTCTATCAATTAGAGAAATAAAATTCATACATTTACTAATATATTGTCATCTTATTGTACTAGATTGTAGGCTACATCTAATGTCAGTGGAGGGCATGAGGGGGTTCCTTCATCAGGTGTTGACAAAGGAAAGGTAATTAATTATTTAAGATTAATTATGCATGCATATGTATGCCACTTGTGTGTAGTAATAAATATTTTACTTGCACTTTATTATATAGGGTGTGGCTCTTGATGATGTCCCGACATGGGTTTGGGAGCCTAGGCTAACAGGCATCTCGATTTAGAGTGATAGCCCAATTGTACGTAGACTTTTACATATTTTTATTTATATTTTGTAACTAGGGTTGTTATGATGAAGTACATTTATATATAATTGACAATCATTTTACTCTCATAGGTTACTCCTAGTGTGAGGGAGGGCCCACGAGAATCTTTCATATCTTTTTTGACCCAGCCCACTATTCTAGAGGAGGGATCAATAGATGTTAGTTTTAATTTTAGTTCAATCAATTTGTAATTTTATTATGTTATCATCCTATTTTATAGATTTATTACTCTATGTTGCACCACTCTACTAATCTCATTATTGAAAATATATATTTATAGGTCAGAGTTGGTATTGTTGGCATGCTCCCTTCGCTACCAAAGGCTTATGCTAGGACACCTAATCATGGTAGGTGACTAAGAGGCCAGGTACAAATATTTGTATTTAGTTATAATTTTAGTTAAATTAGTGTTTGAATTATATATATGTGTGTGTGTGTTTGTGTGTGTGTGTGTGTGTGTGTGTGTATCCAAATCATATAAACTAAGAAATGTAACTTGGGTTTGAACTCATTTTTGATGCGGGATCAATCAGAGACAAACACTTCTTTAAAGAGGCTACATTTTGATGATCCCCCTACGACATAGGATGTATTTTTAGTTTTGTGGTCATTTATAGATGCCACTTGGCACATTTTGAGATGGCATATATGCCACATTGTACACCTTGGAAGATTGATTTTGTAGATATTTTGAAATGGCATGTGCCATATTTGTATATGGAGATACTTTTGATACATTTGTTACTTTTTATATATAGAACATGTTCATTTTTATGTTATATTTGTGTCATCTTTTGTATACATATTTATTATTCATGTTTATGGAATTGAATGGTGAAGTTATATCTTGACTATGATTATCATTATGATTTAAATTATATCTTGTTGAAGTTACATTTTTTTTTCTTTACTTTGGAATACCCTATTCATGGAGATTATTATGTTTGAGGTTTAACTTCTATAGATTTCCTATGTTCTTATGTTTCATACCATTATACCTCCCACCCAAAGGGACAGCCAGTCTCTTCAGATTTACAAACCACCTCTGTAAATGTTAAATTCCTCAATCAGAACACAACTAGAGTCATGTATAAAAACCACAATTTTGCATTTAAGGCATGCTCCAATGATAGCCCACATTTGCCAACTACCCAAAAAATCAATCTTTTTAATTCTTTGGACAACCCAACTCCATTACCACACACAACACATGTTTCATGTCCTCAAAGCCACGCATGCACATCTTATAACATCCCAAAATTCTCGACCAGCTATATATCTTTTCCATATACATCTTGACCCCAGCATGCAAAACCATGAACCATATTTCTTGATTACCATTAAACTTCACCTAACATAACATTGTATATCTCCATCTACTACATTACAAAGACAAGTGCTGATATTATACTCTATATACCCACTCTACTAGGTCACAGATCCCACGGCCCTTAACCCAACTTGTAATCCCACTTGAGCCACTTTGCACTACATTATTTTAATACTATGTATATACTCACTATGTATATAACTCATCATATTGGGGTTTACTAAATCTATAGAGAAATGTAGCACTTGTGCTATTAGGTCACTTGGGTCGAGCGTGGTCATGAGTGTTCCAGTGACTCCATGGGTGGAACAGGGTTGTCATTGGCATTTACTCAGCCAACCAGAGCCAATGGAGTAGACGGTTCGATGCGAAGATAGATGGTTTGAAAGATACACTACTGAGCTACTTTCAACTGACCCTCACTACAAGTTTTGGCATCAACTGAGATCGCCTTGCCAAATGCAAATGAAGTCAAATCACCCAAAACTGAGAGAGGTTATTGTAGACCTCAAAATCATGATCTTGTAGCCCCTAATAGTTTGTCAATACCTCTCACAAGGTCTAAGATACAAGCCTCAAAATATCACTGCCCAATCATTCTTAGTGTGTACCTTGGGGTCACTTGGGTTGAGCATGGTCGCGAGCATTCTAGTCACTCCGTGGGTGGAACAGGGTTGTCATTAGTGTTTACCCAGCCAACTGGAGCCAATGGAGTAGATGGCTTGATGTAACAATGGATGGTTTGAAAGATGCACTACTTAGCTACTTTCAACTGACCCTCACTGCAAGTTTTGGCATCGACTGAGATCTACTTGCCAAATGCAAATGAAGTCAAATTGCCCAAAACCAAGAGAGGTTATTGTATACCTCACAAACATGATCCCATAGCCCTTGATGTTTTGTCAATACCTCTCACTAGGTCTAAGATATGAGCCTTAGAAGATCACTTCCCAATCATGCTTAGTGCACCTTGGGGTCACTTGGGTTGAGCGTGGTCACAAGCATTCCAGTGACTCCGTGGGTGGAATGGGGTTGTCACTAGCGTTTACCCAGCCAACTGGAATGCAAAAAAAGTTGTATCACCCAAAACTAAGAGAGGTTATTATAGACCTTGGAAACATGGTCCCATAGCCCCTAACAATTTTTCAATACCTCTCACGAGGTCTGAGATACAACCTCAGAATGTTGTTTCCTAATCATGCTTAGTGCACCTTGGGGTCACTTGGGTCGAGCATGGTTGTGAGTGTTCCAATGACTCCATGGGTGGAACAGGGTTGTCACTGGCATTTACCTAGCCAACCATTGTCAATGGAGTAGATGGTTTGATGCCATGATGGATGGTTTGAAAGATACACTGCTGAGCTACTTTCAACTGACCCTCACTGCAAGTTTTGGCATCGATTGAGATCACCTTGCCAAATGTAAACAAAGTCAAATCACCCAAAACCAAGAGAGGTTATTGTAGACCTCAGAAACATGATCCTATAGCCCCTAAAATTTTGTTGATACCTCTCATGAGGTCTGAGATATGAGCCTTAGAAGATCATTGCCCAATCATGCTTAGTGCACCTTGGGGTCACTTGTGTCAAGCATGGTCGCAAGTGTTCTAGTGACTCCGTGGGTGGAACAAGGTTGTCACTGGTATTTACCGGGCCAACCGGAGCTGATGGAATAGACAGTTTGATGCTAGGATAGATGGTTTGAAAGATACATTGCTGAGCTACTTTCAACTGTCCCTCACTGCAAGTTTTGGCATCAACTAAGATCGCCTTGCCAAATGCAAATGAAGTCAAATCACCCAGAACCAAGAGAGGTTATTGTAGACCTTAGAGCCCCTAACATTTTGTTGATACCTCTCATGAGGTCTAAGATACAAGCCTCAGAAGATCAATTCCTAATCATGCTTAGTGCACCTTGGGGTCACTTGGGTCGAGCATGGTTGGGAGTGTTCCAGTGACTCTATGGGTGGAACAGGGTTGTTACTAGCATTTACCCAGCCAACCAGAGCTGATGGAGTAGATGGTTTGATGCCAAGATGGATGGTTTGAAAGATACACTGTTGAGCTACTTTCAACTAACCCTCACTGCAAGTTTTGGCATCGACTGAGATCGCCTTGCCAAATTCAAATGAAGTTGAATCACCCAAAACTAAGAGAGGTTATTGTAGACCTCAAAAACATGATCCCATAGCCCCTGATAATTTGTCAATACCTCTCATGAGGTCTGAGATACAAGCCTTAGAAGATCACTTCCCAATCATGCTTAGTGCACCTTGGGGTCACTTGGGTCAAGCGTGGTCGCGAGTGTTCTAGTGACTCCATGGGTGGAACAAGGTTGTCACCAGCATTTACCTAGCTAAACAAAACCAATTGAGTAGAAGGTTTGATGCTAGGATAGACGGTTTGAAAGATACATTGCTGAGCTACTTTCAAGTGACCCTCACTAAAAGTTTTGGCATCAACTGAGATCACCTTGCCAAATGTAAACGAAGACAAATCATCCAAAACCAAGAGAGGTTATTGTAGACCTCATAATCATGATCCTATAGCCCTTGATGGTTTTTTGATATCTCTCACGAGGTCTAAGATACAAGCCTTAGAAGATCACTACCCAATCATGCTTAGTGCACCTTGGGGTCACTTGGGTCAAGCGTGGTCACGAGCGTTCTAGTGACTCCATGGGTGGACTAGGGTTGTCATTGACATTTACCTAGCCAACTAGAGCTGATGGAGAAAATAGTTTGATGTTAGGATGAATGGTTTGAAAGATACACTATTGAGCTACTTTCAACTAACCCTCACTATAAATTTTTGCATCGACTAAGATCGCCTTGCCAAATGCAAATGAAGTCGAGTCACCCAAAACTGAAAGAATTTATTGTAGACCTCAAAAAAACAATCCCATAGCACCTAATGGTTCTTCAATACCTCTCATGAGGTCTGAGATATGAGCCTCAGAAGATCACTTCCCAATTATGCTTAGTGTACCTTGGGGTCACTTGGGACGAGCATGGTCGTGAGCATTCCAGTGACTCTGTGGGTGGAACGAGGTTGTCACTGGCATTTACCCAGCCAACCAGAGCCAATGGAGTAGATGGTTTGATGCCAGGATAAACGTTTTGAAAGATACATTATTGAGCTACTTTCAACTGACCCTCATTGCAACATTTGGCATCGACTAAGATCGCCTTTCCAAATGCAAATGAAGTCGAATCGCCCAAAACTGAGAGAGGTTATTTTAGAACTCAAAAACATGATCCCCTAGCCCCTAATAGTTTGTCGATACCTCTCACAAGTTATGAGATATGAGCCTCAGAAGGTCACTTCCTAATCATGCTTAGTGCACCTTAGGGTCACTTGGGTCGAGTGTCGTTGTGAGCATTCCAGTGATTCTATGGGTAGAATAGGGTTGTCAGAAGTGTTTAAAATGTCATGAAAGTGAACCACCAACTTATAGTCCACACCATTTTTAGTAATGAAAAAGTTAACCCTCTTACTCTCCCGTGCAAACTCAGAAAACACGTCACTTGCAGACCATAAAAAACACAATGCATTATGGTACACTAGGCAACCTGCAAGCAGTTGTGTTTTATAGATTGAGTAAGTAGTCCTTGGGAACATGTCCTTGTCTATAGTGGAAACAATTAAGTTTTCATTTTGAAACAAGAGAAGACCCAAATGGGAAAGCAAGTACACTTCTTTTCTTGACCCAGTTCCATTGCAATGACTATTAGTGGTATGTTTAAAATTTGAACTATGAAACTAATCATGATTAATCTAGTCAGCACTCTACTAAAATTCAATTATTTTTAATATTTTTCCACCCCTCCCAAAACCCAATAACAAAGACTGAATATTAGGACATTTGTTTTTCTTTACTCTGGAATACCCTGTTCATGGAGCTTATTATGTTTGAGGTTTAACTTCTATAGATTGTTTGAAATGATAAAAAATAATATCCTTAAAGCATTAGAAACAATAATCAAACATGTAAGAATTCAAACCATGCAAATTACATAAGTAAATGACATGTAAGATCCCTTGTTGGCACTATTGGCCACCCATACATGATTTTGGTCATAAGTCCTTATCAAGACTTCTAGGAGATTTAACTTTTAAATCAAATTGATTGTTACAAATTTCCATTATAGGCTTCAAAAGATCTCAATTAACCATTAAGGATCCTTTTGTCCATCTATCTCTAATTGGATCCATGGTGACCGTAGGTGTCTTCATAGGTGCTCCTACACAAGTTATAATCCACATACAAAACCAAGTTTATTGACTCAAAATACAATCTAAGAAAGGTGAAATTAATGTATTTAAATTAAGCTTAATGAACTTAGAAAACAATACACTAAGTTAACTTATTACCTAGTCAAGTGTTCCTGAAGGGTCATATCTTTGCTTCAGGGTCTCCAATAGTGCTTCATGATCAGTAGTAATAATAGTCCAAAGTTCTTTTGTCTTTGGTTTTCCTTGATGCTTTGACAACTTGACATCTATTGCTATAACAAGGTGTGAATACATGAGAATAGTTTTGTGCTTCTCATAGTCTTCAAATGTAGGAATTCCATTCTTTCTAATCATGTATGTTCGCAGCCATGTTCTCGCAACAACAATTGAACTAGTAGGATATGTGAATCCATCACTATCTATCATCGGTTGTACAAGCTTTTGTTTACCTCATACACAATGTGCTAACCAATAATATAACCTCTCATCATTCCCCTATGGTGAAACCAATGCAAAAACATCTCCTGGCTGCAGAAGATCTGAAAGATGGACATACACAATTGAAGTGTCCATGTCATCATTTCTTATAGAGAGTGTCAAAGATAAAAGAGTTAGATACTATGGAACCTATGTATCCACCCACTCACTTGACTCATAATGATCCCAATCATATTTAAAACACATGGGGAAAAAAAAAGCCAACTCTCATGTCCAAATGGTCCATGTACTACTATTGGAGCTTTGGAATGAATACATTTTTGAAGAGTCTTTCATTATTTCACAATCCAATCTATCTCCTATAGTTCCCTCCTCAACCAACCAAAAGAATCTATGCACTGTAGAATCAAGAGTCCCCCCCTATGACAATGCTAAAGTACACCAATCAACAATAGAATGAGCATCAAGAAGTACAACACCTAAAATCCTCAATTGATCCTTAACTAGAGCTCTCTTCACACACACACACACCTGCTCCATCATGCTCCCCTTTCCCATGCCCTGACTCAAAAAAACTCCAAATATGAGGTACACCTCTCTCCACATACATTCTAAACAACCAATAAAACATTCTAGCATTCTTAAGTTGACTAGTGCAATTATTTGACCAAATCAGATGGCTATCCATAGCAATACCATTTTCCTACAAGAAGTCAAAATAGTTATGGAAACAATGTTGAACAAAATCATGAGAGTGAGACCTATCATCACTCATATAAAAATGGTACTCTCTAATTATCTTTCACTCATCTTTTGTGCTATCAGACGAATGTCTATATGTGATGTGTACAAAAATAGCAACCTGAATGGAATTGTAATATTGAACTTGAGTCTCATTTTGGGGCTGTAATGTATAGTTCTCCACAAAGTCTACAATGGATATAATAGTTCCAATGGGGAAAGTGTCCTTACATGTCCTGAATTTTTTATCCAACCATTGAGACCTATGACTATGCCTTGGATACTTGTAAAAAAGATTTGTCTTGAAATCTAAGATAAAATCAGCAACATTGTATTCTTTTGCATCTAACTCACATCTAGAGCCTTCACCTCCACTCTTCAATTTATATTTCACTATTTCATATACCTTTTTTGGATGAGTGTCTTTCCAAAATTGTGTTCCAGATCATCATGAAAACATGTCCTAAACTTGGACAAGCCACCACATTCTGAGCACTTGGCATTTAAGCAATTTTTTTTATAAAATAAACAACCATCATCTCTTTGACATAAAAATTGATCTAGAAGGTCTCTTGATGATTTGGGAAGACCACTTGCACCACAATCCTCTAGCATTTCATTAGTATGAAAAGTAGAATGAATGGACCCTAATAATTCATGATGCATTGAAAACTCAACATGATATTTGTAACAACATGTATTATGAATCTTAAGGGGTACACAATAAAATGGCTTCATGGATTCAAAAGACCTTTATGATATTTTGAATGTTGGATGTGTCTCACAAAACTTTTTATACAACATTGTTTGACTTACCTCCACATAATGTTTAGGATGTGGAGTGCGGTCTTGATTTTCAACTCTCAACTTCAAGACATCCTTCACATTTGGTGACACTCTTGAGTTAGCATCCCAAAATTGTTGAATTTCATCCTTGACAACATCTGTTAGCTTCTTATAGAAACATGGAAGTCTCCCACCATAAGCCCATGTATCAATGTGAAGTGGATCATCAAGTCTTTCTCTTCTTTCAAGTGCTCTAACCAAAGTTTAATGGTCTATACTGAAGTCAACACAAGTTTGTGTTAGGAATAGTCCCAAGAGATAACTGAGAAGGGGGGGGGAATTAGTTATCTACAAGTTTCAATTCTTTATCCAATTAATTATTCTTAAACATAAAGCATAAACACAATGAAAGAACACATGAACACAACACTAATATTTTGGTTAAGGGGAAACACAAATAGGTAAAAACCCTGATGGGACTTGATACCCACTAATATTCTGTACTAGTGTATAATGATCCTTTCTAGAAGATCCTTTACCCTGTTAGGAGTAGCTTTACAATATATTAAGTATAGTAGACCTAGTTAAGGGTTGGACCCTATTAGGAGTCTTCTAAAATTGTCCCTATTAGGGGAGAGGATGCACTATCTGAGAGTTCACTGCTCAAATGGGCGAAGCCTACAACCTTCTGAATAACAGATACACACTATATCTAGATCTTGGTGAACTATGCTTTGACCTACTATCTATATTAGTTCCAATTAATAGCACAAGTACTTTACTTGGTCACATAGACCTTCTTCTGATGGTTCCACCACTTGCACACTCTGCTCTACTCTGCTTAATCAACCATGAACCACACTCAAGCAATCACAAATGACTGCCTATAAATATCTTTCCTCCAAATGATATAATCAAGTTGGCCTATTAGAACCACCTTGAAATCATATTAGAGAAACCATAATAAACTCCAACAAACATTTTGTTAGCTCTACTATGGGCACAACACATTCTGGGACATGTTCATATAATATAATTGTAGATGCACGCTATACACTGTTGGCTCTACCAAAACAAATGGAACTTTCTCTGTAAGCTGAATTAACTTATGTGCTCTTAACCAAAAATCAATAACACTTCTCCAAGCTTAACTCCAAGGGTGCATATACTCAAGATAAGTGCAACTCAAGAACCAATAAAATCTTTGTCAGCTCTTTTGAACAAACACATGAAACTACTACTGGTGAATAGTGACTACATAAATTCACTTGTGTTCATCATTAGACTATGTGTTTATAACTAAAAAATCACTAACATGTCTTCAACATATATCCTAGGGTGCATGCCCATAAGACAACTGTACAAACAACCACACACAGAACACTGCCTGTAACTCTGTTAGGAACACTGTTGACACAAGCTACTATATAACTATTTGTACTTATAGTTAACCTCTACGCCCATGATATCATGTTGATATCATGTCCATGCATCATATATTGAAGGCTTACTTCATAAGAATTCCATGCATGCTACTTTCCATATGTTTTCATCAATGACAAACATACAGTTAGTACTGGCCTGCTGGAAAATCTCCAACAATCTCCCCCTTTGGCATTGATGGCAACATGTGGAATGAAAAACCACCAACAACCCAAATGAACATTTATTTCATAATATTATCCATTTCCTCTTCAAAACTCCTCCAAAGATGAATCCTCCATCTGCTACAATATTTTCTAATATTCTCCATTTCCTCAACTATATTGCTGTCATAATTGAATGTTACTCCCCCTTAGTATATTACTCCTCTTCTTAATTTTGTTTCTTATGACTCTATATAAACTCCCCTTTTGACATCAATGAAAAAGGGTGCCACTCATTTTAAGCATCAGTACTACTCCTAAGGTAGAGTAGTCAACCTTTCATCAGTCTCTAAGGACTGATGCCATTCCTGCTTCCCTCTAAGCAGAATCAAGGAAGAGAATTACTCCCAACTTCCCCCTGAGATACTCAAAAGTATCCTTAGGCAAGGGCTTTGTGAATATGTCTACAAACTATTCCTTAGTATTCACATAGTCCAACTTAACTTCTTTCTTTGCCACTTTCTCTCTTAGGAAGTGATACTTGATCTCAATGTGCTTTGTCTTTGCATGCATCACAGGGTTTTTTGACATATTGATAGTGCTAGTGTTATCACAGTGAATAAAAATAGGATAATCAATCTGAATTCCAAAATCTTTTATCATCTACTTGATCCACACAATTGTAGAACAATTCAAGCTGCTACAACATACTCTGCTTCTGCTGTTGATTGAGAAATATAGTTTTGTTTCTTGCTTGTCCAAGTGACAAGTCTATCACCAAGAAACACTGCTCCACCTGAAGTACTTTTTTTGTCATCAACACATCCTGCCCAATCTTCATTCGTGTATACATGAAGCTCAACATTTTTTAAATTGGGATAGCATAAACCATAATCTATAGCTCCTTGTAAGTATCTAAATATCCTTTTTATTTCCATGAGGTGACTTTGCTTAGGCTCTTCTGCAAATCTTCCAACTATGCCAACTGCATTGGAAATATTAGGTCTAGTCTGAGTAAGATAAATCAATTTACCAATTATTGACTTGTATAATGTTATATCAACTACTGGTGAGTCATCTTCCTTTGTAAGCTTGCATCCAATGATCATAGGTGTCCCTACTAGCTTGCAATCATCCATCTTGAATTTCTTTAATATTTCTTTCACATACATGGACTGATTAATGAATATACCTTTCTCTATCTACTGCACATTCAATCCTAAAAAGTACTTGATAGGACCAATCATACTCATCTCAAATTCATTTTGCATCTCCTTAGAAAATTCAACACTAAGTTTTTCATTACCTCCAAAGATAATGTCATCAACAAATATAGCTACAAGTAACAAATCTTTAGATGCCTCTCTAATGAATAGATTATGATCTGCTTCTCCTTTCTTGAATCCAATCTTTGTTAAGTATCCATCTAGTCTCTCATACCATGCTCTAGGGGCTTGCTTAAGTCCATAAAGGGCCTTCTTCAATCTACATACCATATCAAGTCTATCTAATAAGGTGAATCCTTTAGGCTTCTCAATGTATACTTCTTCTTTCAGATCTCCATTCAAGAATGCTAACTTGACATCCATCTGGTACACTTTGAAGTTTTTGACTGTAGCATAAGCTAGAAATAACTTAATAGCTTCTAATCTACTCACAGGTGCAAATGTGTTTGAATAATCAATGGCTTCTCTTTGCGCATAACCTTTACATACTAATCTTTCTTTGTTCCTTACTATTGTACCATCTTCATTCATCTTATTTCTGAATATCCACTTAGTACCAATCACATTCTTATCACTAGGTCTTGGGACTAGTTCCCAAGTGTCATTCTTAATTATCTGATCAAGTTCTTCTTTCATAGAATCATGCCAATTTGAATCATTACAAGCATCTTCAACACTTAAAGGTTCAATCTGAGATAATAAACATACCACATCACTGCTAGTTGAGTTCTTTGCTTGTGATCTTGTCAAGACTTTTCCGCTCTGATCTCCAATGATGTCTTTCTTGGAATGGTTTCTAGATGTAAACTCTGGAGCTTTAGCTGTTGCTGGCTCATCAACCTTAGGATTTTCTTCCTCACTTATCTCAGGGTCATTGAATAACACATCAATGCTATCAAACATTTCTTCAATTACTGTCTCACTAGTGGAGGGTCTAGGTTCTTCTTCAATCATGGGTGAGTAATCATGATATCTTTCTTGAATCATAAACTTTTCATCAATGTTTACATGAGAACTTTCAATGATCTTTTTCAATCTTAAATTGAAACATCTATAACCTTTACTTTTAGTAGAGTAACCAAGAAAAATAACTTCATCACTTCTTGCATCAAACTTGCCTATTGCTTCATCTCTCTTGATGTAGCACTTTCTTCCAAAGATTCTGAAGTATTTTACTATGGGAACATTACCAAACCATAGCTCATAATGTGTTTTGTTAGCACCAGGCCTTAACTAAATTCTATTGATTGTATAGACTATTGTATTGACCGCATCTCTCCAATAGGTGTGTGCAACTTTTCCTTCTATCATAATGGTGTGCATTGTATCAAGAATGATCCTATTCCTTCTCTCTGCAATTCCATTTTGCTGAGGTGTTTTAGGTGCACTTAACTGTCTCTTTATGCCATGTTCTTTGTAGTACTCATAGAATCTATCAGAGTTTAATTCTCCTCCTCTATTCAATCTCAAACATTTTAAATTTAATCCAAATTCATTCTCAACTTTAGCTTTGAATATTTTGAACTTCTCAAAAGATTATGACTTATCTTTCAATAACACAACCCACATCATCCTAGTATAATCATCAACAAACAAAATAAAATACCTTTCACCATAGTATGATCTTGTTTGAGTTGGTCCACATAGGTCTGTATGGATCAGATCCAACTTGTTCTCTGCTAAATTGTGCTTGCTCCTAAATGAATTCCTCACATGCTTTCCCATCACACATTCCCTGCATATAGTATCAATTGGCTTTGCTATGCTAGGTAGATCTCTAACTGCTTTAACATTTCATATCTTTACTATGTTATCAAAATTGATATGACATAGTCTTTTATGCCACAACCAATTGTCATGAACTTCAGCAACAAAAAAACTTGCTTCTCAATTGAGTTGAAAAACATTACCTCTTGTCTTTGAGCCTGATGCAATCATAACACCATCCTTTTTGTTAATGATTTATTTGTCATCTTTGAACTCCAATTGATATCCTTTACCAAGTAACTGTCCAACACTGAGAAGGTTATGTTTCAAACCATCAACATAAAGAACATCATCAGTACTGTACCTTCCATCCAAACTGATGGCTCCTCTACCACCTATAGGTTTAGGAGTGTTGTCTCCAAATCTAACCATACCTCCATTATATTTGTCCAGATGAACAAATATTCCTTTATCACCTATCATGCGATGTGAACAACCAGTATCTATAATCCAGTATGTCCTTACATCTGCTTGGGAAATCAATCCTAGCTCTTGATTTACTTTCTCATCTTTAGGAACTAACTTACTATTTATTTTTTCTACAATAGCAATGAATCCAATTTCTTCTTCACCTCATTCATCATCTGAAACTCCATCTCCAGAAAAGTAACATTCCTTAGAGTACTTAGGCTTGTAATCCTTTTTGAACTTTCTAACTCTAGTAGGACACTTAGATGCAAAGTGACCTATCTTATTACATGAAAAGAACTTGAAAGGCAATTGACCTTCATATTTTCCTTTTCCTTTATTTTCTCTTTTAGAAACCATAGCAATAAAATCATCTAAAGTTTTCTCTTCATCATCATCATCAAAATTACCAGAATTGTTTGCAGATTTCTTACCATGAATTGTTGCTTTGAAGGCTGTCTCACTTTTAGGTTTTGTCTTCAATCTTGAACTCTCAAAAGATGAGATTTTTCTGATCAAGGTCTCTCTCTTAAAATTAGATGTAAGCTACATGGTCTCATCAAGGATATTGATCTTGATTTCATATCTTGGAGTGAGAGTAGTCATCAACTTGTCCATAATATCTTCTTCTGAGATCTCTCCACCATTGTTCCTGATTCCAGCAACTACTTCATTGACTCTTTGATTATAAGCTTTGATGTTTTCTTTAGGCAACATCTCTAATGCATTGAATCTTTTCTTCCATTTCTTTCTGCATGCATCCTTTTCTTTCTTGTCTCCTTCAAATATGTTTGCAAGGTACTTCCATATCTTGTGGGTGGTGTCTACCTTCTTTATCTCTAAAAACTCACTATCAGATAGTGCACTAATGAGGGCTTCTTTAGCTATAGCATTATGATGAAACAATTCTTTTTGAGTGTCAGTAGCATCATCCTATTCAAGGTCTTCTAAAGTAGGAATCTTGGCTACTTTGATAGTTACATTGAAAACTTCATAAGCAATACACTGCAAATGAGTCATCATCTTGTTCTTCCAATCAAGATAATTTTCTCCATCAAACTTAGCACTCTCTTTCCTTAAGTATGCCATCTGATCAACCTCAAACTATTAAAATTCTCTTCGAGGAACTTGGCTCTGATACCAATTTTTAGGAATAGTCCCAAGAGATAACTGAGAGGGGGGGGTGTAAATCAGTTATCTATAAGTTTCAATTCTTTATCCAATTAAGTATACTTAAACATAAAGCATAAACACAATGAAAGAACACATGAACAAAACACCAATATTTTGGTAATGGGGAAACCCAAATAGGGAAACCAAACATCAATAACACTTCTCCAAGCTTAACTCCAAGGGCGCATATCCTCAAGATAGGTGCAACTCAAGAACCAATAAAATCTATGTCATCTCTTCTGAACAAATAGAGGAAACTGCTACTGGTGAATAGCGACAGTATAAATTCACTTGCGTTCATCATTAGACTATGTGTTTATAACTAAAACATCACTAACATGTCTTCAACATATATCCTAGGGTGCATGCCCATAAGACAACTGTACGAACAACCATACACAGAACACTTCCTGTAACTCTATCAGGAACACTATTAACACAAGCTGCTATATAACTGTATGTACTTACATTTAACCTCGGTGCCCATGATATCATGTTGATATCATGTCTATGCATCATATACTAAAGGCTTATTGCATAAGACTTCCACACATGCTACTTTCCATATGTTGTCATCAATGACAAACATACAGTCAGTACTAGCCTGCTAGAAAATCTCCAACAGTTTGTCTCATCAAACGAGCCTTTCTCAACTGATGACTTACTAAGGAGGTTGTAATAACCCTCTGAGAAACTCTCTTGTCTTTTTCTCTGCTATTCTTTGCAATTCTATTGAGAGCATTGAAAAGATTCTTCACAACAATGGAATTTATCTCCATTTTCTTGTTCATACAAATCTTCAATTTCACAAGCATAGGTCTCATCTTTTGCATCTTTAACAACTGCACAAAAATTTGACATTTCTCAACCAATGTATTCTTTCCAAAAAATTTATCATAAAGTCTTGAAGCCCACAACCTAATGGTTCTATGTGACCTCTTTCCTTCCCAATTATTCATAATGTTCTACTCAATTTCAATTAACCATTTAGGTGTTCTTGAAAGCCCCCAATCTAAAGATTGATTATCTTTATTGCAAGGGACTTCATTTTGCATATAATTTGGAGATGTGTAACATTCATGTGGTTCTTTTGCAACATTTTCATTCCCCAAGTCTACATTTTCAATCTCCATCTATACATTTTCATCTTCATTCCATTCATTGTCATTCCCCAAATCTACGTTTTCATTCCCCAAGTCTACATTTTCATTCTCCATCTCTACATTTTCATCTTCACTCCATACATTGTTATTCACAAAATTAATTTCCATATTCTTTTCAATTTCAACATCCTCTTCACTTGCAACTACATTTATGGGGTCACCTTGATTAATGTTTAACATACCTTCTCTCCTTCTTCGGTGATTTTCCCTATATTTTTCCCTATATGCTTGAATTTCTTCATCTATCACCTTACTCTTGTGTTTAACCTTTCGACGATTGCTGCTTCCCATGGTGAGACCACAAGTTGACACAAAATAAAAAATGGGCCCCAAATCACATTTTTTTTTCCTGCAACCCGTGAAAAATTTTGAAATCCGGTGCTTCTCTGGTCTATGGGGACAAGGAACATTTTGGTCAAAGTTATACTAGCCAATAATCGGGTACCCAATTTTATTGAGTACTTGATATTTCCAAGTACATGAAAAAATTGAACTTTTATAAATAAAAAGAGGTATCTAATATATATATAATCTATATTATATATATACTAATGTATATAATATATATATATATATAATACATATATATATATATATATATATATATATATATATATTGTTAGATTAATTGTGTGTTGTCTTTGATGTCACACTAATGTCATATTATTTATTAAGCTCAGTCAGTCAGCAAAGTAGTTCCCAGTATTTACCGAGCTCAGTCGGTCAGCAGGCGGTTTTCAATGTCTACCGAGATATCTCAGGTGTCAAAGAAAAGTATGGCAGAAAATAGTGTTAACCGAGCTTCCTTGGTTAATGAAGGAAAGTTAGTGTTTACCGAGTTCACTCAGTCTCCAAAGGATGTTGCAGAATTCGCAGTGCATACCGAGTTCTCTCGGTCACCAAAGGAAATCTTTTCAGATTAATGTTTACCAAGCAAGGTCGGCCCAATAAAGGATTTTTTATTATTCTAGCCGACTGTTGTGATGACTAGTAATGTTATTAGTGCCAACTTGACAATCTGAATGGTATATATAGAAGGTCAAGTTGTGAATTAAAAGTGTGGAAGTAAAAAAAAAGGAAGGAAAGTGTGAGTGAATTTTGAAGGATGATTAGATATCCTTGAGGAGCAACAAAGATATATTTTAATTAGGAAGGATCTAGTGAAGCAGAACAGAGATCTGTAATCAGCAATTAAGTTGCATCATTATTTAGGTCATTTCATTGTTACTTTCTTACCATTGTAGCAGATATTTCAAAATCTCCTAACTAAGTTGGTTTAACAACCATTTTATAAATCCTCTAACAAGATGATAGTTCTATTGAATTGTTTCAAGACCTCTTACAAGGCCACTCCTAACAAGGTGATTAAATCCTCTAACAAGGTCGCACCTAAGAGTGTGTTTTGTAACCTTTTACCGGGTTGGCTCCTAACAGGGCATCACTTCAGAAGAGTGAAAAATAGTAACTAGTTACATTGGTGGTTTTTCCCATATTGGGTTTCCATGTTAAATCTGGTGTCTCTTGTGTTCATGTTATTTTCTTTATTCATGTATGTTAATCACTAATGAATGCTTAAGAACAGTTATAATTAATACTCACTGCAATAACCAAGTTTCGACATTTCTCTGTATATTTGCCGAACAACAGCTGTAAATGATTTAATAAAACATCTAAGGGATCTATGGAAAGAAAATTTATGGTTAACTGATTCACCCCCCCCTCTCAGTTACTTCATCTATATTTCCAACAATTGGTATCAGAGCTTTTGGTGCTTGTAGGAAGGGTTTCAAGGACCTAAGCTAAAGATCAAGATGTCTTACAAGAGAGAAATTCCAAGGCTTAACAAAGATAACTTTTCAAAATAGCAAGGTCTCATTAGACTTCATCTGGCTTCCATTGGTGACTCAGGATGCAAATATATTGATCAAGAATATATAGTTCCTACTGGCACATTAACTGTTAAAGACATTGCAGAGAAAAAGAACCATAACACCATGATGATATATATTGCATCAGCTCTTAGCTATGAAGAATTTGATGAGATCAAAGATTGCACCACTGCTTATGAAATGTGGAACAAGCTGATGAAAATTTATGGTGGTGATGACAATGTGAAGAGAGCCAAAGTAGAAAGCCTAAGAGGACAGTTTGATCAGATGAAGATGAAAGAAGATGAAAACATTGCAAAATATGTTGAAAGAATCAAGGTGAGTGTTAGTCCAATCAGAGCTTCTGGAGGAAAAATTGATGATGAAACTATTATAAGTAAGGTTCTTAGAACATTGCTTCCTATCTATGCAATAAGAGTATCTACTATTCAAGAAAGAAGATGTGAACAAAATCACAATATAACTTTGGATGCCTTAGTTGGAAGATTGACAGCTTTTGAATTGGATAACTATGACAACTATGTTCCAACTTCTAAAAATATTGAATCACCATTTGAGGCCAAACTTTCACTTAAGAAGGGAAAGAAAATCTAGTCAGAAAGTGAAGAAGAATCAGATGAAAGTTCAGATAGTGATCTTGAAGTTATTGAAGCATTACTTGCAAAGAAATATACTAGAGGCAAAGGTAAATACAAAGGCAAAACTCCTTTAATCTATTTCTCATGTGTAGAAATTGGTCATATTGTAGCTAGGTTCCCAAACAAGCAAAGCAAGGATGAGAAGAAAGGTCACAAGTACTATGGCAAGAAGAATTTCAAGTCATTCAAGGATAAAGGTAAGAAAACATGTTTTTTGGCTAAGGATTATGATGATAGTGAAGAAGAAATTGTCTTCATTGCTGTAAAAGATGAATCTGATGATGATGAGATTGCACTTATCTCCCATATAAGCAAAAATGATACATGGATTATAGACAGTGGATGCTCAGATCATATGATTGGTGATAGAACAAAGTTTGAACACCTTGAAGACTATGATGGTGGTAATGTAAGGTTTGGAAACAATGAACCTTGTTTTATAAAAGGAAGAGGATGAATTTCATTAACCAAAGAACTTATATGTGATAATGCATATTGGGTTGAAGGACTAAAGCATAATCTTCTAAGTGTAGCACAGCTAATCAACATTGGATTCAAGGTTGAATTCATGAATGGCAAAGCAAGACTGCTAGATGACAAAGGAAAACTAATTGGTTCAGGCAAACAAACCAAAGGTAACCTATTTTATCTTGATCTTGGTGAATGGTCATGTTTTATTGCTCAAATTGAAGAAAGTTGGTTATGGCACAAAAGGTTATGTCATGTAAATTTTGATAATATGGTGAAAATAAGCAAATTCAAGAAAGTAAGAGGTATTCCTACTTTGAAGAAACCTGATGTTGGTCTATGCAAGAATTGTCAGATTGGTAAATTGGGAAAGACTAGTTTTAAAAGTAAAAACTATCAGTCTGAAGATATTTTGGATATTGTGCATACTAATTTATGTGGACCTATTGGAATTGAAAGCTATACTGGAGAAAAATTCTTTAATCTCTTTGTTGATGATTACTCTAGAATGATGACTGTTATGTATTTAAGAAAAAAATCAAAGGTATTTGAGAAATTCAAATGGTATCTGGCAAGAGTAGAAAAGGAAATAGGAAAAAGAATGAAGTGGTTCAGATCAGATAGAGGTGGTGAATTCATCTCCCATGAATTCAATAATTTCTACATTAAAAGTGGAATCAAAAGATAGGTATCAGCCCCAAGAACTCCTGAGCAGAATGGAATAGCTAAAAGAAGGAACATATCTATCATGGATTGTGAAAGGACTCTAATGATTGAAAAGAAAATTGCTATGAAATACTGGAAGGAAGCTATTAGCACTTCAGTTCATACCTTGAACCGATTACAGTTGAGGAAAGACACATTCAAAACTCCTTATGAGTTATGGTATGGCTATAAACCCAATGTAAGTTACCTGAAAGTATTTGGTAGTAAATGTTACATCTTAAAATTATCTAGAAAAGGAAAATTTGATGTAAAAAGTGATGAAGGAATATTTTTGGGATATTCTTACAAAAGTAAAGCATATAGATGTCTAAATTTGTCTACTCACAAAATCATAGAAAGTGCACATGTGAAAGTTGATGAGTTTGCAGAAAAGACTGAAGAAGAAAGCAAAAAAGAACCAGAGGATTACAAAAGATTTGTTTACATTGAACCTAATACATTGCCAGACACATATCAATAAGGAAACTACATCTACCAAGCCCAGTACAGTAACCGAGTCGCAAGAAGAAATTCAAACCGAGTCACAAGAAACTGAGTCTCAGTCTAAAGCTACCGAGCGAATATCTATCGAGCCTGAGAAAACTGAACCTGAAGATGAAATTTAAGAAGATGACAATGTAACTCATTCAAGAAGCAAGGAACTTGTATTAGCCAAGTATGTCAGGAAGCATCATACACCAGATTAGATTATTGGAAACAAATCAGATGGTACTATGACAAGAAGTAAACTGAAAGGTACATGTTTACTTGCTGACTTTGAACCTATAAATGTTAAAAATGCATTGGAAAATGAAAGTTGGATTGAGGCTATGAATGAAGAAATAGAAAAAATAGAGAAAAAAAAAAGATGGACTCTTGTACCTAGGCCTAAAGACAAAAATGTAATTGGAACAAAATGGGTATTCAGGAACAAGCTAAATGAAGATGGTCAAGTATCTAGAAACAAAGCTAGATTAGTGTGTAAAGGGTATTCTCAAGAAGAAGGTATAGATTATGGAGAGACTTTTTCTCCTATTGAAAGATTAGAAGGTATAAGAACTCTACTTGCATATGCAGCACATAAAGGATTTAAGGTATATCAAATGGATGTAAAATCTGCATTTCTCAATGGTATTCTTGATGAAGAAGTCTACATTGAGCAACCTGAAGGTTTTGTTGATCCAAACAAAAAGGATATGGTCTGCAAGTTACAAAAAGCATTGTATGGTCTAAAACAAGCCTCTAGAGCATGGTATGAAAGATTACATAACTATCTTATTCAGATTGGTTTCAAAAGAGCTAATGATAATAGTAGTTTGTACATCAAGGAAGGACCAGATAACAAAATTGTTTTGGTAGAAATATTTGTGGATGATACTATGTTTACAGGTAATGATGATCAGTGCAAAGAATTTTTAGAGCAAATGAACAAAGAATTTGAAATGTCCATGTTTGGTCAAATAAAGTTTTTTGTTGGTCTTCAAATTCAGTAGAGAAAGAATGGTATCTACATTACTCAGTCTAAATACATCAAGGAAATACTTAAGAAGTTTGGTATGGAAGATGCAAAACCAGTTGGTACCCCCATGTGTACTGGACTGAAGCTTACCAAAAATGATGATTCAAAAGAAGTAGATTAGACCTTATACAGATCAATGATTGGAAAATTACAATATGTAGTTCATACAAGGCTTGATATTGCCTTAACAGTTGGTATAGTAGCAAGATTCTTAGCAAAACCAAGAGAAAATAATATGATGACAATCAAAAGAATCTTGAGATACTTGAAAGGAACTGAAGATTATGGCTTGTGGTATAAATTTGGAGGCAATCTACACTTAAAAGTGTTTACTGATGTTGATTGGGTAGGAAACATTGATGATAGAAAAAGTACAAGTGGTGGAGCATTCTTTCTTGGCAAGAGGTTGGTATCTTGGACCAGTAAAAAGCAAAATTGCACATCCCAATCCACAGCAAAAGTAGAATATGTTGCTGCAACAGTAAACTACTCTAATATTGTTTGGTTCAAATAGTTATTGGAAGGCATGAAGGTTGAGATCAAAGAACCAGTTGTTATATTTTGTGATAATACAAGTGCAATAAATATTTCAAAGAATCTAGTAATGCATTCCAAAACCAAACACATTGCTATAAAATATCACTTTGTCAGAGAATTGGTGCAGGACAAGGAAATCAGATTGGAATATATTCATACAAAAGAACAAATTGTAGATATATTCACCAATCCACTACCTAAGGATGCATTCTTGTATCTAAGAGGTAAGTTAGGGGTCATTCCTCTATCTGAGGCTCACTAAATGAAGTTTTAGTGATGCATCAACCATAGCATATTAAAGATCAGTCAGTTGATGTAGCTTAGTCAAGGAATCATTTCAAATGAATCAGTACTCAAGGTACATTGCTATTCACTCGGTATGTGTTGTCTTTGGCATGTGTTGTCAAAGAGGGAGAGTTTGCTATTATATTTCAAGAAATTTCTTTAGATTTCTATGAGGGAGAGATTTCTTGGAGAGTTTTCAAGAAGAAAGAGAAGTTTGTTGATAGAGGGAGTTCTCATAGATGAGAATCAGAATGAAGCTAAGGATATGTTCCTTACTCTATGTTTTCTATGAAATTTCATTATGCTATGACATATTGTGTTTCCATCAATTCCAAAGAGGGAGATTGTTGGATTAATTGTGTGTTGTCTTTGATGTCACACTAATGTCATATTATTTATCAAGCTCAGTTGGTCAACAAAGTAGTTCCCAGTATTTACCGAGCTCAGTGAGTCAGCAGGTGGTTTTTAGTGTTTGCTGAGATATCTCAGGTGTCAAAGAAAAGTAAGGTAGAAAATAGTGTTAACCAAGCTTCCTCGATTAACAAAGGAAAGTTAGTGTTTACCGAGTTCACTCGGTCTCCAAAGGATGTTGTAGAATTCACAGTGCTTACCGAGTTCTCTCGATCACCAAAGGAAATCTTTTTAGATTAATGTTTACGGAGCAAGGTCGGCCCAGTAAAGGATTTTTTATTATTCTAGCCGACTGTTGTGATGACTAGTAATGTTATTAGTGCCGACTTGACAATCTGAATGGTATATATAGAAGGTCAAGTTGTGAATTAAAAGTGTGGAAGTAAAAAAAAAAAGAAGGAAAGTGTGAGAGAATTTTGAAGGATGATTAGATATCCTTGAGGAGCAGCAGAGATATATTTTGATTAGGAAGGATCTAGTGAAGTAGAATAGAGATCTATAATTAGCAATTAAGTTGCATCATTATTCAGGTCATTTCATTGTTACTTTCTTACCATTGTAGCAGTGATTTCAAAATCTCCTAACCAAGTTGGTTTAATAACCATTTTATAAATCCTCTAACAAGGTGATAGTTCTATTGAATTGTTTCAAGACCTCTTACAAGGCCACTCCTAACAGGGTGATTAAATCCTCTAACAAGGTCACACCTAACAATGTGTTTTGTAACCTTTTACTGGGTTGGCTCCTAATGGGGCATCACTTCAGAAGAGTGAAAAATAGTAACTAGTTACATTGGTGGTTTTTCCCATATTGGGTTTCCACGTTAAATCTGGTGTCTCTTGTGTTCATGTTATTTTCTTTATTCATGTATGTTAATCACTGATGAATGCTTAAGAATAGTTATAATTAATACTCATTGCAATAATCGAGTTTCAGCATTTCTCTGTATGTTTTCCAAACAACAACTGCAAATGATTTAATAAAACATCTAAGGGATCTGTGGAAAGAAAATTTATGGTTAACTGATTCACCCCCCCCTCTCAGTTACTTCATCTATATTTCCAACAATATATATATATATATGTATGTATATATATATATATATATATATATATATATATATATATATATGTATGTATGTATATATATATATATATGTATGTATGTATATATATATATATATATATATATATATATATATATATATATATATATATATATATATATATATATATATGTATGTATGTATGTATGTATGTATGTATATATATATGTATGTATATATATATATATACATACATACATACATACATATATATATATATATATATATATATATATATAAAATGTATTCAAAAAAATACATGCATAGTTGATTTGATGACAGACAGTTTCAGCCCAAGTCCTGTTGAAATTATCCAACATAGGATTTTTCTACAGACTCCTTGTAATTTTGGTGGTTTGACTATACTGAATAAGTAGATGTCATCATCTGTTCTAGAAACTAATAGTGGCATAAAAATTGATCTAAGAATATTTAAGCTACATTGTCCCCATGACCCCTTTTGACACATTTGAATGCTCAAGTGTGTCCGAAGAGGTCGTAGGACCCCTTAGGACACACTTGAGCATTCCAATGTGTCAAAATGGGTCATAGGGACTTCCTAGGGGTCCTAACACATGATAAGGTGTTCTAGGATCCCTAGGAAGTCCCCATGATCCCTTTTGACACATTTGAATGATTAAGTGTGTTTGAAGGGGTTGTAGAACCCCTTAAGACACACTTGAGGATTCTAATGTGTCCATAGGGGTCATGGGGACTTCCTGGGGGTCCTAAAGCATGATAAGGCATACTAGGACCCATAAGAAGTCCCCATGACCCCTTTTGACACATTTGAATGCTCAACTATGTTTGAAGGGGTCGTAGGACCCCTTAAGACACAATTGAGCATTCCAATGTGTCCATAGGGGTCATGAGGACTTCCTAGGGGTCCTAACACATTATAAGGTGTACTAAGATGAATAGGAAGTCCCCATGACCCCTTTTGACACATTTTAACACTCAAGTGTGTTTGAAGGGGTCGTAGGACACCATAGGACACACTTGAGCATTCTAATGTGTCAAAAGGGGTCATGGGGACTTCCTAGGGGTCCTAACACATGATAAGGCATACTAGGACCCCTAGGAAGTCCCCATGACCCCTTTTGACACATTTCAATGCTCAAGTGTGCTAGAAGGGGTCATAGGACCCCTTAGGACACACTTCAAGGTTCCAATGTGTCGAAAGAGGTCATGGGGACTTCCTAGCATTCTGAACGCATGATAAGGTGTACTAGGACCCCTAGGAAGTCCTCATGACCCCTTTTGACACATTTGAATGCTCAAGTGTATTCGAAGGGGTCGTAGGACCCCTTAGGACACACTTGAGGGTTCCAATGTGTTGAAAGTGGTCATGGGGACTTTCTAGGGGTCCTAACATGTGATAAGGCATACTAGGACCCCTAGGAAGTCCCCATGACCCCTTTTGATACATTTGAATGCTCAAGTGTGTCTGAAGGGATCGTAGGGCCCCTTAGGACACACTTGAGCATTCCAATGTGTCCATAGTAGTCATGGGGACTTCCTAGGGGTCCTAACACATGATAAGGTGTACTAGGACACCTAGGAAGTCCTCATGACCCCTTTTAACGCATTAGAATGCTCAAGTGTGTTTGAAGGGGTCGTAGGACCCCTTAGGACACACTTGAGGGTTCCAATTTGTTGAAAGGGATCATGGGGACTTCCTAGAGGTCCTAACATGTGATAAGGCATACTAGGACCCCTAGGAAGTCCTCATGACCCCTTTTGACACATTTGAATTCTCAAGTGTGTCTAAAGGGGTCGTAGGACCCCTTAGGAGACACTTGAGCATTCCAATGTGTCCATAGGGGTCATGGGGACTTCCTAGGGGTTCTAATGTGTGATAAGTCATACTAGGACCCATAGGGAGTCCCCATGACCCCTTTTGACACATTGGAATGCTCAAGTGTATCCTAAGGGCTCCTACGACCCCTTAAGACACACTTGAGATTTCCAATGTGTCAAAAGGGGTCATGGGGACTTCCTAGGGGTCCTAACATGTGATAAGGTGTACTAGGACCCCTATGAAGTCTTTGTGACCCCTTTTGACACATTTGAATGCTCAAGTGTGTTAGAAGGGGTCATAGGAACCCTTAGGACACACTTCAGCATTCTGATGTGTCAAAAGGGATCATGGGGACTTCCTAAGGGTCCTAACATATGATAAGGCATATTGGGACCCCTAGGAAGTCCCCATGACCCCTTTTGACACATTTTAATGCTCAAGTGTGTCTGAAGGGGTCGTAGGACCCCTTAGGACACACTTGAGGTTTCCAATGTGTTGAAAGAGGTCATGGGGACTTCCTAGGTGTCCAAACACATGATAAGGCATACTAGGACCCCTAAGAAGTCCCCATGACCCCTTTTAACACATTTGAAAGCTCAAATATGTTTGAAGGAGTCATAGGACCCCTTAAGACACACTTGAGCATTCCAATGTGTCCATAGGGGTCATGAGGACTTCCTAGGGGTCCTAACATGTGATAAGGTGTACTAGAAACCCTAGGAAGTCCTCGTGACCCCTTTTGACACATTGGAACCCTCAAGTGTGTCCTAAGGGGTTGTAGGACCCCTTAGGACACACTTGAGCATTCCAATGTGTCCATAGGGGTCATTGGGACTTCCTAGGGGTCCTAACACATGATAAGGCGTAATAGGACCCCTAGGAAGTCCCCATGACCCCTTTTGACACATTTTAATGCACAAGTGTGTTCAAAGGGGTCGTAGGATCCCTTAGGACACACTGGATCATTCCAATGTGTCAAAAGGGGTCATGGGGACTTCCTAGGGGTCCTAACACATGATATGAAAGGGAAGTATGGATCAAATAGCGAAGGTGCATCAAATCAGATCAATATAATAATATATGCAGAAATACTGTTACGGACAAAAATATTTGCATATTAATGGGAAAGAGTGGGAAGAGCTTCTTGGACCCATGATAGAAGTTACAGATAAGGAGGAAGAGCTAGGAAGGGGAAAGCGGCAAAGCAAAGAAGTAATATATGTGTGTGAGCCTATGTCAGATGATGATGATGATGAGTACTCACCATATTCTAGTAGCTCAAGTAGTGACAAAAGATCTTTAGTGCACATGTACACTGACACAAAAAATTCAGATAGAGAAGTAACAAGTGCTATGGAATTATCCACAAAGCAATGTGAAATGAAGCCTTAAATTGGTTCATTAGCAGGCAAAGAATTTGGTCATGCACTTCATTCTAGCACCACAAATATTTCTATTAGAAATTCCTCTTTGTCAATGGCCTTTCATTTATAGGACTTTGGAAACTAGGTTACTCATGTTGGGCATTATCCCTCAAATGTAAGTTCATTCCCACCTTTGGTAAGGTAGTCTCACTCCTCATTTTACAACAAAGGGCAGCCATCTATGGTCCAAGGTTTTAATTTAGCTGACAAGTGGAGAGCTTCTCAAGGTACTGATCTCTTTCATAGAGAAGTTCCTAATTCATCTCAAGGTTCTTGTTTAGGTGACCAACTCCTTGGAGGTCCACAAATAGACCCATTGATTTCCCAAATTTGTAAAAGGGTAGATGCAATTTTTTTAAGAGTATCCCAATTGAAGAGAAATGGAAATTCTAGTAAGCATAAAGTTATTACAAATCCAATGGGTGTATCTCCTCCACTGACAAATATAACTACTTCCAGAGACTTGATTTTAAATGGAGACTATCTGTTCCCAAACATGCCCCAGTCAAGCATATGAACCAGATGTTGCTTGAGTAAAGAAGATAGTGGTTTATTAAAGCATCTTCATTATCCCACTTGCTATTAGCTACTACTTTTTGAGTGGCTTGCCAGCTACTTCTATGTGGGATTACTATAATATATAATGTCCTCATGCAAGTACATGCTAGTTTTTGTAAACATTTTCTGTTGTAAAGGGTTGGTGAGCAATATCAAAGAAAAGGTTCTTGCATGTATTATTTAGACACATCAATTATGAAACTATTTTTCTCCCATTACATGGCATAAATGCCTAGATTCACTTTGTCGGTATCCATAGGTAGCAAGATGAGGGAAGAAATATTTGTGAAGAGGAAGTGCAAATGTTACTATCCAAAACCATTTGGAGAGTAATATTCTTCTCCTGATTGTAATAAGAAACTCAAAATGCAGAAGACAACAAATAGCTGGGGCATTTATTTCCTATGATCTATGTCAATTTCAGTTCAATTCCTATTGATGATATTCTCAATGTGTAAAAATAAACTGATGTGTTATTTTAAAATGGCATTGACTAAAATTTATGAACATATGTCAAATATCCATTTTTTCTAGAATTTGAAATAGAACCAGTGGTGATATAATCAAATTTGAGAATTTAACATCCAATCATTGGATGTTAATCAAAAGTACAACATAGTAATATTTTTGAACTGATAAAATCATACTAGGAGTCTCATTACTCACATTCTGGAACAGGTTGTTCTCAGCTATCTTCAGGATTATCTTCCATAAAAGTACCTCTATGAAACTCAATAGCATGACAATGAGGACTTAATCCACCATTTCATAGTTTACTTGAAAGATAGTAACCTATTTATAGGCAATACCTACCTGAGTCCTATGGAGCTCAAAGTAGAAGGAGGATCTTATCCAATTCTCATCAATTAGGCTTTTCTTGCAAACTTGGAAACCTATTTACTGAGAGTCAAGCCAATGTCCTTGCCAAGTTTGATCCACAAGAAAAATCCCTAATAGACTGGCGACTCCACTGGGGAGTTGTAAGAAATATTTTTCTAAGTTGTAGGGTTTAGTTGAGCCAGGGATCCTACCCTATACAAACCAGCTAGTTACCATTGGTGCCTATATTTTAAACAAGAATTCCCAAATTTTGGGTGGCAAGTCTAACAATCTCTGCAGTAGTACTAGTCAGGAATCATTCACAAGATGAGTTACAAATGTACTAGGTGTCAGAGAAATAAGCTTCCTGAGGATAGATTGGGAGAAGGTATTCCAAGTACTTCTAGGCCTAGTTAGACAAAGAGAGTGAGAAGAAATAGAAATATGTTTCATGCTCAGGAACATAGAGACAATGCTAGACAAGAGCAACAAATCTAGTCTATTCAAGTGAATCAAGAAGGGAATACCTCTGAATATGAGGAGGCTATTGATTTGGGTCTGAACCAATATGAAGATGAGGTTCAAGTAGAATATGTTCAATTCGAGAATACTCTCCCTAAATTAGAAGAAATTTTTGAAGAAGTCTATGAGTTGGAGAGGAGAGTCCAAGATCAGATCCATTTAAGATAGAAAAGAGATAAGGAAAAAGAGGAAAAGATCATACATGCTATGATTAGAGATGAGCAATTAAAGAGACAATTGTTGGATCTTGAGGCCATAAATCAGGATCATGTGACAGAACAAGCAAAAGATCAGCCTGTTGTCCATAAGATCTATGAGACAAGAAATCCTAGGGACAAAGGTAAACAAAAGGCTATGGGAGTTTCAATAAATGAACCAAATCATTCAAAGAAGTCCATGGATCAAGCAGCAAGATTAGAGGCCAACTTGGAAGAAGCAAAAAGAAAACAAGAATTTTTGGCCAAAGAGTTAGAAAAGGAAGAGCTTGAAGCCACTGCTGCTGAGATGAAAAGGAAGATTGAATTCCTTAGGAAATCTTTTGGACATGCTAATACCATTTCCACTTCTCAAGCATAAGGAGAAAATGTGTTGAATACTGCTACAACTTCAGGTATGCCTAAGACTCCTATTGTTTCTAATACTCAAACATCTACATCTTTAGGTGATGGTCCATCACAAGTAGGTCCCATTCATGAGAGGCATAAGCAATTGGTTTTTGTTGGGATTCCTAGTTATCCAAATCCCATCCCTAATGAAATTAGGAAGAAGCTCCCAAAATTCACCGGAAGCAATCTGGTTACCTATGAAGAGCATTTGAAAAGTTTCATTGATGTGATAGATGACTACAATATTGAGCCTGATGATGTGATCATGAAGCTTTTTGTTCAATCTCTGATTGGAGATGCTAGAGATTGGTTTAGAAATTTGCCTCATGCTAGCATATGTTCATAGAATCAGTTTAGGTAGTCTTTCAAGGAATAGTATGGTGATAAAACAAATGAAGGCTTCATGCTTAATGAGTTTAACAACATCAAGAAAAATTCAAATGAGGGTGTTGTTGAATTCAATGTTAGATTTCAGAAGGCCATGCATAAATTGTTGCAAGTTATCAGATTGGATGATAGAGTATGTCTTGTCACATACCTGAATGCTTTTGATTCAAAGATGGGATATCTTTTGAGAGATAAGAATCCTAGGAATCTTGAAGAGGCTTATAAATTGGCTATTAATATAGAAAGCAATAGAAGGATATCAGGGAAGTTGGGAAGGAGAGAAGATTGTCAGCCATCAGTCTCAAATAGAAGAGAGCCAAGGAAACCTGATGCAAAGCCAAAAGATGATGATAGTTTGAAGCAAATCTTGAAAGCAATAAAGGATTTAAAGCCTGGTGAAGCAAGAAATAGTAGAATGCAAGGAAATGACAGGCCATCTTTCAATAACTTTAATAAGTTGCCAAGAATGCAGAACTATCCCTATAATACTCAGCGGAAGTATGGGAAGCCAGTGCTTCCTAAAAGAAAGGATAAACCAAATGACAAGACCCCTAACCCTTTGCATAGAAATATAGTGAATATGAATGATGATGTTCCATGGTGTGTTGTTTTCCAATCACCTCATGATCCCTATTACTGTGCTATTGCTCAAAGTGTTTCTGCAGATGGAGATCAAAGCAATAACAATGATGATACTTATGATGATTAGGGGTGTGGTATGACTTCTTCATACATATATGACGAGTTAGATTCTGCAGAGGAAAATGAAGATCAAGATGTTGGTAGTTCCCAAGTCAAGAATGAGGTTTACCATTAGCAAGTGTTTTCTAATGAAGAAGATAATTACCTTGATGTAGTTCACTGCAATACTCTAAGAAGTGATGAGTCAGTAATGTTGAGAAGACCTTCTGATGAAGAAATTGCACAAATCATAGCAGACATGGTGTCTCAAGTCAAAAGCAACTATAATTTGAGAAATAGGGTAGTAGGTGGTCAAAGTGGCAGGCCTGCTGGAATTTTCATCAAGAAAATAGAAAGGAATGAAAAACAAGCCCAAAATAAGCAAAAGGTTACTGATACTACTGACAAAACCAAAGTGAAGAAGAATGCCAATTTCACAAAGCCAATTTTGGCTTACAAGGTAAAAGCTAAACCTCTTGTGGATATTGTTTCTCCTTTACAAGAGAAAGAAAAGGGTCAAAGCAAAGATTGTTCTAATGTGGTTACACATGAAGAAGATAAAGAGGTCACTGCCATTGGGCAAGATGTAGTTGACCCGAAGTATGTTCCCATTGACATGAGAAAATTGTTGTCACAAATCACTGTCAAGGTCCCCTTATTAGAAATGATGAGGATAGAGGAGCATAAAGTTAAAGCTTTGAGTTGGGTAAAAGGAGCCTTTTCTTCTGATACCCAAAGTTCCACCAAGGTTGATGGAAAGGCTACGGCAACAAGTGATTCGATTGAGAACCAGTGTGGGGAGATCATCTCTGAGATCCCTCAGATTTATTTGGATGCTAATGTTGCAAATGTTGTGTCAGTAATAGTTGATCCTTTCTTTTTGTCCTTAATGGTGAATGGAAACTTGTTAAGAAATTGTATGATTGATTCAAGAGCCTCTAATACTGTTATGCCTGCAGAAATAATAGATCCTTAGGTCTAAAAGTAGATACACCTCATGGTAGATGTTAGGCTATGGATTCAAGAGAGCTCCTTGTTATTGGTACTATAAAAGCACTTCCTTATATGTTGATATCTTTCCCTGACAAGTTGCTAACAATGAGTGTTCTAGTGGTAGATATTCCCCCTCATTATGGGATGTTGTCAAGGAAGTGGAGTGCTCAGATGGGAGGTAGTATCTAGTGTGATCTATCCTTTGCAACTTTCAATATTGATGGTGATAATGTGAAAGTATCTAGACAAGGTAGAACTCCACATATGATTGAAATAAATGATGATCATTTAAATTGTTGTGTGGATGTTGACATGGAGAATTTCAAGTTAGAGGAAATTGTCCCACCAGTGGAAGAGGTAGATCCACTAGTTGTAGAATTAAAGAGACAACAAGATGGTTTGTGGCATATGTATTTTGATGGGGCATGCTCAAAAGAAGGCTCAAGAGCTAGAGTCTTATTCATATCTCCATTAGGTACTACTTTTAAGTATTCATTCTCATTGACTTTTCAATGCACAAACAATATTGCTAAATATGAAGCATTGTCTTTGGAATTGAATATTTCTATCAAACATGGGATAAAATGTTTAAAGGTTTTTGGTGATTCTGAGCTTGTGGTGGCACAAGTTCGATCTAAGTATGCTATCAAGAATGATAGATTGAAATTGTATAAACATGTAATATGGGATTAGATTGAAATGTTTGATTCTTTCAATATATGTTGGGTAGAAAGATCAAATAATGGCTGATTTTTTGGCCAATGTTTCTCTAAAAAGGGATGATTCAACTTTGTTTGGAGTGTCAATTCTTGAAGTAAAAAGTAGACCAGTTATTGCAGACAAAATTTACAATTGGCAGGTTTTTGAGGATGATCATGACATCCTAAGATTTATTCAATGTCTTGACATATATGAGGATCAACCTCTAGACTGCAACACTTTGGTTGAGGAAATTGAAGGCAAGGACATGGTCATGGGAAATGAGGTGATTCATCTGAATTCAAATAGTATTCCTGAAGGCTTAACTAAGTTAAAAGCATTGTATAGCAGCCAAAATGATCATATGTCAAAAATAGGTAATGCTAATGTAGAAAATTTGGAGGAAGTGAATTTGGGATCACATAATGCTCCTCAAATGGTCTATATCAGAAAAGGATTAACCCCTCAATTGAAAGATAATTTGATAAAGTTGTTGAGGAGGTACAAGCATGTGTTTGCATGGTCTTATGATGACCTAAAAGCCTATAGAGATGACCTTTTCCAACATGAAATCCCATTAAAGCAAGATGTCAAACCATTCAGACAAAAGCAAAGGCCCATTAACCCATTGTTGGCTCCTAAGATGTAGCAGGAGCTAGTCAAGTTGAGTGATGCAGGAATAATTCAACCTATAAGGCATTTAACTTGGGTGTCTAATTTGGTCCCAGTTAGAAAGAAGAATGGTGACATTAGGTTGTGTGTAGAATTTAGGAATTTGAATGTTGCATCATTGAAGGATAATTATTCACTGCATAATATGGAGGCAATGTTGCACAAGGTCACTGGTTGCGGGTTATTGTCTATGATGGATGGTTTTTCTGGATATAACCAGGTATTGGTGAAAGAGTCTGAACAATTCAAAATTGCATTCACAACACCTTGGGGAACATATGTGTATGTCAGAATGCCATTTGGTCTCAAAAATGTCGGAGCAACTTTCCAAAGAGCCATGGATGTTTCTTTTAAAGAGTACATAGAGTTGTTTATGGTTGTGTATCAGGATGACCTAACTGCTTATTCCAAGAAGGTTCATGATCATTTTTTGCACCTAGAGAAGATTTTTGTCAAAGCTCTAGAGTATGGTGTGTCCCTGAATCCTAAAAAATGTAATTTTGCAGTTAAAGAGGGAAATCTTCTAGGACACATTGTATCAAAAGATGGAATAAGAATTGATCCAGAGAGGGTTGAAGCAATCAGGAAGGTGTCTGGACCAAAAAATCTCAAAGGGGTGTAGTCCTTTCTAGGGAAGATCAATTTTGTTAGGAGATTCATTGCAAATTTTGCTGAAATTGTCAAGCCTATAGTAAAGTTGTTGAAGAAGGATGTGAAGTTTCAATGGACTGTAGAGGCTCAGGCTACATTTGAGAAAATTAAAGACGTGGTCTAACAGGCACCTGTGCTTAGGTCCCCTGACTATTCCAAGCCTTTTTCATTATTTTCTTTTGCATAATTTCACACCATTGCTGCTATTTTATTGCAAAAGGACAATGAAGGTTTTGAACATCCAATTGCATTTTTTAGCAAATCCTTATAGACTGTTGAGTTGAATTATGAGATGATGGAGAAGTAGGAATATGCAATGGTAAAGGTGGTCAAATCTTTCAGGCCTTATTTGGTGTGTGCTAAGGTTGTTGCATATGTCCCACACTTAGTAGTAAAGGATGTTCTTACTCAATCTGAGGTCACTCGTAAGAGATGCAAGTGGATTACTAGAATTCAATAATTCAATTTAGAAATCCATATTACTCAGTTGGTAAGAGGACAAGGTCTGGCAAAATTGATGACTGAAGAAAATATGGACCTAGTCCAAGTAAATAATGAAGGAACTCCAAATATGAAAATCACAAGTATTAATTACAACCAGAATATGCTAATATTGTATATTTCATAAAGAATTCTAGATGGCCAGACTATATGACAGATAATCAAAAGAGGTCTTTGAAATTGCAAGCTCAGAAGTATACATTGCTACAAGGAGACTTGTATTGGAAAAATAGAGATGGAGTCTTGCTATTTTGTCTTGATAGATATCAGGCAGAGAAGGTTTTAAATGAAATGCATGCTGGTGTTTGTGGAGGTCATTTTTCAGCAAGGACTACTGCTCACAAGGTTTTAAGGGCAGGTTATTTTTAGCCTACATTGTTTAAAGATTCATTCTAGTATGTCAGGAAGTGTAAAGCTTGTCAGAGGTTTGCTTCAAAATTAAAGTACTCAAGAGCACTATCATTAAACCCAATAGTTTTTGAAACACCATTTGCCATGTGGGGCTTGGATTTCATAGGTGAGTTTGCTGAGAAATCTAGTGGAGGACATAGTTATATACTTGTTGCAACTGATTATTTCACAAAATGGATAGAGGCTATTCCTACAAAAGGGGCAACAAGTAAGGTGGTGATTGATTTCTTACTTGACAATATTTTGACTAGATTTTGTGTTCCTGTGAAGTTGATTACAGATAATGCAATGTGTTTCAGATCAGATGAGTTTAAGGAGTTTTGCAATGATAATGGAATCATCACTTCCTATTCATCTCCTTACCATCCTCAAGCAAATGGATAGGCTGAGTCTAGCAATAAAAGCATCCTGATGATCTTGAAGAAGACACTTGAAAAGAATAAGAGAGCTTGGCACTCCAAGTTGAGATTGGCTTTATGGGCAGATAGGATTACAGTGAAAAGAGCTACTGGGAAGTCTCCCTTTGAGCTTGTGTATGGATTGCAGTCAAGGTTACCTATAAATAATTTAATTCTAGTTTATTAGTTTATTTAGGATGAGGAGTTTGATGTCACAGAGCCAATGCAGAATAGAAGTATGCAGCTGACTGAGTTAGATGAATAGAGAAAAGAGAGTCAAAAAAATAATATCAAGTTGCAACAAAAGATGAAGTACTTATTTGACAAAAGAGAAACTACCAAAAAGTTCAAGGTTGATGATTTGGTACTTCAATGGAATGTGAGGGTAGAAGATAAAGGGAAGCATAAGAAATTTGAATCAGTGTGGCTGGGCCCTTTTGTGATTCATGATAGTTTTGGGAAGGATTCCTACTTGCTGAAGAACATGGATGGTGATATTTTTGAATTGCCAATGCACGGGAAATTCTTGAAGCCCTTCTTCAGTTATGCTTTTGATTATCATGCATATGTAAATACTTTGTAAATTTCTGTACAGGTTTGTTTCCTTTCAGGTTGTGTGTTTCTTTCCCTGTCTTAGGTTAGCAGTTTTTGGTCTACATCCCAGAGTCCTATGGTTCTTGTTAAAACTTGCATTTCAACATCCTCAGATAGAGCCACTATTGGCACCTGCAAATTTTCATGGCCCTCCCATTTTTCTTCCGGTCACTGCAATTCTTTTTCCCTATTTTCTAGCTAAAACCCTTGGTAATATTTCAAAAAATCTAGCCGTTGAATAAAAACACCCTAAGTGTGCCCTAGCCTTGTTCTAATTTCATGTTACTTTTCGGGCCACTTAAAATTTCATAAAGGCATGTGCATTAAATTTTATTCCTTAGTGGCCTTTATTTTCCTAAGTCTTTCGGCGTTAATTTTTCCTAAGTCCCCTGCAATAATATTTTCCTATCTTTCACCCTTTCAAAATATGTGGTTGTCATCAATTCGCAAGACTGTTTGGTGTCAAAGGTCTTTGACATGCGAATTCACAACTGTGTGCCATCTGTCCCAGCAGGCCTTGTCTTCCTTCCCTGTTGACTTGGTTAACAAGTGAGCAGAATCAACGATCGTCACTATACCACTGAGGGAAGATGCGCAGGTTTTAACATCACACCTTAACGATAGTCATCCGATCTCCTAAAGGATTAAACTGTGGGTCCAAAATGACATGTAAGCATAGTTGGTGGCATCTTATTGGTCCATGTGTTAACATGTTGGTAGTTGTCAGTGGGACCTAGTTTTTAGATGCGTTAGAGGGTCCTGACACTGTCAGTCAATCAATGACAGGTGCATGATCTTATTGAATTTGTTAGAGGCTTTAGATCATGTGTCATCCATCAATTCAATATTTTTCAGAGGGGATAAAGTGTGGCAGGTCCACATGCCAGGTGTGCTGATATGGCAAGCTGTGATTGGTCCATGTTGTGTGACTGGATATTGTGTCAGTGGGGCAAAATTTTTTGAGGTTCAGTGGGTTCTGACAGTGATAGAGTATCAACGGTTGGCTTGTAATCTGATGGGTTTTCTTTGACACTTGTGATCTTAAGACCACCATTGATTTCATTTCCTGTTAGAGGGTTGTCAAGGTAGGGTAACATTCTGCATCTAATAGTGGTCTCATGATCTGATGGAATCTTGTCAAGCCATGTGAACTTCAGACAACCATCAATTTTCTTATGTAGGCCCATTAAAATTTCTCTATCTTTTGGTGGTTTTGACAAACGTATGCTTTGTTCACTAGTTCAAATGATGTTTTGGTGAAGGGTCTAAAGACTTAGCGATTTGGCGAATAGTGTTCACGTAGTAGCCAAATGATTTAGTGGTGCTCTCAAAGTTCTTGTGAATGTGTGAGGGTTTCTTTGGTCATGTGTTCACCAAATGGATTGAAGGTTAAGGTTTTCTCAAAGTAGTGGGACCATATGATGATTCATCATTGAGGTGTTAGTCTCTGATTGATCGAGCTGGAGGATGACGAGGAATACTACAAGGTGTGGCCATTGTTAGAAAGGTCAATGACAAGGATAGAATCTATGGTTGGCGTAAGATCTTATGGGTTGTGTCAGAGCCATGAGATCTTACACCCATGATCTGATTTAAAAGGCTTACTGAATGTGGGTCCTGTGTTAGAGATGACCGAGCATGAGCAGCAAATAACATGGTGATAGGTGGCATAAAGTGAGCCTAGGCAAGGGTATAAGGTCTAGCAGTTTGGATAAATAAGGTTAGCAGCTCGATGAATTTCATTTCTTTTCACTCATTCATGAAATGAGATGGTGGTATTTTAAATTGCCTGGCGATTCAGCGAAGGAAGGTCACATGATCGCTAAGTATTTTAGCGATGATTTGAAATGTTTTGCGAACTGGCAAAAACCTTTTGTCACCAGTTCACCAAATAAGAGATGAAAGTTAAATGTTTCCCTTTGTTCGCTAATTCATAGGGTTTAGCCCGGGTTAAGTATTTCATTGCATGAATAAAGATTTGCCTTGTCGTGTGTTTGCAGGAGGTATACCCGGGGTATCTAGTTGAGTTAAGGACATAAATCCTATGGAAAGGAAAGATCTAACAGTCACAATATAAAGTTGACACAAGTTTGAATATTGATCATCGATTTGCTGCTAGAGCCATAAAATAGTCATTGTTGTTCAAATTCAAAATTTTGAGGGTTTCTCGGTGACAGAAAGGACCAAAATTTATGGTTTTAGTGGTAGGATTTGATGAAGTTATTGTGCCGACTGCTGCAGGGTGGTCCAGAGGGTTTGATGATTAATTTTAGATTCTTGTACAATCATAAAATGGACATAGGTAAAGCTTGAGGCATGTTGCAGGTGTACAAATAGATTGAAAAGGCATGGTGTTTGCGTGATCTTCGGTACAAATCAGAGGACTTTCATTGATGAAGATCAGTTTTGGGTTTGTTTGTCCAGGTTGCCTAGTTTTCTCCCTTGTAATTAATTTCTATTTGATGTTGGTTGATTTAGTGGGTGAAACCCTTACCCTAGCTATCTAAAGCTTGTTGCATCCTAAGTTCTTTCAGGATTCCAAGATAGCTAGTGGTATAAGTAGTAAAGGTCCTGATTTTGTAAGGGTTCCAAAACTTTTTGGGTCTCCTAACTTTCTGGTTTTCCCATCTTTTTGGTTCCTAGTTCCAATCTTTGGAAATCCAAGGGATTCTATTCTCTGGTTCCATATTCTTGATGGTTGAATGCTGATAATACAAACTTTGTAGAGCAGATTGTTGATCCTATGATTTTGAGTAAAGAGTTTACTTGTATGTATTGATACACTTCCATAAAATACAATACAATTTCTACCTTGGTTCTGTTATTGTCTCTTTGCTTTGTATTTATTCTTTTATGTCTCTATTTGTAAGGCATTTGGAACATACTAGTTGTAAGGCAGCTATCTAATTGTTGCATAAGTTTCTTTCAAGGAAAGAATTAAATTCTTATGTGCAATTTTAGAAAATGAATACATCTATGGAAGATCTTGATGGTAGCAAACCTTGACTGAGAAGATAGTTTGTAAGGCATTCTATCCATATTGTATGTGTTTTGTAAGGCATATCACTGTATTTCCTAGAAATTCCTCTATTGATTTATGTTAGACTCTTTGCCCAAAGGATTAGGCACTGATCTGATCTTTGTCATGCAAACACCTTTCAGTCATCAAACACAAATTCATCATTACCAATACCATTTCATTTCAAGTTCATTTACTTAAAGAATAGGACTATCCTTGATGCTTTATAGTCTATAGTTGTTGATTCCTTGAAGAGTGAATCAAAGGTTAGCCTTCCTTGAGTTTTACTCATAAAAAGAAGGACTCGTCATCCTTATTCCATCATTCATGTTATCATACTAGGAGTCTCATTAGTCACATTCTGGAATAGGTTGTTCTCAGCTATCTTTAGGATTATCTTCCATAAAAGTACCTCTATGAAACTCAATAGCATGACAATGAGGACCTAATCCACCATTTCATAGTTTACTTGAAAGATAGTAACCTATTTATAGGCAATATCCACCTAAGTCCTATGGAGCTCAAAGTAGAAGGAGGATCTTATCCAATCCTCATCAATTAGGCTTTTCTTACAAACTTGGAAACCTATTTATTGAGAATCAAGCCAATGTCCTTGCCAAGTTTGACCCACAAGAAAAATCCCTAACAATTGGTATGTAAGGGATACTCAGAGCAAGAAGGAATTGACTATGAAGAAACTTTCACACCAGTAGCAAGAATTAATCCAGTAAGAATGTTTTTGGCCTATGTAGCTTTTAAGAAATTCAAAGTATATCAGATGGATGTGGAGTCAGTATTTCTGAATGGAGAATTGGAAGAAGAAGTCTACATTGAGCAGCCTAAAGGTTTTCCTTTAACTCAAGAAGGAGACATGGTATGTAAAATAAAGAAAGCATTATATGGACTAAAGCAAGCACCTAGAACTTGGTATGCAAGACTGGATAAGTATTTGTTAAAGTTGGGATTTACTAAAGGAACAACTAATAGCAATCTGTACATAAAAGAAATTGAAAATGGTTTGTTGATTATAGTTATTTTTGTTGATGACATTATTTTTGGAGGAGAAGATGAGGCTAGTGACAAATTTGCTGATGAAATAAAGACTGAATTTGAAATGAGTATGATTGGTGAGATGAAATACTTTTTGGGATTACATATAACACAAAATAATGATGGTATCTTTGTAAGACAGACAAAGTACTTGAATGATTTGCTGAAAATATTTGGAATGGAGGACTGTAAACCAGTTGGAACACCTATGGTAACTAGATAGAAGTTATCTAGCACAGATGAAACACCAACAGTTGAGCATAAGAAATACAGATCCATGATTGGAGGATTACAGTATTTGACACACACAAGATTAGATATAGAACATTCAGTTGGAATTGTAGCAAGATTTCAAGCTAAACCTAGAGAATCACATTATGCAGCAGTAAAGAGGATACTGAGATATTTAAGAGGCACAATGGACTATGGATTGTGGTATGAAAAATCTGATGATTTTACCCTATGTGCATATATAGATGCTGATTGGGGAGGTAGTGTTGATGATAAGAAAAGCACCAGTGGAGGAGCATTTTTCCTTGGAGGAAGATTAGTTTCTTGGCTAAGCAAGAAGTAGAATTATATTTCACAGAGCACAGAAGAAGCATAGTATGTAGCAATAGAAAACAATTGTAACTAGATAATTTGGATGAAGTAGATGCTGAAGGATATTGGAATTAAATTTTTTGAACCTATTGTTATATGTGGTGACAACACCAGTATAGTTAGTATGTCTAAGAATCCTATACTACATTCTAAGACAAAACATATAGAGATCAAGTATCATGTTGTAAGAGAGAAATTTGCTAAGAAAGAAGTCAGACTGGAGTACATAAGCACAAAGGAACAAATAGCAGACATATTTACAAAGCATTTTCCTAAGGATACATTTGAGTATCTGAGAGGTATGCTTGGGGTTATGCCCCAGCCTAATTTTGAGTAGTGATATAGTTGGTTGCATCCATCCAGTAATATATGGGTTGCATCCATCCAGTAATATATGGGTTGCATCCATCCAGTAATATATGAGCCCTATCTTTCTTCTAGACTGGATGTTGGTACTTCCTCTATGGGGGAGTATGTGTATCTGAGCTGAGTCATGATGACTCTAGTAAAAAAAAAAATTTTTTGAATAGTGTCCTTTGAAATTGAGTTGTTGTTGACATAGTGATGAAATTTCTATCATTGATGTCAATGGGGGAGAAGTATGCATGAAAAACAATATGAGAGAACTAAATAGGATAACGAAGCAAGATTTGATTGATGAAGAGGATTTGAAGAAGCAATGTTGCAGTATTGGATTTTTGGAACATTGGATTTTTTCATCTATGTTGCCATCAATACCAATGGGGGAGATTGTTGGGAATGAATTCTAAAGTGTTTGGCACCCATTCTATAGTAGTTTTTGTTGCATTCATGACTATGATTATCATTGATGTCAACACAGTGTTTTACCGAAGACTTGCAAAGAAGCAGATAGTGTTTTGATTAGCGCACATGGTACATTGTAGTTGGAGCTATGAAAAATTGAGGATATACTCTTTGATATGTTGTATGTCTATAGTTAAGAGCACATACATTAATTCTTTTATTTATGAAAGTTATGATCATTTTGGTGAAAGCAATATTCAGGCAGTGTTCCTAAGTAGCAGTTTTTGGAAATCAGATGATATCTCCTAATCGGGATGGAATATGGCTTTACGCAGGTAAATGGAAGTTAGAGACACATTGATAGTGATGTGGATGATAGTACAAACTTTGAAGTCACATGAGTGAATATTTATTATATTTGGAAGCAGACAATTTTATGTAATTTTGGTATAGCGTGTGGAATCTTTTATTTTGTAATTGTGTGCCGACTCATTTGTAATTATTTGAGTGTGGTATAAGGGAAGGAATTTTTTTCCTTATTTTAGTGATGATGTGTGATGCAGTATGCATGAAGTGAAGAAAAGAGCTAAGTATGAGAGAAAAATTATGAAGGAAGATATGAAAAGTACGTAGATTATTTGGACAGTGAGTTCAGTGATCTTACCTTGAAGCTATTTGGGCAGTAGGTCCTTCTAGCTTCCATAACTCTTAATAGGGTTAGAATCTTTTAACAGGGATTCAAAATCTCCTAACAGGGATTTATATGTACTAAATATATTTCATAAGACTCCTAACAAAGTCCATCATTTCACAAGGAATATTCATATTAGTGCATCTTTTGTGGGCATCATTCCCACTGGGGTTTACTCTTTGATCAAGAGGCTCCCTAGTCAACATATCTTGTGTTGTTGTGTAATTGTGTATGAATATCTTTTTATGGTTGGTAATTATATTTCTTATATGGTTTAATGCGATTGAAGATGACAAAATTTATAATTATCTGATAACTGATTCACCTCCCCCCCCTCTCAGTTATCTTGGTGGACTTTACTTTCTAACAACTCATGCTATCTCTAATCAGATTCAAGGAAGGGAATTACTCCTAGCTTCTCCTTGAGATACTCAAAAGTATCCTTAGGTAAAGGCTTTGTGAATATGTCTTCTATCTGATCTTTTGTACTCACATAATCTACCATTACTTCTTTCTTAGCAACTTTCTCTCTTAGGAAGTGATATTTTATATCAATATGTTTTGTTTTCACATGCATCACAGGGTTCTTTGACATATTGATATTGATAGTTTTATCACAATGAATAACAATAGATTAGTTAATCTAAATACCAAAATATTTTATCATCTTCTTGATCCACACAATTGTAGAATAATTTAATGCTACTTCTACATATTCTTCTTCTTCTGTTGACTGAGAGATACAATTTCTTTTTACTCATCCAAGTTACAAGTCTATCTCCAAGGAATACAACTCCTCCAAAGGTACTCTTTCTATCATCCATGCATCTTGCTCAATTTGTATCTATATATACATGAAGCTTTACATTCTCTAAGTTAGGATACCATAAACCATAATCTAAGGTTCCATTCAAGTATTTGAATATTATTTTTACTACCATGATATGACTTTGCTTAGGTTCTAACTACAAATCTTCCAACAATACCAACTACATTGGAAATGCCTGGTCTAGTTTGAGTAAGATATATAAGTTTGTTAATCATAGACTTATACAAGGCTATGTCTACTATTGGTGAATCATCTTCTTTTGAAATCTTTCATACTGTTATCATAGGGGTACTTACTAGCTTGCAATCATCCATCTTGAATATCTTCAAGATCTCTTTCACATACTTATTTTGATTTATGAATATACCTTTGTTTGTCTACTACACATTCAGTCCCAAAAATTATTTGATAGGACCAATCATGCTCATTTCAAATTCACTTTGCATCTCCTTAGCAAATTCTACACTAAGCTTATCATTACCACCAAAAATGATGTCATCAAAAAATATAGAAACTAACAATAGTCCATCAGATGTCTTTCTTATGAATAAGTTACAATCTCCTACTCCTTTCTTGAATCCAATCTTAGTCAAGTAACCATCAAGTCTTTCATACCATACTCTAGGGGCTTGCTTAAGTCCATAGAGGGTTTTCTTCAATCTGCATACCATATCAGGTTTGTTTGATAAAGTAAATCCTTCTAGTTGTTCAATGTATACTTCTTCCTTCAACTCTCCATTTAGGAATGCTAACTTAACATCCATTTGGTATACCTTAAATTTTTGTATGTAGCATAAGCTAGAAACAACTTTATGGCTTCCAATCTACTTACATGTACAAACATATCTAAATAATCAATTCCTTCTCTTTGTGCATACCCTTTACATACTATTCTAGCTTTGTTTCTTACTACTATTCCATCTTCATTCATATTATTTATGAATATCCACTTGGTTCCAATCACATTCTTATCACTAGGCCTAGGAACCAATTCCCATGTATCATTCTTAATTATCTGATCTAGCTCTTCTTTCATTTCTTCATCCCAATCTAAATCATTACATGCATCTTCAACACTTAAGGGTTCAATTTGTGATAGTAAACATACCTCTTCATTTGCAGTGGAAATTTTTTCTTTTAATCTTGTCATGACTTTACTGCTCTGATCTCCAATGATGTCTTTCTTTCAATGATATCTGGATGTGAATTTAGGAACATTAGGAGTGACTTTCTGATCAGATTTTTAAGATTCTTCTTCTCTTATTTCAGGGTCATTGAATAAGACATCAATGTTTGCAAACATTTCTTCAACAATTTCTTCACTACTGGTAGGCCTAGGTTCTTCTTCAATCATAAGTGCATAATCATGATATCTCTCTTGAATCATAAACTTCTCATCAATCTTAACATGAGCACTTTCAGTGATCTTCTTCAATCTTAGATTAAAACATCTATAAGCTTTTCTTTTAGTAGAGTAACCAAGAAAAATACCTTCATCACTTCTTGCATCAAACTTGCCAATTGCTTCATCTCTCTTGATGTAGCACTTGCTTCCAAAGATTCTAAAGTATTTCACTATAGGTATATTCCCAAATCATAGATCATAAGGTGTCTTGTATATGTTTGGTCTCAGTTGAATTCTATTGATAGTGTAGACTTTTGTATTGACTGCATCTCTCCAATAGGTGTGTGTGACCTTTCCTTCAATCATGATGGTGTGCACTATGTCAAGAATGATCCTATTTCTTCTCTTGGTAATTCCATTTTTTTGAGGGGTTCTATGGGCACTTAGCTATCTCTTTATCCCATGTTCTTCACAGTACTCATAAAATCTATTAGAGGTGAATTCTCCTCTATCTGATCTCAAACATTTAATCTTCAATCGAGACTCATTTTCAACCTTAGCTTTGAATATTTTAAATTTGTCAAATGCTTCTAATTTATCCTTTAAGAAATCAACCCACATCATTCTAGAATAATCATCAACAAAAAAAATAAAATACCTTTCACCATAGTATGATCTTGTTTGAGTTGGTCCACATAGCTCTATATGTATCAGATCCAACTTGTTCTCTGATGAATTATGCTTTCTTCTAAATGAATTCCTTATATGCTTTCCCAACACACAATCCCTACAAATTTCATCAACTAGTTTTGCAATGCTAGGAAGATCTCTTAATTTCTTTACATTACTTATCTTTACTATGTTATCAAAATTAATATGACATAGTCTTTTGTGCCATAATCAACTATCATCTACTTTAGCAACAAAATAACTTGCTTCAGCATTAAGTTGAAAGACATTACATTTAGTTTTTGAACTTGATGCAATCATTTCTCCTTTTTTATTAATGATACATTTGTTGTCTTTGAACTCCAACTGGTAACCTTTGTCAAGCAACTGTCCAACACTTAGTATGTTATGTTGCAAATCATCAACATATATAACATCATCAGTGTTGTTCTTTCCATCCAAGGTGATGGCTCCTCTACATATGATAGGTTTAGGAGTGTTGTGACCAAATATAACCATGCCTCCTATTTACCTATCTAGATGCATAAATCTATCTTTGTCTCCTGTCATGTGGTGTCAGCATCCACTATCAATAATCCAATCTATCCTAATGTGAGCTTGTGAAATCAGTGCTATATCTTGTGCATTCTTATCATCTTCAAGAGAAATGAATCCAATTTCCTCCTCTGTTGATTCTTCATCTAATACTCCATCTCCAACATAGTAACATTCATTTGTATACTTGGGCTTGTAGTTATTTTTGAACTTCTTAACTCTTTCAGGACACTTGGATGAAAAGTGACCAATCTTATTACATGAAAAGCATTTGAATGGTAATTGACCTTCATATTTTCCTTTTCCTTTCTTTTCTCTTTTATAAATCATAGAAATGAAATCATCTAGTGATTTCTATTCATCATTATCATCAAAATTACCAGAGGTGTTCAAGGATTTCTTACCATGTACTGAAGCTTTGAATGTTGTTTCACTTTTAGGCTCTATCTTCAATTTTGATATTTTAAAGGCTGAAAGTTTGCTAATTAAAGTCTCTATTTTAAAGTCTTTTGTGGACTGTATAGTTTCATCTAGGATGCATATCTTGTTGTCATATTCTGGTGTCAAGGTAGTCATCAATTTATCCATTATGTCTTCTTCCAAGATTTCTCCACTTTTGTTTCTAATTTTTGCAACTGCTTCATTAATCCTTTGATTGTAAGCCCTGACATTCTCATCAGGTAGAAAATCTAATGTATTGTATCTTTTCTTCCATGTATATCTGCATGCATTCTTGGTTTGAATATCTCCTTCAAACATGTCTTCTAGGTACTTCAATATCTTATAGGCTTTGTCCATCTTCTTGATCTTTGAAAACTCACTCTTAGATAGGGCACTGATAAGGGATTCTTTGGCAATAGAATTAGAAGTGAACATCTCCTTTTGCTTCAAGGTTACACCTTCTTTTGCAAGATCTACTAGTGAGGGAATCTCAACTTCTTTGGTAGCCACTTCAAAAATCTCAAAGGCAATGCACTGCAAATGTGTCATCATTTTGTTCTTCTAGTCTAGATAGTTCTCTCCATCAAACTTAAGACTTTATTTTCTAAAGAATGCCATCTAGTAAACCTCAAGCTATTAAAATGTTTCTCTGAGGCACTTGGCTCTGATACCAATTGTTAGGAATAGTCCCAACAGATAACTTGGGGGGGGGGGGGGAGAGGGGTGGGTGGGGGGGATCAGTTATCTAAAAGTTTCAATTATTTTTCCAATTAATTATACAATAACATTAATCATAAACACAATGAAAGAACACTTAACACAACATCACAATTTTGGTTATGGGGAAACCCAAATAGGTAAAAACCCCAGTGGGAATTGACACCCACTAAGAACTGCATTAGTGTATTATGATCCATGTTAGAAGATATTGCAACCCTATTAGGAGTTGACCTTTATAATGCAATAAGTACAGTGACCTAGTCAAGGGTTAGACCCTATTAGGATTCTTTTACAATTAACCCTATTAGGGGTGAGGATGCACTATCCAAGAGCACACTTCTCAAAGGGGTGAACATGGCAACCTTATGTTTAATAGATACACACTATATCTGGATCTTGGTGAACTGTACATAGACCTATTGTCTTGATCAGTTCCAATGGATAGAATATACTCTCTACTATGTCACATAGACCTTCTACTGATGGCTCAACACTTTGTACTCTCTTCTTTACTCTTCTCTTTTAACTAAAAGCCATACTTAGCAATTACAAATGACTGTCTATAAATATATTTCTTGTAAATGATATAATCAACTTGGTCTATTATAACCACCTTGAAATCATATTAGAGAAACAATAAAACCTTCCAATAACATCTATGTCAGCTCTACTAAGTACACAACATGAACTGGGACCTGTCCAACTTAATATGAGCGAACATGTTACTCCATATTGTCATCTCCATCAATTTAACTAATAATTTCTTCTTGTGTTGAATTTCAACATGTGCTCTTAACCAAACATTCTTAACTCTCCAAAAAACACTAATCCAAGTGTTCCTACCAACATGATAGGCACAACTACTTTACCAATATAATCTTTGTCAGCTTCTCTCGATAAACTCAGGAAACTGTGACTGTCAACTGTGAAAATTATAACTCAACTTCTACTATATATCAAACTCTACATCCATGAACATAACATCATACATATGTCTACAACATAAGTATAAAGGTCCATGGCTCTACTAAAACCATACGGCCAATCACATACAAAACTGTTCCTGGGACCTGTCAGGAACACGCACTGATATACACAACTGTATTACTGTCTCTACTTAGAATCAACCTCTACATCTATGATATCATTCTGATAACATATCCATACAACATATGCTAAATTATCTCTCCATCAGGCATCCACACATGCTGCTTACCATATGTTGTTATCAATGACAAACATACAATCAACAATCTAGCTTGCTAGCAAATCTCCAACATTACCTTAATCTAAAACCCCCTCTAGAGATAAATCATTAAAGGAAGTCCCTAATCCTATCTTGGAAGAATATGATAATATCATTACTAATTTCCTTAATGCTCTCCCTTCTAGTAATGAACCCATGAACAATCTAGACCTTGATCAAGTCAATGTTTTTAGTAATGAAAAAACTGAGGGTTTTATTCATCTTCATCAACATAATATTTGACCTAAAAAAAACCAATCATCATGGTAAAAGGTTCTCAAAAACCTAACATTCCTATAGTTTCTCACACTTATAACATGAGAAACAATAAACAACCTACAAGTTTAATTATTCTTTCTTCTCTTTCTCCTCAACTGGTGCTTCCTCCTCTACCCTATATTCCTCAAAACCTTGCAAAGGAGTATACAACTCCATGCTACTCCTACTAAGATATCTCTTTGGGAGATTATTGAAACCTCATGTACTTATCATGAAGCATTTGAAAAAGCATTATGAAATGTGAGTGTCTCACCTCCTAGGTAGGACAATATCACTTCCATATTGGAATGCATGAATATAGCTATCAAAAAACCTGTTGGTTCCCTTTCTTTCTACTTGCAGATTTACAATATGATTGAAAAACAAATATCTCTAACTCTTGTAACCCACTCCAAATCTGACAAGAAAAAGGGCCAATTAACAAGGACTAGGATATTATTCCTCCTACACTTTGAGTCTTAATGCTCAGGTAGGTGTACCTTGTATTCACTTCTTAAAGGAATCAGCAAATATTAAGCATTAATGTTGTTGACACATTGATTGAAAGATTTTATCATTTATAAGTTGATTGATGATGAAGAACTACTTCCTGAGAAAAGATCAGTGTCTTATCCTAGGGAAAAGAGTCAAATACAACATATATCAACAAAAAACTTAACTAAAACACACCCAAATCAAAAATAAGTTCTTTTCCTATTATTCCTCTCACTCTTACATTCAGACATCAAATTCTCACAATAACTATGAATTCTCTGAATCTATCCTTAATAATTTAATCCCTCCTTGAAGGAACTCAAGAACAACTTCATAATTTATTTTTTAAACCATATATTAACTTGCTTTGCAACATTAACATATAAGAATTCAAGATAAAAAAAAAAAAGGAGACATTCACAACTCTGAGATGGAATCCAAGTGTATTTTCATTAAAAATTTTAGTATCAATACATTGAAAATGGAAAAATGCTACAACCAAACCCTAGATCCAAGCTCTCTCTATTCAGTTACCAATTTCACCATCCTTTAAAAATACAATCTGCTATATGTAGTCACTAGTTATCTTGGGATCCCTGAAAATTAGGATGCAACAAGCTACGAATGACTAGGATAGGGTTAGGGTTTCCAACAACCACACCAACCAGACAATCAGGAAATTTATTACTGAAGAGACATGCTAGGAAATTTGGAGCAATCAGGTCCAAATTGGTCTTTATTTATGGCCAAAATCCCAACTGATACATTAGAGACTAGAAATTGCATCATTTTAGCTCCCTGTTTACTTCAACTGCATAATAAATTGGGTGACTGATTCACCCATTTTTCCATGGCATAGGCCCCCTCCACAGTTAAGCATCATTTCTAGACCATACTATGAAAATGGATGAGATCAAATCAAGCAAATCAGCCACCCATACATTTAATAATAAGTTCTTTACTCATAAAAAACCCTTAAATAGTTCAAATTGCTAGCTGCAATGGTCAATCAATTAATTTTAAAACATGGTCATTGATCTCTTTCCTTTCCTGGCACATCAGACAGTCTTCAAAAATTGACAACAGTCACTTAAACCATTAAATTATCCAGCCACATCATTTACCCAGAAATGAATCATAATTGAGCACATAACCATATCTGGCACTGGCTTTATCTTTAACCTAACTTCTATTTGGTGGTTGAGTGATTGAAGGAACTCATGATCGCTAAATGTTTGGCTTAACTAGGGTCTAGTTCAGAGATCACGTGATTGAAGGCATTCATGTGATCGCATAATCCTTCCTTAACCTAAGGTTTCATCTAGAGAATAAGCAAGTAGCGTCTGATCTAAATTGCATCAACAGCCACCATTGAATCACAAAATCTTTTAATTTAATCCATCTTCATCACAAGATCATGTGATTGAGGAAATCTCATGATCGCTGAACATATGCATTGACCCTGGTTAAATCAAGAGAATCAATGAACACCCTTATCTCTGAATCACTAGATAAAATCCTTAACCTTGGTTTAATCATGATATTAAATGCCATCCATTGATCTAGATCAATATCCACGGTTATCATTGAAACACCAAGCTCCTAACTTAACTCATCTTTTATCTAGAAATCCGACAACAAAGAGAAAAACTTGACTAGCCTTTAACTATGATCAGACTTGGAGATTACATGATTGAGGTAACCTCACATTCGCTAGATATTTGCTTAGCCTTGGGTTTCATTACAAGAACTAGTGCCATTCATCGATCTCGATCTACATCAATGGTCCTCACCAATTTTCTAAATATTAAGTGTCTTAGCTATTTCATTACAAGATTCGACGACTGAAGGAAAACAAGACTGCCTGCTGGATCACTAAATGTTAGGTAATAGACCTCCAAGATTAGGAGAATATGCAACCACTGCATTCACCAAGTCACTATATGAAATGACTAACTGCCCAAGAACTTGGAGAACACATGAACAAAGGAAAAGGAAAAGGCACGTGCAGAAAGAGAACTTAAGTGACCAAGAAAAAGGTAATGAAGAAATAGATTTGGCTAGGGTTTTGGACTTAGAAAAATTTTATGAAATCTTTGGACATGGATAAACACTATTTCTCAGACCTTCAAGCATCCATATCTCACTAGTTTTTGCGCCAAAATTCTTGCGATCTGAACTAGAGCTTACACACAACATAAACTATCCTTGACTAAGAACGCAAGCCAATAAAACATCTTTATTCATATTCACTAATCAAAACTATTTTGCAATAGGAAAAGGCAACTTCACAAGATTTTTCAAGGATAAGACCATTTTCTTAGGATTTTTACAATGATAGGAAAAATGGCCTAACAATGGCTCTGTCTGGGGATGATGGGTAACTTGTGCCCATGCAAGAACTTAGAATCTTTGGGGAAAGTAGACCCCCCATTGGACAAAAAAACAACTATGGAGAGCACTAGACAAAAACCTAATCACAAAGGCAAGACCAGACAGGAAAGAAACATGCCACACCTCTACAAAATTTACAACATGTACAAGCCTAACTACTATTCATGAAAAGAAAAATACCTTCAACTGAAGTATTTCTTAAAGAATTATCCATGAACAAGTAATTCTTGAATGTCACCATTGAGTTCTTTGACAATGTAGGAATCTAGTCCCCACTTTTCATGAATCAAATATGGCCCTAACCAGATTGGATAAAATTTTCCATGTTCTCCCTTGTCCTCCAATCTGGCATTCCAAAGTAATACCAGGTTATCACGTTTAAATTTCCTCTCTACATCTTTCTTGGCATACAAGTTCTTAACTTGTAACTGCAACTTAGCATTCTTTGAAGTTGATTCTCTTCTACTTTCATCCAACCTAATCAAATCCTCAATCCTTAATCACATTTCATTATCTAGATCATCATCATATAGTTGAATAAACTTGTACATTTCTAACAAATTTTTCTAAGGCATCCTTGCATGTATTCCATACACCAAGTCAAATGGTGCACACCTATTTGCCTTCTTTATAGTTACTCTATCAGCCCACATAGCCAATGGCAACTTTGAATTCCATGCCTTTTTATTCTTTTCAAGGATCCTCTTGAGAATCTTTATCAAGCTTTTATTGGATGATTCTGCCTATCCATTTCCTTGTGGATGATAAGGTGAAGAATATGACATTTGGCTTCCTAAACCTTCATCGAATCCCTTGTATTCAGTAGACCTAAAGCACATTGCATTATCACAGATGATCCTTTAAGGACAACCAGATCTTGTAACAATATTATTCAATAAGAAATCAGTCACCACCTTGCTTGTTGCATTCCTTGTAGGAATAGCCTCTACCCATTTTGTAAAATAATTAGTGGCAACTAAGATCCAAGAATGTTCTCCACTGGATTTGTTTGGTATTTCTCCTATAAACTCCACCCCCCATTGTTGGAAAGAGGCTTGCACTTCCACTGGCCTAAGTGGTACATTTCCTAAAAACTTGAGCCTACCAAAAAATCTCTGACAAGTATTACACTTTCTTACCAATTGTTCTGCATCTTTGAAGATTGTGGGCCCCCAAAACCCTACTCTTGGGATCTTTTGAGTAGTATTTTTACCCATATAATGTCCACCACATATTCCTTCATGCATTTATTTCAACAATCTGTCAACTTGACTTTCATCTACACATTTCAATAAAATGTAGTCCAGACTCCTCCACAATTTGCATTTGATGACAACATATTTAATTGCTTGCAACTTTAGAGCTCTTTTCTTTCTAGCATCCAATCCTAATGGACATTTCATATTCATTAAATAATAAATAACATCTTGATACTAGATACAATCATCCATGTCACATGTATAATCAATGTTAGCCAGATTTATTTGATTTGCATCAAGATTGGACTGAGTCATCAATTTCGCCAATCCTTGGCCTCTAACTAGTTTGGTAATCTAGATATCAATTTTAAACTCTTGGATTCTATTTAGCCATCCGCATCTCCTCCTAGACACTTCTTTCTATGAAAATATGTCCTTTACTATAGTACTTGGTACAAAAGCAATCATAGTTGCTCCCATCAGATAGCATCTAAAATCTTTCACAGCCTTCAAAAGTTCATATGCTTGTTTCTCATTGATATCATACTTTAATTCAAAAGCCTGCAAAGATTTATTGAAGAATGCAATAGGCTGTTCAAAATCTTCATTATTTTTCTGCAACAAAATTGTAGCAACAGTGTGGAAAGAAGAAAAAGATAAAATATGCATCGGAATACTATAATCAAGTGCCTTAAGCATAGGTGCATCCTTGATTTCCTATTTCATATTCTTGAAAGCTTCATCAGACTCATCTTCCCACTTGATTTCAGATCCCTTCTTCAACATTTTGGACATTGGCCTAGTAATCTTAGCAAATTTTGTAACAAATCTCCTAAAAAATTTTACCTGGCTAAAGAAGGACTGGATGCCTTTTACATTTTTTCATTTCTAAATTTTGTCAATGGCCACTACCCTCTCTGGATCAATTATTAATCCCTTCTTTCCAACTAGGTGGCCCAGTAATTTTCCCTTAGTCACACCAAATGCACATTTCCTAGGGTTCAATGAAGTGCCATATTCCAAAGCTCTTACAAATATCTTCTCTAGATGAGAACAATGATCTTCTTCTTTCTTGGAATATGCAGTTAAGTCATCTTGATAAACAACAAGGAAATCATTTATGAATTCAGCAAAAGCAACATCCATTACTCTTAGAAAATTTGCACCAGCATTTGTGAGACCAAAAGGCATCCTCACATAACCAATATAGCCATCTTATTGTTACTCATATCCTTCCATACAATATTAAAGGCATCAAAACTCTCAATCATGTCCTAAACAACATTCCTATATTGTTTCAACCTTTTTTTCTTAGAAGCATATACTGATCTTACTTGAGACACAACTAACTCAGAATCACCAACAACCTTTACACATCTAATTTGATGCTTTTGTGCCAACCTCAATCCTATTAACAATGCTTCATATTCTGCTGTATTATTGGTACAAGAGAATCTTAGTGTGAAAGAGAACTTGTAAGTATTTCCATCATGAGAGATGAGAAAAATACCTGCTCCTGAACCATCATTGCATTTAGCACCATCAAAGTACATCACCCACAACTCACCTTTCTTAGATTGAGCATTTATTTCCATAGTGATAGGGGGAAGAATAGGCTCTCTTTCAAGCACATTGACCTCTTCTCTGAAGGCATTGATATCAATATCCACAAAATAGGTAATCTCATTGTCAATATTCTTTTCAATCATATGGGTTACCCTTGGTTCCCTTTCAACCTTAATAGATTGATCATCTATCTTGAAAGTTGCATAGGACAGGTCACATTGCAAACTTCCACCCATGGAAGCACTCTACTTCATGGATAGTAGCATTCCATAATTAGGAGGAATGTCTATCACCAAGACACTCATGGTTAGTTATTTCTCTAGATAGGCTATCAATTTGTAAGGTAGTGCATTTATAGTCCCAATGACCAGTACTTCCCTTTGATCCATTGCACAACATCTTCCTTGGATTGTATCAACCTTAAGGCCCAACTTTTCCATGATCTTAAAAGGAATGACAATATTTGAGGCACCTGAATCAATCATGCAATTTCTTACTGTCATTCCATTCAATATGATACTTAGGAAAAATGGATCTATTTTCTCAAGGCTAGCATTGATAGGGTTGTCCAAGTATATAGGTGGTATCTGAGATACCATTCCCTAAACTTCCACTTCTTTCATAACTTTAGCCTAGGGCTCATTAGCATTACAAGCAACATTATTATCATGAACATTATCTACCCATGCTAGAGCCATGTCCTTATGTTTAGGGATTATCAATAACTTTGACAAAGGAACCTTGATAGTAATCTGAGACAATACTACCAACATATCAACAAGGGTAGAGGAAGGAATCTCAATCTTCACTACTCTAGTATCCTTTTGTTTTTTAGATACATTAGTTGTTGTTATCACCTTTATTTTCTCATTTTTAGCCATTGTACTAACTGGCTTCTCAACTTCCTTTTGATTGTCTCTATCATGAATAGTAGACATCTTCACAGCCCCAACTCCCTTTGGCTCCCACTTCTTACCCTTTACATTTTTTATCTTCACTAGGTAGTCATCTTTTGATTTGTTTCCAGTGGGTCCCTTGGAACTGGTGCTTTTATAAACATTCTTGCAGCTTTTCCAGTGGTATTATTTGTTGTCATGCTTCTAGTCTACACTTGAACTACCATCTCTGTAGTGATCCTAGCAATTTCCTCTTTTGAAGGTCTTCTTAAATTCACTTGCTCTAAGGAAAATTTCTTGTTACATGTCTTTTCATCAATGTCTTCATCATCAGAAAAGACTTCTTGATGGAATAATGCCTTATTGTGTCTTTTCAAACACACATTAGTTTCTTCATCAATGTCAGAAACATCTTCATGTCCCAAATATGAATAGGCAAGATTACAACCAATGTCATCATTATTTTCTTCCTGATATAATTCTTCTAAACCATCATCTTGGTATGCAGCTATGGATTGTCCAACCACACAATGTTCTATAGAATGAGGAGATTGGCAAGCTATACACCATGGTGTATCCTCCATGACATTTATAAAAGCTTTATATAAAGGATTAAGGATAACTTTGTGATTACTTCCTTTTGCAACAGGGACAATAGGTTTTCCATCCTTCCATTCGGTGTTATAAGGGTAATTTTGCAACCTATTCTATCTATTAAAGTTATTATTAAAATGAGGATTTCTGTAGTAGAAACCTTATCATTTCTATTACTAGGTTCTTTCAAGTATTTTAGTGCACTTAGCATTTTATCCAACTTATCTTCTTCTTGCCTCTTATTTCCAACATTTCTCTCATTATCCCTTTTATATTTATTGTCGCCAAACAACTTAGGATCTTCTATTTTCCCACCCAATTTTCTAGATATTTTCATATTATTCTCAATGTTGACAACAATTCTAAAGGCATCTCTGAGAGTTCTAGGCTCTTTGTCTCTCAGTGAGTATCCAATATTTCCATCAACGACATTGAAGTATGTGGTCATCTAATCTCATAACTTGAAACAACTTATGCATACCCTTCTGAAATCTCATGTTGAACTTAGTTTTAGGCTCATTCTCATTCTTCCTTATGGTGTTAAATTCATTTAGCATGAAACTGGCATTAGGCCTATCACCATATTGCTCCTTGATGCATTTTTCAAAAAGCATCCCATGTATCAATACAACGGTCAGGGAGTCTTTTGAACCAGTCCATAGAATCTTCTACCAAAGACTGAACAAATAGTTTCATGACTACATCCTCATGCTCAATTTCATAGTCATTTAGCATATCAAAAAATAACCTAAGGTGTTCTTCACAACTAATGGCATTATTACCAGAAAATTTGGTTACTTTATCTCTTATATTAGCTAGGAAAGCATTTGGGTAACCTGGTATTCCATCAAAGTTTATTTGCCTATACCCTTCTAATTGCATAGGTCTTCTTTGAAAAATTAGTCTAGTGTTTCCATTGGAACTAGAATTTACAGCTATACTTCCACCTACTTGTACACTTGATTGTTTCTTAGAGTCAACATTTAACTTGGTAGATGAAGCAGAAAGTGGAATATGAGTAGTAACATTACCAAGTGGAATAGTATTAGAAGTTGTAGATGGCATACCTATCTCAATAGTAGATGGTCGAAGAGTGTTTGCAGATGAAGCCTTCAAGAACTAGATCTTCCTTCTTGTTTCTACAATATATGCTTCAACTTCAGCCTTCTCCAATTCCCTTTCTAGATCATCTCTTTCATTCCTTTTTTCCTCCATCTCTATGTCTTCACTTGAAATAGGTGGTGGGACTTTCGGTCTTGCCATAGGCTCATTTATTTTAATCCCAACCATCTTTTGCTTTCCCTTCTCATTAACAATAGAAATAGGTCTGGTAGTTTCATTTTCATTTTTATCTTTAGGCTGAGAAGCATAACTCTGGACTTGTCTAATCACAGGGCCCTCTTGTTCAAACTCATGGTCCTACAATAAACGTTCTTTCTCACTTCTCAAAGCAGCAAGGTCACCAAAAATTTCATGCTCCAGAGACTCGGGAGCAGAAGAAAACATTTTATTATTCTCCTTTATCTCATTAATCTTTCTAAGTAGGAACTCTATTTCTATTAATGCATTCATTTTCTCAGCCTCTCCTTCCTTTTGTAACCTCTTTCATATTGCATCTTGCTCTGCTAATTGTAATCTCAATGCACCCAAATCATTTGGGTTTATCATAATATCTTCAGAGCTTGATGACACATCCATATCAATGAGATTTTGATATGGGAAATGGACCTATCTTGGCTCCATGGGTTTCCTTCTAAGCATATCTCCATCTGGATGTGGATTTGGCCTGAGGCCCCTATTTCCTGCCTACACATTTTGATTTGCAGGTAATATGAATTTATCTTCAAATAATAATTTTGGGGTATCATAAAAGTTATCTTGAGAGAGACCAATATTAGATTTAGAGATTTTATATAGTGATTCATCATCATTAGGAGATGCATGTTGTGCTCTATTTCTAGCATTATTTTGTTCTCTTACAGGGGCACTAGTAGATTCCCCATCTCTTCTAATCCAACTTTTCTCTCCTAACCTAGGAAACTCTTCTAGAGTAACCTCTAGATGCTTCTTGACAAAAGCCCTAGTATTTCTTCTTTGTCCATGGTTTGTAGCCTATAAACACTAGTTCTAACCCTTTGGGTCACCACCCACCTTTAAAGAGAAATCTTAAGAAACAAACCTTGAGAAACTTATATTGTTACATCCCCAACGAAGCCGCCATTTTGTTAGTTTCTTTTCTTTCTACTTACAGATTTACAATATGATTGACAAACAAATTTCTCTGACTCTTGTAACCCACTCCAAATCTAACAAGAAAAATGGCCAATTAACAAGGACTAGGATATTAGTCCTCCTACACTTTGAGCCTTAATGCTCAGGTGGGTGTACCTTGGATTCACTTCTTAAAGGAATCATTAAATATCAAGCATTGATGTCCTTGACACATTGATTCAAAGATTTTATCATTTATAAGTTGATTGATGATGAAGAACTGCTTCCTGAGAAAAGATTAATGTCTTATCCTAGGGCACAGAGTCAAATACAACATATATCAATAGAAAAATATTAACTCAAACACACCCAAATATAGAATAAGTTCTTTTCCTATTATTCCTCTCACTCTCACATTCAAACATCAGATTCTCATAAGAACTATGAATTCTCTAAATCTATCCTTACAAATTTAATCCTTCCTTGAAAGAACTCAAGAAAAACTTCACAATTTACTTTGTAAACCATATATTAACTTTCTTTGAAACATTAACATATAAGAATTCAAGATCAAAAAAAGAAGACATTCACAAATCTGAGATGGAATCCAAGTGTATTTTCATTAAAATTTTTAGTATCAATACATTGAAAATGGCAAATGCTAGAACCAAACCCTAGATCCAAGTTCTCTCTATTCAGTTATAAATTTTACCATCCTTTGAAAAATACAAGTTGCTATCTGTAGTCACTAGTCATCTTGGGATCCCTAAAAATTAGGATGCAACAAACTATGGATGACTAGAACAGGGTTAGGGTTTCCAACAACCACACCAACCAGACAATCATGAAATTTACTACCAAAGAGACATGCTAGGAAATCTAGAGCAATCAAGTCCAAAATAATCTTTATTTATGGCCAAAATCCCAACTGGTACATTAGAGACTGGAAATTACATCATTTTAGCTCCATTTTTACTTCACCTACATTATAAATTGAGTGACTGATTCACACATTTTTCCATGACATAGGCACTCTCCATAGTTAAGCATCATTTTTGGCTACAACAGTCAATCAATTAAGTTTAAAACATGGTCATCGATCTCTTTCCTTTCCCAGCACATCAGACAGTCTTTAAAAATTGACAACAGTCACTTAAACCATTAAATTATTTGGCCACATCATTTACCCAACAACCAATCATAATCAAGCACATCAACACATGTGGCACTAGCTTTATCTTTAACCCAACTTCTATCTGATGGTTGAGTGACCAAAGGAACTCATGATCACTAAATGTTTGGCTTAACTAGGGTCTAGTTCATAGATCATGTGATTGAAGGCATTTGTGTGATCGCATAATCCTTCCTTGACTTGAGGTTTTATCTGGAGAATAAGAAACCAATGTTTGATCTAAATTGCATCAATGGCCACTGCTAAGTCATGAAATCTATTAACTTAACTCATCTTCATCATGATATCATGCAGCTGAGGCAATCTCATGATCATTGAACAAATGCATTGACCCTAGTTAAATCATGAGAATCAACGAACACCCTTATCTTTGAATTGCTAGATAAAATCCTTAACCTTGGTTTAATCATGAGATTAAATACCATCCATTGATCTAGATCAATATCCATGATTATCACTGAATCACCAAGCTCCTAACTTAACTCATCTTTTATCTGGAGATCCAATGACAAAGAGAAAACCTTGACCAACCTTTAACTATGATCAAACTTGGATATTACATGACTGAGACAACCTCACATTCACTGGATATTTTCTTAAGCTTTGGTTTCATTACAAGAACTAGCACCAGCCATCGATCTCAACCTACATCAATGGTCCTTGCCAATTCGCTAAATATTGAGTGTCTTAGCCATTTCATTACGAGATTCGCCAACTGAAGGAAAACAAGACTACTCACTGGATCGCTAAATGTTAGGCCTTAGACTATCAAGATCAGGAGAATATGTGACCATTGCATTTTCCAAGTCACTAGATGAAATGAATAACCACCTAAGAATTTGGAGAACATGTGAACAAAGGAAAAGGAAAAGACACATGTAGAAAGAGAACTTAAGTGACCAAGAAAAAGGTAATGAAGAAATAGATTTGGCTAGGGTTTTAGACTTAGACAAATTTTATGAAACCTTTGGACATGGATAAACCCTATTTCTCAGACCTTTAAGAAACCATATCTCACTGGTTTTTGTAGAAAAATTCTTGTGATCTGAACTGGAGCTTACACACACCATAAACTATCCTTGACTAAGAACATAAGCCACAAAACATCTTTATTCATCTTCGCTAATCAAAATTGTTTTGCAATAGGACAAGGCAACTTCACAATATTTTTCAAGGATAAGAACATTTTCTTAGGATTTTTGCAATGATAGTAAAATGACCTAACAAAACCTCAAATTGTGTTTTCTCAAAATGAGTTTCCTTCTAAATAAATCTAAGATCAACATGATGCACTCATGGTTAATATCTTTATCAATGGTAATATTATTCAATGAACTTTAATTCATAATAGATCAGGACTTAATATATAGCATTTATTTGTTACACAAGATAAAGGAAGATACATAACAAATCAAACCTAATTCTATTCCTATTCATATCTTTTGTAATGTTTCTAAGAAAACATTGGGGATTATCATATTTCCTATTAAGTTAAGTCTAGTTATCTTATTTACACCTATTCATTTCATGCCCAATACTCCCAACTATGATCTTCTCTTGGGGTGGCCATGGTTACATGCCATGCATGTGTTCCTTCAATTCTTCATCACAGAGTGAATTTTATATACAATAGCTTTATGTACATAGTTCCTTATGATAATATACCTAATCTTTTGAAGTACAAACTAAACCTAATTCTCCTTCTATCCCTACCACATTTAAACAAAACATATATCCTCCTAAAGATACTACTTATCCTACAAGTGCCCTTTTAGATGATGATTGCAGGTCGTTAGAATTTACACCATCCTTTGTGTGTGAATAAAAACTTCCTAATGACAACATGGGATTCTTCAAGGGACCTAGTGTGTCATTGATTCAAACTTGATGTTAGGAATAGTCTGAAGAGATAAATGAGAGGAGGGGGGGGTGAATCGTTTATCTACAAGATTCAATTCTTTATCCAATTAAGTATATAAGAACATTAAGCATAAACATAATGAAATAACACTTAACACAACACCATAATTTTGGTTACGGGGAAACCCAAATAGGTAAAAACCCTGGTGGGAATTAACACCCACTAAGAACTACACTAGTGTATTATGATCTCTATTAGAAGATCTTACAACCCTATTAGGAATCTTTTACAATTAACCCTATTAGGGGTGATGACGCACTATCTGAGAGAACACTGCTCAAAGGGGTGAAGGCTGCAATCTTATGTTTAATAGATACACACTATATCTAGATCTTGGTGAGCTGTATGTAGACTTGCTATCTTGATCAGTTCCAATGAATAGAATAAACTCTCTACTATGTCACATAGACCTTCTGCTAATGGCTCAACACTTCACACTCTCTACTCTACTCTTCTCTTTCAACTATTAGCCATGCCTAGAAATCACAAATGACTTCCTATAAGTATCTTTCCTCTAAATGATATAATCAATTTGGTCTATTAGAACCACCTTGAAATCATATTAGAGAAACAATAAAACTCTCAAATAACATCCCAATAAGCTCTACTAAGCACACAACATAAATTGGGACTACATAGTCTCATCTACTAAATTAACTCCAACTTTCTTCTCATGCTGAATTACATTATGTGCTCTTAATCAAACATCCTTAACTCTCTTCTTAACATAAATCCAAGTGCACATACCAAGATGATAGGTGCAACTATTGCAATCATATAAACACTATCGGCTCTTCCAGGTAGACTCAGGAAACTATGACTGTCAGCTAGAGACTTCATAACTCAACTTGTACTACATATATGAATCTATTTCCATGAACATAACATCATACATATGTCTACAACATAAATATAAACATGCAAGGCTCTACTACAACTGTACTGCAAATCATATACAAAATTGTTCCTGGGACCTGTTAGAAACACTCACTGATATACACAATTATACTACTATCTTTACTCAGAATCAACCTCTACATCTATGATATCATGCTGATAGCATATCCATGCAACATATTCTTAAGGTTGTCTCCATCATTCTTCCATGCATGCTACTTATCATATGTTGTCATTAATGAAAAATATACAATCAGCACTGACTTGCTAGTAAATCTCCAACAATATCCCTCTTTGGCATTGATGGCAACATATGGAATGAAAAACACTACCAATCCAAACATTCAATTCTTTTATAACATTCTCCATTTCCTCAACAAAACTCCCCCAAGGAAGTATCCTCCAACTGTTGAAATATTCTTCAATATTCTCCATTTCCTCAACTGTACTCCTTTCTATAACTGTATTTTTACTCCCCCTTTCTACTTGTTTTTTATTACTATATATTCCTTCTTTTTATGTTTTTCATGACTATATACTACTCCCCCTTTGACATCAATGGAAAAGGGCACCAAAAACATTAAGCATTGGTACTACTCATGAGGTAGAGTAGTCAACCTTTCATCAGTCACTAAGGACTGATGCACTCCTACTATCTCTAATCAATTTCATGGAAGGGAATTACTCCCAGCTTCTCCCTGAGATACTCAAAAGTATCTATAGGTAAAGGCTTTGTGAATATGTCTGCTAGCTAATCTTTTGTACTCACATAGTCCACCATTACTTCTTTCTCTGCTACTTTCTCTCTTAGGAATTGATATTTTATCTCAATATGTTTTTTTCTTTGTATGCATCATAGGGTTCTTTGACATATTGATAGTACTTGTGTTATCACAATTAATAACAATAGGGTATTCAATCTGCATACCAAAATATTTTATCATCTACTTGATCCACACAATTGTAGAACAATTTAATGCTGCTGCTACATACTCTGCTTCTTTTGTTGACTGAGAGATACAATTCTACTTTTTACTTATCCAAGTAACAAGTCTATCTCCAAGGAATACAACTCCTCCAGAGGTACTCTTTCTATCATCCATGTATCCTTCCCAATCTACCTCTATATATACATGAAGCTTTACATTCTCTAAATTAGGATACCATAAACCATAGTCTAAGGTTCCATTCAAGTATCTGAATATTCTTTTTACTGCCATGAGATGGCTTTTCTTAGGTTTTGCTACAAATCTTCCAACAATACCAACTACATTGGAAATATTTGGTCTGGTTTGAGTAAGATATATAAGTTTACCAATCATAGACTTATACAAGGTTATGTCTACTACTGGTGAATCATCTTCTTTTGAAAGTCTGTATCTTGTTATCATAGGGGTACTTACTGGCTTCCAATCATCCATCTTGAATGTCTTCAAGATCTCTTTCACATACTTAGTCTAATTTATGAATATACCTTTGTCTGTCCGCTACACATTCAATCCCAAAAAGTACTTGATAGGACCAATCATACTCATTTCAAATTCATTCTACATCTCCTTAGAAAATTTTTCACTAAGCTTATCATTACCACCAAATATAATGCCATCAACAAATATAGCAACTAACAATAGTCCATCAGATGTCTCTCTTATGAATAAGTTACAATCTACTACTCCTTTCTTGAATCCAACCTTAGTCAAGTAACCATAAAGTCTTTCATACCATGCTCTAGGAGATTTCTTAAGTCCATAGAGGGCTTTCTTTAATTTTCATACCATATCAGGTTTGTCTGATAAAGTAAATCCTTCTAGCTGCTCAATGTATACATCTTTCTTCAACTCTCCTTTCAGGAATGCTGACTTTACATCTGTCTGGTATACCTTGAAGTTCTTGAATGTAGCATAAGCTAGAAACAACTTTATGGCTTCCAATATTCTTACAAGGGCAAATGTATCTAAATAGTCAATTCCTTCTCTTTGTGCATACCCTTTACATACTATTATTTCTTTTTTTCTTACCACTGTTCCATCTTCACTCATCTTATTTCTGAATATCCACTTGGTTCCAATCACATTCTTATCACTAGGCCTAGGGACCAATTCCCATGTATCATTATTAACTATCTAATCTAGCTCTTCTTTCATTGCTTCATGCCATCATGAATCATTACATGCATCTTCAACACTTAAGGGTTTAATCTATGATAGTAAACATACCTCTTCATTTGCTATGGAACTCTTTTCTTTTGATATTTTCATGACTTTTCTGCTCTGATCTATAATGATGTCTTCCTTTGAATGATATCTAGATGTGAATTTAGGAACATTAGGTGTGACTTTTTCATCTACCTTTTGTGTTTCTTCTTCACTTCTTTCATAGTCATTGAATAGAACATCTATAGTGTCAAACATTTCTTCAACAACTCTTTCACTACTGGTAGGTCTAGGTTCTTCTTCAATCATAGGTGCATAATCATGGTATCTCTCTTGAATCATAAACTTCTCATCAATCTTAACATGAGCACTTTCAATGATCTTCTTCATTCTTAGATTAAAACATCTATAAGCTTTTCTTTTAGTAGAGTAACGAAGAAAAATACCTTCATCACTTCTTGCATCAAACTTTCCAATTGCTTCATCTCTCTTGATGTAGCACTTGCTTCCAAAGATTCTGAAGTATTTTACTATAGGTACATTCCCAAACCATAGCTCATAAGGTTTTTTTTCTACACCTGGCCTTAATTGAATTCTATTGATAGTATAGACTGCAGTATTGACCACATCTCTCCAATAGGTGTGTACGACCTTTCCTTCAATCATGATAGTGCACACTATGTCAAGAATGATCCTATTCCTTCTCTCTACAATTTCATTCTACTAAGGAGTTCTAGGGGCATTTAGCTATCTATTTATCCCATGTTCTTCATAGTACTCATAAAATATGTCAGAGGTGAATCCTCCTCCTCTATCTGATCTCAGACATTTAATGTTCAATCCAAACTCATTTTCAACTTTAGCTTTGAATATTTTGAACTTTTCAAATGCTTCTAATTTGTCCTTTAATAACTCAACCCACATCATTCTAGAATAATCATAAAAAAAAATAATGAAATATGTTTCACCATAGTATGATCTTGTTTTAGTTGGTCCACATAGGTCTATATGTATCAGATCCAACTTGTTCTATGTTGAATTATGCTTTCTTCTGAATAAATTCCTTACATGCTTTCCCATCACACATTCCCTACATATTGCATCAACTAGTTTTACAATGCTAGGAAGATCTCTTACTACTTTTACATTACTTATCCTTACTATGTTATCAAAATTGATATGACATAGTCTTTTGTGCCATAACCAATTATCGTCTACTTTAGCAACAAAACAACTTGCTTCAGGATTACGCTGAAAAATATTACCTTTAGTTTTTGAGCCTAATCCAATCATTTCTCCTTTTTTTTTATTAATGATTTTATCTTTAAATTCCAACCGGTAACCTTTGTCAAGCAACTGTCCAACACTTAGTAGGTTATGTTGTAAATCATCAACATATAGAACATCATCAGTGTTGTTCTTTCCATACATGGTGATGGCTCCTCTACCAATGATAGTTTTAGGAGTGTTATCTCTGAATCTAACCATGCCTCTTGTGTATCTATCTAGATGTACATATCTATCTTTGTCTCCTATCATGTGGTGTGAGCATCCATTGTCAATGATCCAATCTGTCCTAATGTCAACTTATGAAATTAGTGCTAACTCTTGTGCATTATTTTCATCTTCAAGAGAAATGAATCCAATTTCATCCTCTATTGATTCTCCATCTAATACTCCATCTCCAGCATAGTAACATTCATTTTTATACTTAGGATTGTAGTTATTTTTGAGCTTCTTGACTATTGTACGAAACTTGGATGAAAAGTGACCAAAATTATTACATGAAAAGAATTTGAATGGTAATTGACCTTCATATTTTCCTTTTCCTTTCTTTTCTCTTTTAGAAATCATAGAAATGAAATCATGAAGTGTTTTCTCTTCATCACCATCATCAAAATTACCAGAGGTTTTCAAGGATTTCTTACCATGTACTGAAGCTTTGAATTTTGTTTCACTTTTAGGCTCTGTCTTCAATCTTGATATCTCAAAGGTTGAAAGCTTGCTGATTAAAGTCTTTTGTGGACTGCATAGTTTCATCTAGGATGCATATCTTCTTGTCATATTCTTGTGTCAAGGTAGTCATGAATTTATCCATTATGTCTTCTTCTGAGATTTCTCCACCATTGTTTTTGATTCCTGCAACTACTTCATTAATCCTTTGATTGTAAGCTCTGACATTCTCATTAGGTAGCATCTCTAATGTATTGTATCTTTTCTTCCATGTCTTTCTACATGCATTCTTGGCTTGAATATCTCCTTCAAACATGTCTTCTAGGTACTTCCATATCTTATAGGCTTTGTCCATTTTCTTGATCTCTGAAAACTCACTGTTAGATAAGGCACTGATAAGGGATTCTTTGGAAATAGCATTTAAAGTGAACATCTCCTTTTGCTTCAAGGTTGCATATTCTTTTGCAAGATCTGCTAGTGAAGGAATCTCAACTTCTTTTGTAGCTACTTCAAAAATCTCAAAGGCAATGCACTGCAAATGTGTCATCATTTTGTTCTTCCATTCTAGATAGTTCTCTCCATCAAACTTAGGACTTTATTTTCTAAAGAATGTCATCTGATCAACCTCAAGCTGTTAAAATTTCTCTCTGAGGCACTTGGCTCTGATACCAATTGTTAGGAATAGTCCCAAGAGATAACTGAGAAGGGGGGGTGAATCAGTTATCTACAAGATTCAATTCTTTATCCAATTAAGTATATGAGAACATTAAGAATAAACACAATGAAAGAACACTTAACACAACACCACAATTTTGGTTACAGGGAAACCCAAATAGGTAAAAACCCTGGTGGGAATTGACACCCACTAAGAACTGAACTAGTGTATTATGATCCCTATTAGAAGATCTTACAGCCTTGTTAGGAGTCTTTTACAATTAACCCTATTAGGGGTGAGGACGCACTATCCAAGAGCACACTACTCAAATGGGTGAAGGCTGCAACCTTTTATTTAGCAGATACACACTATATCTGGATCTTGGTTAACTGCACATAGACCTATTGTCTTGATCAGTTCCAATGAATAGCATAAACTCTCTACTATGTCACATAGGGCTTTTTTTGATGGATCAACACTTTGCACTCTCTGCTCTGCTTTTCTCTTTCAACTATTAGCCATGCCTAGAAATCACAAATGACTACCTATAAGTATCTTTCCTCTAAATGATATAATTAAATTGTCCTATTAGAACCACCTTGAAATCATATTAGAGAAATAATAAAAATCTCCAATAAAATCTCATTCGGCTCTACTAAGCACGCAACATAAATTGGGACTACACAATTTCATGTGAGTAGACGCAATGCTACACACAGTCGGCTCTACTAAATTAACTCCAACTTTCTTCTCATGATGAATTATGTTATGCACTCTTAACCAAACATCCTTAACTCTTTTCTTAACATAAATCCAAGAGTTCATACTGAGATGATAGGTGCAACTACCGCAATCATATAAACATTATCGGCTCTTCGAAGTAGACTCGAGAAACTATGACTGTCAACTAGAGACTTCATAACTCAACCTATATTACATATCTGACTCTATGTCCATGAACATAACATCATACATATGTCTAAAACATAAATATACATGTTCAAGGCTCTACTACAATCTTACTACAAATCATATACAGAAGTATTCCTGGGACCTGTCAGAAACACTCACTGATATACACAACTGTACTACTATCTTTACTCAGAATCAACCTCTGCATCTATGATATCATGCTGATAACATATCCATGAAAAATATACTCAAGGCTATCTCCATTATGCTTCCACACATGCTACTTACCATATGTTGTCATCAATGACAAACATACAGTTAGCACTAACTTGCTAGCAAATCTCCAACACTCGATTCTCAAAATAAATTCCCACATTCCTGAATATGGTCTAGGATGTGTGAAAAAAAGCATTGAGAATATTGAGAGACCTAGTACATGAAGCATTTGGTTTTGAGTATCCTCCTTTGTTCACATCCTCTCCTATATTATGTAAAAATTCTTCTATGTCTACAATTAATCAAGAAATCATTTTGCCTAACCTTCTTCATGCTAAGGTGATTACTCGACCTAAATGAGAAAAGAAGCACATTGTCAAAATCTTATGAATCTTCCTTTCTACGTATATCACTGATATCATGACCACTCTACTAATTAATTTCAACCCTTACATTAAAAAATTCAGCAACCAATTGATAATGAAATTATTTACATAGCATGTCACAATGAGTTAATTTTCAATCCTGATTTCTTTGAATAACATTGAAGTTCCTATTATGTTGCTCCACACTATGTAACATTGTTAGCTTATCCTTTGGGGGCTTGTTAACATACATAGTGTGATCTTACTTTGTGAGTAGCATAATAGGTCTTCTTTCTCCTTATCCTTGTTTCCATAGTTGGGGGGAAATGGTATTATATCAATCTCTCTTATCCTATCCAAGAATCCACCGACCTAAGAAGAATTAAGATGCTAATGATACAACAATCTAGTTGACTTATTGCCATATTTTTTCCTATGAATTGATTATCAGTGGACTAATCCTTAGGGAGAGTAGTCAGAAAGAGATAAAGATAGTTATAGAAGATGAAGACTTAGGCATGTTGTGCCTTTGGTATTTTTGTCAAAAGGGGAGAAGTATCTATAAAGAAAAGGGGAGAAGAGTAAAGAAGAGCAGTAGAAGCTACTAGTAGAATCAATTGAAGGAATAGGGGTAGAATAATTTTAAGGAGAAGATTATTAGAGAGAGTATTTTCTTTTTTGGTATTGTTGGTGTTGCCATCAATGTCAAAGGGGGAAATTGTTTTCATAACTTATGCACAAATAAGTTGAGAATGTTATCATGTATTTCTAATGCAGATTCGATCATAGGATGATCAATTATGATGTTGTCATTGATGTCAACTTAGTGGTTATTGGTTGATAGTGTATCTTTTATGCTAATGTATGTTCAAGAGGTTGGACCTAGTGTCGAGGTAAGTGTTGGAGTGTGCGATTGTAATGGAAGTTTAACTTATGTCTCTAGATTCTATATCTATGACCAAACAAGTTTAGCATATGTATGTTGTGAAAGTTTATGATTGATTAATGAAGAACAAGTTGATGCCAAGGAGGAATTATTTGATGAATGTGTCAAATAGGTTTTCACTCAGGTGTTCTGATTCAGGATATGTTATCTTGACTATGTTATGGGGTTTTTTCTACAACCACACCATGATTGGTGAACCGAAATAAAAAGTTTCAATGGATAGAAGATCACTCAATGAGAAAGGAAAAGAAGTTCTTAGAACAAGAAATTAGATCCTTAACTAGTTATTTTGCATCGTGTTGTGATAAGTTGTTATGTATTTTAATGATCATAGTGGGGTGATAGATCAACAAGGAATGATAAGTTAGAATTTTCATGATCATGGTGATTGAATTTCTTGGAGTTATGCAAGAAATTTGGAGAGTCTGACGTCGTTTGAATTTTCTTTGTCAAATCAATTGTGCAATGGATTTGGAGGCTGACATGAACTAGAAATTGTAATTTTTAAAGGGTAACACATTTTAGGGTTCAAATTTTGAGTGGGAATAAATTTTAAAGATGAAATTCAAATGTAATTAGGTCATGGATGACCTAGTTAGTGAAAATGTTTTTATATATTTTTTATGTGTTATGAAAGAGAGTGTGTGGAGAGAAAGATCATGAATGCAGATGTTTGATTGTAGGGTCTAGATGCTCTGAATGTGAAGAACAGATTGAGATTGAAATGGATCTGTAATAGCATAGGAGAAGTGTTATTTTCTCAAATCATTGTGTTTGTTGAATCTTAACAATTTCTACAAGAAAATCCCTTAATTAGGTAGACTCTAATAGGTCTGATTTGAAAATCCTTTAACTAGGTGACTCTTTAGTCAAGGTTTGAAATCCCTTAATAGGATTACTCCTAAGCATGAAAAATTATTTGTGGGTGTCATCCCCACATGTGGTTTTTTCTCAGTTAGGTTTCCACAAGAGAAATATTAACCTAATATTGTGTTGCATATTTGTTGATGTTTATCTTTAATGGTTTTTTATTCATGCAATGGATATTATTTGATTCAAGTTGTTGAATGGTGTATGAAAAGTTTAAATGTTTAATTAATGATTCATCCCCCCCTTCTCAATAATCTTGGACTTGATAATAATAACATAACTAGTTGCCCCCATGTTCATTTTCTTATTCATGGCCCATCTCATTTTCATGTGAATCATTGTGTGCTTGTTGGTAGCTAGGCTCTTGTTGACTCATCAACGTTTCTTCATATAGTTGAATTTATTCAAGTGGTTTTCTTGATCTTTGTCTTGTGATTGATGTAATATTGGCTCATTTGGTATGATGGGATCTCTTAGCTAGTGTGGAATATAAGGTTCTCCCTAGTAATTGAGATTCTCTATTTGTATATGTAATATCATTTCAAAGCATAAGTTTATAATTTATGCTTCTTCCTCAGATTCATCATCAAAATCCTATGCTTGATCAAATATAGGAACATGTTTAGAGGAAGGGTTGGATTTTTATTCATGGTATCTTAGCCCTATTTTTTCCTTTGGGCTTCTGAATTCTATGTGCAAGGGCTCTATTAATCCTCAATCTTTTCCTAGGGGTCCTTTTCCTTCATATCCCATTTGTTGCATGATTTGGTATCCTTTCCCATATTTATGTGGGGATATTTCAACATGTCTGACTTCTTGATCATGTTCTTCTCCTCTATAAATCCGTGCAAGGATAATTTTGTCCTCATTTTCTCTACAAGAGAGACACTAGCTTTTACCATGTATGAGTTGCTTCATGTATTGTTAATTATTTGGCACTAGAAGGATTGAATAATGATGAGGATTTCTCTTAAGATCTAGGGGACGTGGGAATATTAGCCATAGATGGAAATGGATTCATTTGATTCTCTCTCATTCTTGTTTCTTTTATTTTTAATGTCTTCTCAAAATATCTCATGATAGCTTCTTTAGAGATTTTAAATTATTGACCATTGAAGTCCTCTTTATTGTGTGGGACCATGTTGTCAACTTGTTTTAAGTTATTGCAAGAGTAGCTAACATATTCTAGAATAGTGACTTCCTCTTCATTGTGTGGAAACTTCACACATTGATGATACATTAATGGGACAACCTATAGGTCATAGATCCAAGGCCTACCCAATAAGATTTTTTAAGCTAAAGGTAAGTCCAGCACTTGGCAGATTACATCTCTTTCAACTAGTCCCACCCTGATGGGTAACACAACTAGCCCTTTTGATGACCTCTCTTCTTCATCATATGCCTTTATAGTTATTTTACTTCTTGGACCTATAACATGTTCTAAAAATCCCAATACTGTTACAAGATTGAGGGTACAAATATTCAAACCAAGACCTCCATCTTGCAAGATGCATTTGACTCTATGATTATGTATCAAAACCTCTATGAGAAAAGTTTGGTTATGAGGATGGTTTAGCAATTTATCATCTTCCTCGAAGAAAGATAGGTAGTGGGGCAAGGTTAGGTGACCTAACATTGTTTGGAATCAATTGACATCTAGGTATTTTGGCATAGTTACCTCTAGAAGGCAAGTTTCAAGAATCTCCTTATGTGATGGAAAGATCTTGAGAAATTCTAGAATATAAATTTGAGCAGGGCTTCATTGTAACTAATCAACTAGGTTTTAGTTCACTGTGGGGATTGATGAGACCAATTTTTTTGATGTTGAAGGTTTTATCATTGATGTAATAGGCTATTTTGATGATGATTCCCTCACTTTTAGAGTAACCTTGGACTAATTTCTTGCCACAACATTAACAAATTCATATTATTTCTTATCTTTGATAATTATCATGTTGACTGACTGGTCACATGGTTCAAGCATATGGATCACATTGTCGTTCTATCAATGCAGATGTAGTTCACTTTGGATCCTTTTTTCTTTGATGTTTCTCCTTGTTCATAAGAGGGAAGAGGTTGTTTGAAAGCCTTGTGATCATTATTCGAATGATGTCCATCAATAATAATAGTTTTTTTATCAATCAATTATTTTATCATATGTTTTAATTTCATGAATTCATTGGTCAAGTGTCCCTTATTTTTGTGATATTTGCAAAAATGGTTATCATTCCACCACCTAGGCTTGATTGTCAATTCCCAAGGCTTTGAGTCTAGTAATGTGATGATATCTGTTGGAAATATAGATGCAGTAACTAAGAGGGGGGGGGGTGAATCAGTTAACCACAAAAATATTACCACTGATCCCTTAAATATCTTAACAAATTATTTACTGTGCCACTCGGTAAATATACAAAGAAATGTTGAAAACTTGATCCTTGAAGTGTGTAATAATTAAACTGTTCTTAAGCATTCATCACTGATTAACATACATCACTGCTACAATTTCTAGAGAGTAACAATGAAATAACCTGCAACTGAATTGCTGAATATAGATCTCTGTTCTGTTTCACTAGATCCTTACTGATCAATTAAATCTTTTCTACTCCTCAAGGATATCTGATCATCCTTCAAAATTCTCAGACACCTTTCTTCAAAAATGATTTCTACATGCTGTATATCTTTTATTCACCATTTGACCTTCTATATATATATGCCATTTCATAATCATTTAGATTGACAAGTCGGCACTAATAATTATTATAACAGTCGGCTAGGATAAACAAAATGTGATAACAAAATTCATTGAAAGGGCCAACCTTGCTTGGTAAACATTAATCCTAAAAAGATTTCCTTCAATGACCGAGAGAACTCGATAACCACAGTGAATTCTGCAACATCCTTTGGAGACTGAGAGAGCTCAGTAACCACTAATTTCCTTTGATAACTGAGGAGGCTCAATTAACACTGTTATCTTATCATGTTTCCTTTAGACACCTGAGAGAACTCGGTAGACACTAAAAACCGCTTAGCTGACTGATTGAACTCGGTAGATACTGAGAACCGCTTAGTTGACCGATTGAACTCAGTAGATACTGAGAACAATAATTGATATGACATTTGTGTGACATCAAAGACAACACATAGCTAATCCAACAATGTCCTTCAGATAATTGTATCCAACAATCTCCCTCTTTGGCATTAATGGTAACACAACATGTCATAGCATAATGAAATTTCACAGATAAACCAAGAGTAAGAAACATATCCTTAGCTTCATTCTGATTCTCATCATCTTCAAACTTCTTTCTCTGATTGAGAACTCTCCCTGTTAACTTCTCAAATTATTCTTCTTAGAAATTTCTTGAAATGACAGTAAACTCTCCCTCTTTGACAACACATGCCAAAAACAACTTACACAGTTTTGGTAAATATCAATGTACCTTATGTACTAATTCATATGCAATGATTCCCTAACTATGCTGCATCAACTGACTGATCTTCAACATGTTCTGGTTGATGCATCACTAAAACTTTATTTAGTGAACCTCAGATAGGGGAGTGACCCCTAACTTGCCTCTTAGATACAAGAATGCATCCTTAGGTAGTGGTTTGGTGAAGATATCTGCAATTTGTTCTTTTGTATGAATATATTCCAATCTGATTTCCTTGTCTTGCACCAATTCTCTGACAAAGTGATATTTAATTGTAATGTGCTTGGTTTTGGAATGCATTACTGGATTCTTTGAAATATTTATTGCACTTGTATTATCACAAAACATAACAGCTGGTTGTTTGATCTCAACCTTCATGCCTTCCAAAAGTTGTTTAAACCATATAATATTAGAGCAGTTTACTACTGCAACAACATATTCTGCTTCTGCTGTGGATTGGGATGTGCAATTTTGCTTTTTACTAGTCCAAGATACTAACCTCTTGCTAAGAAAGAATGCTCCACCACTTGTACTCTTTCTGTCATCAATGTTTCCTGCCCAATCAACATCAGTAAACACTTTTAAATCTAGATTGCCTCCAAATTTATACCACAAGCCATAATCTTCAGTTCCCCTTAAATACCTCAAGATTCTTTTGATTGCCATCATGTGATTTTCTTTGGGTTTAACTGAAAACCTTGCCACTATTCCAACTGCTAAGGCAATATCAAGCCTTGTGTGTACTACATACTATAATTTTCCAATCATTGATCTGTATAAGGTCTGATCTACTTCTTTTGAATCATCATCTATGGTAAGCTTCAGTCCAGTACACATGGGTGTACCAACTAGTTTTGAATCTTCCATACCAAATTTCTTAAGTATTTCCCTGATATATTTAGACTAAGTAATGTAGATACCATTTTTGTTCTGCTGAATCTGAAGTCCAACAAAGAATTTTATCTGACCAAACATAGACATTTCAAATTGTTTGTTCATAAGCTCTGAAAATTCTTTGCACTGATCATCATTTCCTGTAAACACAGTATCATCCACAAATATTTCTGCCAAAACAATTTTGTTATCTGATCCTTCTTTTATGTATAAATTGCTATTGTCATTAGCCCTTTTGAAATTAATTTGAGTAAGATAGTTATGTAATCTTTCATACCATGCTCTAGGAGCTTGTTTCAAACCATACAATGCTTTTTGTAATTTGTAGACCATATCCCTTTTGTCTGGATCAATAAAACCTTCAGGTTGCTCAATGTAGACTTCTTCCTCAAGAATACCATTGAGAAAAGTAGATTTGATATCCATCTGATATACCTTAAATCCTTTATGTGCTGCATATGCAAGTAAAGTCCTCACACCTTCTAATCTTGCAACGGGAGAAAAAGTCTCTCCATAATCTATTCCTTCTTCTTGAGAATATCCTTTACATACCAATCTTGCTTTGTTTCTTGATACTTGACCATCTTCATTCAATTTATTTTTGAATACCCATTTTGTCCCAATTACATTTTTATCTTTAGGCCTAGGTACAAGAGTCCATGTCTTATTTTTCTCTATTTTCTCTATTTCTTCATTCATAGCCTCAATCCAACTTTCATTTTCTAATGCATCTTTGACATTTTTAGGTTCAAAATCAGCAAATAAACATGTACCTTTTAGTTTACTTCTTGTCATAGTACCATCTGATTTGTTTCCAATAATCTGATCTGGTTTATGATGCCTTCTAATGTACTTGGCTAATATAGGTTCCTTGCTTCCTGAATGAATTACATTGTCATCTTCTTCATCTTCAGGTTCAGATTGCTTGGGCTCGGTAGATACTTGCACGGTAGCTTCAGACTGAGACTCGATACTTTGTGACTCGGTCTGAACTTCTTCTTGTGACTCGGTTACTGTACTGGGCTCAGTAGATGTAGTCTCCTTACATATATCTGGCAATGTATCAGGTTTGATGTAAACAAATTTTTTGTAGTCCTCTGGTTCCTTTTTGCTTTCTTCTTCAATCTTTTCTGCAAACTCATCAATTCTCACATGTGCACTTTCTATGATTTTGTGAGTAGACAAATTTAGATATCTATATGCCTTACTTTTGCAAGAATATCCCAAAAATATTCCTTCATCACTTTTTACATCAAATTTTCCTTTTCTAGATTCTTTCAAGATGTAACATTTACTACCAAATACTTTTAGGTAACTTACATTTGGTTTGTAGCCATACCATAGCTCATATGGAGTCTTGAATGTGTCTTTTCTCAGCTGTACCCGGTTCAAGGTATGAACTACAGTGCTGATAGCTTCCTTCCAGTATTTCATAGAAATGTTCTTTTCAATCATTAGAGTCCTTGCATAGTCCATGATAGATTTGTTCCTTCTTTTAGCTATTCCATTCTGCTCAGGAGTTCTCGGGGCTGATACATGTCTTTTGATTCCTCTTTCAATGCAGAAATTATTGAATTCATGGGAGATGAATTCACCACCTCTGTCTGATCTCAAGCATTTTATTCATTTTCCTGTTTCCTTTTCTACTCTTGATAAATACCATTTGAACTTCTCAAATGCTTCAGACTTTTCTCTTAAATACATAACAGTCATCATTCTAGAATAATCATCAACAAAGAGAATAAAGAATTTTTCTCCGGTATAGCTCTCAATTCCAATAGGTCCACATAAATCAGTATGCACAATTTCCAAAATATCTTCAGATTGATAGTTTTTACTTTTGAAACTAGACTTTCCCATTTTACCAATTTGACAATTGTTGCATAGACCAACATCAGGTTTCTTCAAAATAGGAATACCTCTTACTTTCTTGAATTTGCTTATTTTTATCATGTTGTCAAAATTTACATGACATAACCTTTTTCTGCCATAACCAACTTTCTTCAATTTGAGCAATAAAACATGAGTAATCACCAAGATCAAGATAAAATAGGTTACCTTTGGTTTGTTTGCCTGATCCTATCAGTTTTCCTTTGTCATCCAGTAGTCTCGCTTTGCCAATCATGAATTTGACCTTGAATCCAATGTTGATTAGCTATGCTACACTTAGAAGATTATGCTTTAGTCTTTCGACCCAATATGCATTATCACATATAAGTTCTTTGGTTAATGAAATTCATCCCTTTCCTTTTATACAACAGGGTTCATTGTTTCCAAACCTTACATTACCACCATCAAAGTTTTCAAAGTGTTCAAACTTAGTCTTGTCACTAGTCATATGATGTGAGCATCCACTATCTATAATCCATGTATCATTCTTGCTTATATGAGAGATAAGTGCCATCTCATCTTCATCATTATCAGATTCATCTTTTAAAGCAATGAAAACAATTTCTTCTTCACTATCATCCGAATCTTTAGCTAAGAAACATGTTTTCTTACCTTTATCCTTGAATGATTTGAAATTTTTCTTGCCATTGTACTTGTAATTTTTCTTCTCATCTTTGCTTTGCTTGTTTGGACACCTAGCTGCAATATGACCAATTTCTTCACATGAAAAATAGATTAAGGGAGTTTTACCTCTGTATTTTCCTCTGCCTCTTGAATACTTCTTTGCAAGTAATGCTTCAATAACTTCAAGATCGCTATCAGAACTTTCCTCTGATTCTTCTTCACTTTCTGATTGGATTTTCTTCCCTTTCTTGAGTGAAAGTTTGGCCTCAAAAGCTGATTCAATATTTTTAGAGTTTGGAACATAGTTGTCATAGTTATCCAGTTCAAAGGCTGTCAATCTTCCAACTAAGGCATCCAAAGTTATATTGTGATTTTCTTCATATCTTCTTTCTTGAATAACAGAAACTCTTATTGCATAAATAGGGAGTAATGTTCTAAGAACCTTACTTATAACTGTTTCATCATCAATTTTTCCTCCAGAAGCTCTGATTGCACTAACACTTGTCTTGATCCTTTCAACATATTTTGCAATGTTTTCTTCTTCTCTCATTTTCATTTGATCAAACTATCCTCTTAGGCTCTCTACTCTGGCTCTCTTCACATTATCATCACCGCCATAGATTTTCTTCAGCTTGTTCCACATTTCATGAGTTGTTGTGCAGTCTTTGATTTCATCAAATTCTTCATAGCTAAGAGCTGATGCAATGTCTATCATCATAGTGTTATGGTTCTTCTTCTCTACAATGTCTTCAACAGTTAATGTCCCAGTAGGAATTGTATATTCTTGATCAATATATTTGCATCCTGAATCACCAATGGAAGCCAGATGTAATCTCATGAGACCTTGCCATGCTGAAAAGTTATTTCTGTTAAGCCTTGGAATTTCTCTTTTGTAAGACATCCTGATCTTTAGCTTAGGTCCTTGAAACCCTTCTTGCAAGCACCAAAAGCTCTGATACCAATTGTTGGAAATATAGATGCAGTAACTGAGAGGGGGGGGTGAATCAGTTAACCACAAAAATATTACCACTGATCCCTTAAATATCTTAACAAATTATTTACTGTGCCACTCGGTAAATATACAGAGGAATGCTGAAAACTTGATCCTTCAAGTGTGTAATAATTAAACTATTCTTAAGCATTCATCACTGATTAACATACATGAATAAAGAAAATAACATGAACACAAGAGACACTAGATTTACCATGGAAACCCAATATGGGAAAAACCACCAATGTAACTAGTTACTATTTTTCACTCTTCTAAAGTGATGCCCAGTAAGAAGCCAACCCGGTAAAAGGTTACAAAACACACTGTTAGGTGTGACCTTGTTAGAGGATTTAATCACCCTGCTAGGAGTGGCCTTGTAAGAGGTCTTGAAACAATTCAATAGAACTGTTACCTTGTTAGAGGATTTACAAAATGGTTGTTAAACCAACTCGGTTAAGAGATTTTGATATCACTGCTACAATTGCTAGAGAGTAACAATGAAATAACCTATAACTGAATTGTTGAATATAGATCTCTGTTCTATTTCACTAGATCCTTACTGATCAATTAAATCCTTGCTACTCCTTAAGGATATCTAACCATCCTTCAAAATTCGCACACACCTTTCTTCAAAAATGATTTCTGCATGCTGTATATCTTTTATTCACCATTTGACCTTCTATATATATATGTCATTTCATAATCATTTAGATTGACAAGTCAGCACTAATAATTATTATAACAGTTAGCTAGGATAAACAAACTATGATAACAAAATTCATTGAAAGGGCTGACCTTGCTCGGTAAACATTAATCCTGAAAAGATTTCCTTCGGTGACCGAGAGAGCTCGGTAACCACAATGAATTCTGCAACATCCTTTGGAGACCGAAAGAGCTTAGTAACCACTAATTTTCTTCGATAACTGAGGAGGCTCGGTTAACACTGTTATCCTATCATGTTTCCTTTAGACACCCAAGAGAACTCGGTAGACACTAAAAACCGCTTAGCTGACCGACTGAACTCGGTAGATATTGAAAACCACTTAGTTGACTAATTGAACTCAGTAGATACTGAGAACAATAATTGATATGACATTTGTGTGACATCAAAGACAACACATAGCTAATCCAACAATGTCCTTCAGACAATTATATCCAACAGATCTTGTTGGCCAATGAAGTTTTTAATGCTTCAAGTGTTTCTCCTTGAAGAGTAAAGTTTCTCTCGAGTTTGGGTATACATGGTGCTTTATCTTTATTTGTGTCTTGGTTAGTTTTCAATGTTGATGAAATATTTGCATTGTTCTTAGTAGCCTGGATACTAGTAGATAGATTAGATATTAGTTCATTGGGTTTGAAACATGATGAATGAACCACCATTTCATTAACCACATGTTTTTTCTTACTCCAATATTTGTCCTTATCCTTTTTATTATTGTTGGGTAAAAGCACAATAAGTTGTCACCCTTTTACAAAGGAAAAGGCTAACAAAATCAAAGTTGTTCAACTTCAATAGTATAAAAATGACATTTATGTTTGGAATTTGAAGATGATGTAAAACTAATTAAATGTGATAAAATGGATGAAGTTTATGATTAATATTTTTAATAATTTTTTTGAATAAGAATTTGTATGTTTTTTTAATTTTTAAAGATGATTTTTCAGTTGCTGAAAAATGTTGAAAATTAGGGGTCTAGTTCCCACCAAAAAATTATATGTAAATAAACATTTTTCCCCTAATTTCAAAATATGTCATAAATGACATATATATCTAGTGCATGAACAAATAAAAATTGGTTTGTGACCTATATTTTCTCTTTTATAACAATTTAAATTCCAACTCACTGAAATCGACAGTTTTCATCTCGCAACATATTTTTCATAACAAATCTATCCCAATAACAAAAAGAAATATATATTCTTGAAGATGACTCTCTCCTCTAGTGCACCATATGTTTTTCAAATTTATTTAATATGATTTACTTTTTTTTTCTTTCTCCGAATCAACATCTCCTTGACTATTAAAATACCTACTTGCAATATTTTTTAATTACAATAAACTATGTCTAATTAAAACACTATAAAATCTATACGAGGATATTCTTGACTTTGATCTCTACAAAGGGTATTTTTGTTTTTTCAAATATCATTAAAAAGATTAGGAGTTATTGTTATGCCACTTTTCTGAAATAATTTTATTTTTATGGTAATTGGACCCAAAGTGGTATAAAACATACATTTAATAGACAATTCCGATCAGAAAAGTTAAATCACTTATCTAACTTAGCTAGAATGAATCTAGCTAGATCATATGTTTGACCAAAATTAATTTTTAGTTAGAAATACTAAAATTCAGCTGTGTTGATAAGTTATCCTAAAAGGTGACACCTAATTGTGCTTTTACCCTATTATTGGGAATTTTTTAAGGGTTTAGCACCTTTATGCAAGGTAAGTTCACTCGTCTTCACAAGAATATCTTCAATTCAGACAACATATCTACCAATTTATGAAAAGTAGCATGATTTTGCATTTGAAGTGCGTATGTCATTTTGGATACCAAGTTAATGATAAAGATATCTATCTTCTTTGTTTCTAGGATTTGTCTAGGATACCTTGAGAATATCTTTCTCCATCTTTGGAGGAATTTGACAAAAGGTTCATTGTTGCATTGTTTTGTGTTACATAGGTCCAACATGGTGACAGTGTGTAAAATGTGATAGGAGTATTTTTGGATGAATCTTTGTATGATCTCATCAAATGTTTGAATATCTAGTGAGAGATTAGTGAACCATTCCAAAGATTGACCTGTATGGCTTTGAGGAAAGAGTATCATTAGGTATGTTTGTTCATGCATAAATTCCATGCTAAGAGTGCAAAATTCTCTCATGTGATCTTGAGGGTCACCATTTCTATCATGTTTGTCATACTTTGGGATTTAAACTTTGAGAGGACATGGTGGAATGTATAGATTTATGTCGAATGGAAAAGGACATATTAACTCCAATGAATACTTCTTGGAAGATTGTTCCTTTATTTTCTTTAGTTCCCTCAATTCACATCTCATGTCTTGCAATTGTTTATTCAGGATGGTGATAGGAGACTCTTCCTCATGTTGTATTACTCTCTCAATATTAAAATTTGGAGGAATTTTGACCCCCATGGAGGCTAGATGCATGAAATACTTATCTTTGTCTAACGGTATGACTGTTTGCATTATCTTTTGAAAGTTCTTGTCTTATTTATATTTTTTTATTTCTTCTTTAGTAGGCTCCTCATCTGAGGAAGAAGCACTATTATTGTGGCTTTGTCAGACCTAACTAGATCCCCAATCATACTGCAACATATCTAATTTGTTGAGATGCTTAGTATGAAATGATTGATATTAAGGACTTGAAATTTGGAGTAAGAGTATTGATTGATGTGTAGATGAAATTTTTAATTTGGATTCTTTTGTGTGGAGCCTGATTTATGACATGATGAGGGTCTAGGAGTAAAATTATTGACAACCTTACCTTTTGAATCAGGATTATCTTTTTTTCTTTGGCTTCTAGTTTTAATTAGCATGAAAGTCAATGAGACTAAAAAATAGAAGTAACTAGGTGAATCAAGTCAATATATGGTTGCAAAAGTGTGGACTTGTCTCAAGAATTGATGAAAAATGACATTTTGAAGATCAATGATGAACTTGGTACAAGATGTTAGAGTTAATGATTGATTGCCTAGATAAGGGACACTTGTGACCAAGCTAATTAGGATCCAATTAATATAAAGAGGGTGACACTAGTCAAGTACTCAAGAAAATGGGATGAGGAGCTCATCTAGACTAGGGCTCACTATAGAAAGGATGCAGAACTGATGTGATGGAATGGGGTAACTAGGCAAAAGCTTGAGGACACTAATTAGGGAAAACTGAAGATCCCACAAGAAAACTGAATCAAAGGTCAAATGATGATGTCAAAGGTAAAAATAAAGGCTCTAGAGGTCAAATGAGAATAGACTCATATGATGAAAGGAATATTTTGCACAACATTTCTCAGTGTTTGGTCTAATAAAATAGTGAAATATATTGACTCGTATGAGGAAACTCATAGAGTGGTACAATAATGCGATGAAACTGACTACCTTCTTCAAAAATTTTGGCTTGTGCCATAATTTTCACCTAGTGATGAGATGTAAAGAAGCTATCATATGATGAAACACTTGTATAACATGATAAGGCATGGGTCCATATGATTAAATTCTCTCTAGGATGATAAAATGCTAGACTAGATAGTTTTCCACTTACTTTTTTCAAAAATTGGACAAGTCAGAATGTTTTAGGAGAAATTTTGACAATGTTTGAGTGTGTTTGGGTATATTTTAAT